>JAQMYJ010000038.1:23184304-23227379 GCA_030014305.1 Clarias laeviceps
TTTTGCTCATGTTCACCCCACATAAGGATTACATTAGGTGACGTGATTCCGAGTTTCCAGGAAGGAAATTTTTCTTCTTGATCGTCAGTACAACTCTCTCCAACCTGTCTTTACTTCAAACTATTATCCACTGGGTCTCTGACTGAGGAAGGGGCACTGATTGGCCCACTATTTCACACGCAGTCCAGCACCCAACCAATCATAAATGAGACTGAATTTTTGTAACCAATTGTAATGCATAAGACAGAATTTGTTGGAAAAGATGGGAAGTTTAATGCAACCTCAAAGTTGACAGCTTCACATAAGGCAGAACCAAAAAAAAAAAAAAAAAGTTAATAAAAATAAATAAGTTAATAAAGTTAATAAATATTGTTCATGAAAAAAATTCTGCCATAAAAAAAAAATTGAAATGATTTTCTGTCTGCAACTTTTGATTGCCCAAGGCTGAACAAGAGCAAAACTTGCTTTGTTTGGCTCTTTAGTATGGCTTACTGAACAAAGTATGAAAATAGTTGGCTGAAAGGATATGCAGGGTTAAACTCATGCTCATAAAACTCTTTTTATTGGTTATAAATGTGGCAAAAGAAAAGTCCAGATACGAACCATTGCAGTTTAATTGCAGTGAAAAAAACAATTCAAGCCTAGAAGTGAACCGGGTATATTATTGGTTGGATGAGATGCGTCAAATGGTTTAAAGTAGTATTTCTATAATAGGGAATAATAATAATAAAATAATAAAAAGTAGTATTTCTATAATAGGGAATAATAATAAAATAATAATATATTATAAATAAATAATATTTATAATATTTCTATAACCATTTAGGGGCAGCACAGTGGTGTGCTGGTTAGCAGTGTGGCCTCGCACCTTCCGGGTCAAGGGTTTGATTCAAAACTCGGGTCTGTGTGCGGAGTTTGCATGTTTTCCCCATGCTTAGTGGCTTTCCACTGAGTACTCCAGGTTTCCTCCCACAGTGTGTGTGAATGAGTGTGTGAGCTCTGCAATGAATTGGCACCCTGTCCAGGGTGTATCCCGCCTCGGGTTCACAGAGTCCCCCTGGAAGAGGTACCAGGCCTCCTGCGGCCATGTACAAGATAAAGAGTATAGAAACAGTATAGAATTACAGAATTACTGAAAATGCAGTTGTTACATTATTCTCAGTAGGCGTTGATTACTGTTGTATATAAAGCAGCATGGTTTGGACAGTAATGCCAACTGTAATGCAAAGCATTACTACACTCATTCGGATGAGGGACTAAAGCAAACATGCATTCACTCACAGGGACTAAAGCAAACATGAATGAATCATATATAGATTAAAAACATTGGCATCTGTGAAAGTGTCCGCACTCTGTAACTCAGAGATTATTCTGTAAATTGAGGTTATCTGTCAGGATGGTGTCTTCAGGACAGAGGATTTTTGCATCTCTCAGAAAGCAAGCTTTGTTTTTAATCATTTATCAAAACAAATACAGAGAAAAAAAAATTGCTATAGCTGCTAGAAACCTAGGTGATGAACTGCTTTTGCGTGCATTCCAAAATGCGCCAAAAATGCAATATGAAAGTTATTTATGAATTGATTTAAAAAATATATGATTTGTCATTTTTTTTATAAATTTTGCATCATGCATTGTTGAGCTGTTACTGTGATAACAGGAAAAAATATGCCGGAAAAAGGAAACAATCAACTGCATGTTCAAAACACAATCCCATAGTTAAACATATAACAGCACACCATGTTATGGTTTATTCCAGTGATGCAGGCTTCATCCTTGTCTGTGAGATGCCCAATAGTAGGAGAAATAAAAGAAATCCTCTTTCTTATCTCTCTTTTAGTCTTTTACTTTATACTGCAAATACCAGCGGTGTAAACCTAATATGGTCCGATGTTGATTACTAAAGGCAATGATTCCGTGTTTGATGATACCACTGAATCTGCTATAATAAATAAATAAGTTAAAGGTTGTTTCATAACCAGCAAGTCATTTTGCTTGGGTTAAAACAGAAGGACTTTTAGACCAGACCATCAAGTCAAAATATCCAACGCTTTACCCCTAGTAAAGAGAACCTCGATTTTTGTCCATACCGTTCCACTTTAAATTCCATGTGTGTGTATGCGTGTGCAGTTGAGCCATGTGCACTGCTTTACTTTCTCAACAGAAACACAAATCACGAATTTGACATCTACAAGAAATGTTACAGCTTCTCTCTCCCTCTCTCTCTCACCCTCTCTCTCTCACTTTCCACGTCTCCTGGTGATGTCATCCTGAGTTGATGTCAAGAGACACCTTTAAGCATGTTAAGAACAGATGTGTGTTAAATGCCAAAGGAGATGCCATGCTTTGATTGGACGTTAAGATTGTTGGCAGTTTGTTCCTCTTCCTCATTTGGTGAACAGTGAACCCACTGCCTCTTCTCTTCATCTGTAGTAATATGTGAATGTATTTTCTGGCCAAGTCAATCCCAGGCCAAGCTCTCTAACCCCTCGTCTAGTGCGCCAAACATGTCTCTGCTCTTACTCAGCCCACTGGTTATTACCCACTTGAGCAAACACCAGAGACTTACATGAGTAATTACAGGGTATGAGTTGCTCAAAACTGTAGTGAAAAGTGACAATTTCTGGAGAGTTTACAAAATGAAAAGTGTGCGTGTGTAACAATGATAAGTGATTTGTACTCCTCTATTTGTGTGAACTCATAGTAGAGTAGTAGAATGTGTCACGCAGGAAGTGGACAGCAGGAGGCTGTGTAGAGGAAGTTGTTCTTGACAGGAAGGCACATCAAGTTCTCTAGACAAATGCTATTATTATATTTAGTCGGGCGCTACTATCTGTTTAGTTCTTTTGTATTTTTTCAGACTTGACTTCACAGTTGACACGGCCTAAACCAGGATTTTGTTTTTATATACACTGATCAGTCATAACTTTAAAATCATTACCATTAAAGCTACCTAGTTTTAGTTTCCCCTGGTGGGTGACTCTGGCCCCTCAGGCATGGCTCCATGCGATTAATGGTGGTGTGCTGTGTTGTCTGGCACTTGGATGTTAGCAGTGGATCCTTTGGGTGCTGCGAGTTGCAGAGTGGGGCCTTGTTTGTCTGGTGCATCCCACGGACGCTTGATCAGATTGGAATCTGGGGAATTTGGAGGCCGGATAAACGGTTCACTTTGGATAACAGGCAAATTGAACTCTTTGCCTTCTAAGCACCATACGCAGCAGACCGTGATGTGCTAAGTGGTCTGATACCTTTCTGTTATGCCCAGAGTTTACTTTTTATTTGGTAGTTTGTGCTACATCAGCCTTTTGATGGGACTGGGACAAACAGGCTGGCTTTTGGTCCCCATGTGCATGGGAAAGCCTTGGGAGCCCATGATCCGGTCACCAGTTTACTGATATATAACTGTTGACCAAATTTATTCAGTTCACCTGGCAGTATTGTTAATGTTACGACTGATCAGTCTAAGCTCCACCCACATGTCTCCAGAAACACCTTTAAATGCTTGGGGGGGAAACAGAGGTAGAAATGGCCAGACTATCAGCCTGAGCTGTGAATTCCAGTTTCTCAACCTCAGATATATATCTCTGGTTTTGTTTTTTTAAATATATTTTTTATTTTAATAATAAAAAAATATATAAGTATATACGTTTTAATATTTTGTTTAATAAAAGCTTGCATTGTTGTTGTTTTTTTTTCCCCTCTACAAATTTAGTTTGGAAATTATTAGTATTAATGCTGTAATTCCAGTATGTCTTGTCATGAAGATACTTTTGATGTACTTGTAATGTAAATGCAAATATAAACTTGCCATTTATATGTAGCTGTGATGGTGTAGCTTTAATGTTAGGCTACATTAACTTTGGTGATAGATCAGACGTGTTCAAACAAAGAATTGAAGATGAGGAGGGGCAAAATATGTAAATAACTGTATCGGACCTCCCAACTTTTACCATTTTGAATGAGAACATATTAAAAAATACAGTTGGAAATGTGATGTTTTAGGTGTGTGAACCTGTCCATCACATTGACATTGAATTATCAGTGTAATAATCAGATAACGTGATTTCGGAATGGATCCAAATATGATCAAGGTCAAATGACTACAACGTTTTTTCTTCAATTCTTTCTTTCATATCTTGTGCACTGGGGCACAGTCATGTTGGAATAAAAAAAAGGGCTTCTCCAAACTGTTGCCACAAAGTTGGAAGCATAGAATTGTCCAAGATGTCTTGGTTTATTTATTATAAGCATTAAGATTGCCCTTCAGTGGGGATAAGGGTATAGAATATAATGCCCAACATATGTTGGTGAGAAAAATAATATAATAAAATCCCCACTAAAATACGCTCCCCCCTTTTTTTATTAATAATATTCACAGCAGCCAATTCTTCTGCCATAAAGTGTAGTTGGCTAACTTTGTTTTCCCCAGGAAACATAATGACTTTTGCCAGAGGTATTCAGTGGACAGAACAAAATGCAACAGTTCAATGGTTTAAGTCCGTCACATCAATACATTATTCATTAATTGTAAATCAGGCCCAGGTGTGCAGATATCAGAGATTTTACAACAGCTTTGAATGTGCCACAGACAATCAAAATTTAGAACCCAAACTGTCTGTTACATAAAGCTGTAAAAAAAAAAAAATATTGTGTAATAATGATTAATCACTGCATATTTGAATCCACTTATTCTTAAGCACTAGGAAGCAGCCTTAGTGTTAAGACAGTGATGTCGTTGTGTGTTTCGTTTTGCATAGCACATTTTAACCCAGTAGGGTGCCCGAATTAGACTCTGTTTATATCCTCAGGGGTCAGTTGATCTCCTGGGCATATCAGCAATAATCATCACAATAGCAGCCGCACAAAGGCATAATGAAATTGGCCCTACAGCTGCAGGTTGGCAGCCGGGACAGGAATTTGGCACTTTGTCGTGTTGCACAGGTGTGGTTTGGTTTTGGTTGAAGGGTTTTCTGAGGTGGTATTAATACATGTTATTAATTGCTTGGTCAAGAACACCTGCAGCTCTCAAACATAAGCTTTTCACCTGTACAGACACACATGTGTACATCCAAATGATGTGAAAATTAATCTTTTAAATTAATCTTTTAGTGCAGTCCAAGATACTGTTTAGTAACACTAAAACCGGAGTATTTTTATTTTTATTTTTTTATTTTTTTTACAGCTTTAGCATACATTTCCTTTGTAATACCTCAATCAGTATGATGAGTTCTTGAGTCAGATTAAAACTACAGTGGAAAAAATATGTTGTTGTTCATCTGAGGTTGTACGTATATGCCACAACCAGCTACGATCAGATCATTTTTACTCCCCAAAAAGAATTAAAAGACTAACTTTTATACATGACTGTATTTGGTTGGAACATATACCGTTTTTTTTTTTTTTTTTTTAAAGTGATCTTTAATCATGGTCACTTATGATTGATTTCCAACTACATTTATGTAATTTCTGTAATTACTACATTAATCAATGTAGTAATTATGCAATTCAAGGCTCTTCAGTCTTTGTCTTTTTAATTCCAAGTGGCAACTTTATTTCCTGTTGAAGTATTCTCGACTTCACAATATACTTTGCCATTTTATGTCTGATGTGCTTATTTTTAATAACAAACAACTACCTCAAAATGGATGTGGGTGGAGTGAAAGTGCACTTTTGAGTAATTAGTATGCTTGTACATTTGAAAAAAAAAAAAAACTGTTATGATGAGCAGAATAACACGTTGTGAATAACGTGTCATTTTGTGAGTGTGCATGTGTGTGTGGTTTATATCACTCACTCACTCACTGTCTACACCGCTTTATCCTTTATCCGGGGTCTCGGGGGGCCTGGAGCCTATCCCAGGAGACTTGGGGAACAACATGGGGTGCCAATCCATTACAGGAAACTTTTTTTGTAAGATAATTTTATATGCCCCTTTTTAGATTTATCTAGCATTTAACCTTGTAATAGTCTTCACACGTGCATGTACTTTTACACATTAGAGTTAAAGATTTACAGAAGAATGCTGCCGATCACACCATATCCTCAGGTACTGTATGATGGGTCCGTTTTAGACACTGTGCCTCTTAAACCGTGTCTCACTATAAACATCTGAATAGTGTATTATTTCAGGAGTTTTGTGCCATTTTGTTGCCCGTCCATCACCGCTGTATGCTGGTCTTCCGCCTCTATCATGGAAGGACTTGGAGCGCTGCCCACTCATATATTTGACTTTGAGGTATTAGAGGCGATGAGGAAGGCTTATGGACTTGTTTCATTGCTCATCCAAGTGAACAAGGGTGTTATTTATACATCCCCTCCTTTCTTCTCAAGTGTGGTCCATTCCTCAGGCTCCTTTGACCAAACTGCTGTCAATAATCCACCTTAAGTTAGTCATTTGTAGGGCTGTTTTTATTGTGTGTGTGAGAAAGGGAGAGAAATAGATAGAGTGCACTGGAGAGAAATTAAGGGGTTAGAGGAAGAAATCGAGAATGAAAGAAATGGAGAAGAGAATAGGGAAAACTAGTAGAGTTTTAATAACAGAGACGTTGGGTAATGAAATCAGCTAAAAGGCATGTAATGTTATTACATATCTGGTTTCTGTGCAGTGTGTGTAGGGGGTGTTGGACTTGGCTGGAGTGAAAGTGTCTCTTGTGGTTAGTTATGACGTTAAACTGACTGTGTGTGTGTGTGTGTGTATGCGCTATTATTGCAATGCTACACTTCACTTTTGTACATATTTTGTACTATTGTGAACATACTGTAAAAGTGTTGCATGTTCACACAGAAAAGTCCTGGGAGCTTTGCGTTGCTGTGAGGGGTTACGCCTCCGAAGAGAGCAACATACAACAATACTGATAAACGTTCATTTATAAGTAGCTGGACAAAATACTGTACATCTTCCATATTTGACTACTGAAGTGACATATTACATATAACAGTGTTTAGAGTAAATGGTGAAGTGAACCCTATTAGCACGCTATAGTTTTACTTTTGTAGTACTATTTGTTGGGGTTAGAATTGTATAAACTTTTTGGTAGCCGGTGACCCTGTAAACTTAACAGTAAACTTAATGTAAAGTAAACATCATGGATATTGTTTAAAAATGTACACTACAAAAAAAAAAAAACTTAAATATTGAATTTGACTGCCTTTAGCTTTGATTACAACGTTCAGTGTTGTTGCCAGTTCATGTGTAAAATGATTCCTTGTACTCCCAGAACCACCTTTTTACAGTACGAGTACTAGAATATGCCCGTGTCATCAGGGAAGAAAAAAATGCATTGATGTGATACCCTGATCATTCAGTACATTCAGGTGGTCAGCTGACTTCATTTTATTGCCCCATTACACCTGACGACCTGAATGTACTGAATGATCAGGGTATCACATCAATGCATTTTTTTCAATGCTCAGCAGCCTAGACTCGACCATTTGAATGGTCCATAGGCTTGTACAGTGGTCACTATGCATAATTAGCATCACTTCATGTGTTTCCCTTCTTACCCTGACATGCCATTGCATTGGAATGGATTTTTGTTCTTTGCTCTAAAGTCCAATCTTCCAATGTTCCCTAGCAAACTGAAGCCTTTTTTTCTGATTGGTCTGACTAACAAGTAGATTCCTTATGGTCACACAGCTGTTTAGTCTCAATCCGGTGAGTTCTCTTCATAGTATGTGTACTGTAGACATGCCCTTAACAACTATAAGCCGAAATGTCATGACTTCAGTGATCATTTGTGATCATTATTATTTTTGACCATGTTTCGTTCCTGACGTTGATGATTCATCCTTCCATGTTTTAATAAGTCGTTATTTAGATAGTAATCCAATTTCAAAATTTGATCATTATTAAACAGTTTTTTGGCCACACATTGTCCAGAATTTATTGTTTGTGGTCAAGTCCAGTCAGATAAGCCAACAACTATAAGCCGACATGTAATGATTTTGATATGGATGTGATTTCCTCATTTAAATTACTGCCCAGTATCAACCTCTACACGTTACATAACATTTTTGTTTTCAGTAATGGGTGCAGGTTTTATTTTACTTTATTTCTATGTCTGCTCTGAAGATTTCAGCTTTATTGACATGGAGTTGTGTGCGAGTGTTGTGCGTATGAATTACATGAGTAAGTTAGAAAGAGTTACAGTGGCAATGACGTTTCCAGTCAGAAATCGTTTGAATAAATGTTTCTGTAGCAACCCGTGTCGCTTAGCAACAAGGCCTCCAATAACGGTGTGTGCTGGTGGCTCGGAGCCGGTGGCTGTGGAATGCTGTGTCAAACATAGACCCTCACTGAACCTTAAAGCTCCGAATATTCTTTCAGTGCCCACTCACCCTCAGAGCATTCCAGTGGCATTTAGGGAAATAATGAAAGTCATGCTTGGTGTGTGTGTGTATGTCTGGTCAGTGTGTGTTAGGTGCTGTGATTTAGGCTATGCTGGAGGATTATGTGTCTTAGGCAGGCATTTCCTGGATACACACAACACACACACATACACACACAGGTATATGACTATTGTGTGCTTTTTGTCTGCTGATCCAAGCCCAATACTGTGCACTAAATAGTAATGATATCAGTGGTTTACTGACTTATGATTTAATAGTTTAGGACACAGCCCAAGTGTTCCTGACTTAAGATACAATTATCTGCCTATGTTTCTTCATTATGCAACGGCTTTAAGAAAATAAATGTACGTTTTTTGGTCATTTTTCTAATTCGTACGTTGCATCTGACTTACCTAATGTAAAGTGTTATGTCATTTTCAACATCTGTATTTTCAATTTCCTATTAGTCTCACTGGTAAGTTTTTTCTTAAGGATACACAGCTGTTTAGTCCGAGTCTTTGCATTGTGCATGTGGAAATTATTTCTTATTTCACATAACGGTTATTAAACCATTATTAAACATTGCGGTGAGTTATCCTTTTTTTCTTTTTCTTTTTTTTTTAACAATTTGATTTTACTAATTCAGGATGTTTCATTCAGGCTGTTTATCCAATCACGTTTTTACCTCAAAGAGGATGGTTCCCTACTATCCTTCCAGGTTTTAATAATTTGGCTTTAATAATTTAGTAGTTCCAGCAATCTCCTTAGTTGTTTTCTTTGCTTGATGCAGGCCAATAATTTGACCCTTCTCAAACAGAGTCACGACCACAGGATGTGTCTTCTGACATGACATTTAAAAATGAGAAGCTACTCACTGCATCTTGTTAGGGTTAAATAACTTGTTGCCAGGTGAAACATATTAATCACTGCAGTAATTCGTAACTATTTGCTTAGTCAGATCCACACTTTTAGATTTTTGGCCTGGGCAGTGTATGTTCACAATGTAGTTTATGATCTAATCTGTGTATTTTGTTCTTCTTGTGTCAAAAACATTGAGCCTTAGTGAGATAGTGCTAACACACTAGACAAAACAGATACACACACCAAGGCTGTGCAGGTGCGTGTAATGACTCCCTTTCACATCACTTATCCAAGTTTTGAATAAAGAAATACAGAGAAATACAGTATACCACCTTCTCTTAGTCACTAGCCTGCTATTGCGAGTTCTTGAGCTCAGCAAATAATCCCAAAACAAGGATAGATAGTCGGGTTACCATTTATTATTCACTAGATTCTCATTCAGTTATATAAACAAAATTATGCCTTAGATGTTCAACAAGAAGGGATTTGAGCTGGTAGACTAATGGCCCAGGTGCAGTACCCAGTCATGTAACCAACCCCAGCTACTGGGGGTAAACAAGTTGGTGCACTCTTGGTGCTGGTCCCCAGCTTAGATAAATTAGTAGGTACAGTAGGTAGTAGGGTGGCGGAAAGTACAATCTGGGGTAAAAATCTGTGCCGAATAAAATATACAGATCCATTGTGGCAACCTGTGATTGGAGCACTTGGAAGGAAAAACATAAATAAATTTCATCAAGCAAACCTAAAACTGCAACAATCCTGAATGCTTTGCTTCCTTGTCGAGTATCATATTGATTCTCACTTGCTATTATTTGCGTCCTCTCTCTTACTCTCGCTCCCGATTGTGTGTCGTCTCTGAACTGTCGCTGTGTAGTCAGACTTCTTTTGTGTGATGTTGAGAAGCGATGTGAGCTGGAATATCACAGGCGTGTATATAACCAATTCTGATAAAACACTCGAGACACAATGCTTGCAAAAAATACTTTTCAGAAATCCCTACGGAACAATGATTAATTATGTCACCATGCCGCATCATATCGATATTGAGCTCAGCAATAGTTTCACATATGAATTAGTCTATTGCTTCAGTGCGGATAGCTTCATTTTAATCAGCGTTTTACTGTTTAATCTCAAGAGTGATGTATAATTTGTTAATAAGTGTGGCGCTCTTTACACACCAAACACTGAATGCTGCAGAATGCTGCGAGCTTTTAATAACTCTTATAATGTGACCTGACGTCTAAAATAACATTTTTACGCGTCTCCTCTCTTGTCTAGACAGCAGTTAAATAAACAGCCAGTTTCTTCTGTATAGTTTATCTATATTTGAATTTGAGTTTTTTTTAAATCATAAAATGTGATGATTTAGGTTTCATAGTGATTTCATTGACTTGATTTGGGATAAAAGGAAACTTATTATATTTCATTATGATAATGTTTGTGCATTTTTTTGCATCGTTAAATTGCTGACAACAATACAAATGCTTATTTATGTAATTCTAGAGCAATGAAAGTAGGTATGTTGCAGGCTGTTTGAGTATAAAGTAAAAAATAGTGCTTTTAATCAGCTTGCATGATAACGCTCTGTTTAATATAATTTCTGTATTCGGTGCTTAATATGGTTTTAGGAAATTTTTATGATATCACTTGCTTACTCGCTCATTGTCTAGACCGCTTTATAATGTATACAGAGTCGCTGGGGGCCTGGAGTCTATCCCAGGAGACTTGGGGCACAAGGCAGGGTACAAATCCATCGCAGGGCACACACCTACACATACTCGTTCACTCAGACTACAGGCAATTTAGAAACACCAATTAGACTAATCTGCATATCTTTGGACTGTGGGAGGAAACCGGAGCACCCGGAGGAAACCCACATGCAAACTCCATGCACACAGACCCGAGACGGGCATCAAACCTTCGGAGGAACCCTGGAGGTGCTAAACACGAAGCCAATCGCACAGGACTATAAACAGCTGTAACGTCTTCAGGATTGTAATGTTGACAGAAGAGTGAAACTTTACCCAGCTGCCTCATGTGGAGCCTCCAAACAGTGAAGGGGAAATCTATAAATCTGCTTTAGTACAGAGTTCAGTGATGGTACAATCAGTGTTACTGACTTGTGTATATACACAGCCTGAAGTATTTATGTTTCTACTGACTAGTTTTTGTCTATTTCACTGTTTCTGGTGTTTATTGAAGTTTTGTAAAATTGATACATTAATCATAGTTAAAACTGCATAAAATCGGTCAAAGTGATAAAATGGCCTGTTTTTAAAAGAGAGGGAGGGATGGAGGTGGAGTTATGAAGGGGGTTGTGTGTGTGTGTGTGTGTGTGTGTGTGTGCGCGCCGCTGAGCTCTTAAGCTTTAACCATGGCAAAGACGCTTGTGTAACTGGTTAAAGGTGCACACTCAATGTGTATAGGTTCTTTTCTTTCCTCCTTCACTTGTCTTTCTTTTCTTGTCTCTCTGCCTCAGATAGGTTCCTGACCTATACGTTATACCTGTATTAGATTATCTTAAGAAGCTGAGTTTCAACTGATCTGCTTGTTGTTATGGGTGCACGAGAGGGGAAGAGAGAGAGACAGAGGAGAGAGAGAGAGAGAGGAGAGAGAGTGGTATTATTTAGTTAGAGTGATTCCATGTGTTTCATGAGTGAGATTGGAAAAAGATGAAGAAAGCAAAGTGACGTGAGCGCATTTCCTCCATCCTCCTCCCGTCCTCCACCCAGAGCCTAAAAATAAACGAGCGTTTCTCACGACGAGAGCGAGACGTGGTGGGAGATGGTGGGAGAGATGGTGGGAGAGATGGTGGGAGAGATGGTGGGAGAGAGGGAGAGATGGCCAGTGGAGGAATTTCCGGCTGAGTTTGGGGTTAAGTACACACTGAGCTATTTGATGTGATGTGTATCATGATGGCTCGTCCTCTGTGTGGATGAAGCTCATCAGCCATTGTCGCTTATTTTAGAAGTTTAGGAGCTACTTAATCTTTTCACCCACCTGAATGTAAGTGTACATTTTAATTGTCTACATTGTCCTTCCACTTTTATTAAAAATACATGAACTATCCTATCCCAGGAGATTTAGGGCAAGAGGTAGGGTAAAGTTGCAATGCACACACAGACACACACACACACACACACACACACACACACACACACACACACTACGGGCAATGCCAATTAGCCAACCTGCATGTGTTTGAATTGTGGGAAAAAAAACAGAGTATCCGTTGAAAGACGGCCAGGCACAGGAGAACTCCACATACGCAGACCCGAGGCGGGAATCAAACCCGCACCCTTGAGGTGCAAAGCAACCGTGCTAACCTGTGCTGTCAATATTAACAGTGACACCAAAACACCCACACCTGACCCCTTTATAGCCCTTTTTTTGTGTGTGTACACGATATATACCGTAGAAGATGCCATAAGGACAACCAAAACCTGCTGAAGAGAAATGGCATGCGCATGCTAAAAGTCTACAAGCAGGAGACACAAAGTTCATTTTATCACATATGTCTACCATATCGGTCATTTTGTCCCCCCTGCTGCCGCCGCCGACCACCACAACCACAAAGCAGATAAGCAAATCAGACAATATTTTTCTAGCTGCTTTAGGATCCCCAGGGATGAGTTGAAAGTGGCTCATGAATTAATGCCAATCAATCACCAACCAGTCCTACACGCAGAGCTTGAAATAACTGCGTCGCCATATATTACTTTATTTTTCTGGGTGTTTTTGTGCCTCAGCTAATATTTATTATTTAGCATGACAAAACTGGGCAGAATGGTGGCTTAGTGGCTAGCACAGTCGCCTTGTACCTTCGGGATCCGGGTCCGATTCCAGTCTCCTGGTACTCCAGTTTCCTCCCACAGTCCTCCCACAAGACGTGCATAATTGGCGTTCTCCTGTGAAACTGGAGTTCCAGCCATTTTGAGACATGACATGTTAAATCTTTTCAAACCAAAAAGTCAGTAGAGGTTATTTTCAGCTACTCGTTTGATGATGTGTGTGTGACTTTCACAACTGGCTGTGAGTGAAAATTCAGAGGAGCAACCAAATGAACGTGTAAATAAAGTATAGAGTTGTGTGTGTGTGTGTGTGTGTGTGTGTGTGTGTGTGTGTGTGTGTGTGTGTGTGTGTGTGTGTGTGCTTCTTCAGGTTTAGACGAGCTGCTACTGCTAGTTAGCCAAACGTAAGCAGATGGCTCTACTCTCTCTTTGTCTCTCTCTCTCTCTCTCTAAGAATGATTATTATTATTGTTATAATGATAATAATAAAAATTGTTATAATAATTATTATTATATAATATCAGGTTGTATTAAATTTTCTGGTATACTTCACCCCCCCTCTCTCTTACTTTGTCTTTGTCTACCTTCTGTCTTTTCTTTTTCAGCTCTCTCTTTTCCTCTCTCTCTCTCGTCACCGTCTTCCTCTTTCTTTCTCTCTCGTTCTTGTTTTTGATTCTTTTCAGTTCTGTGCAGAATTATTACCACAACATTTGTTTTCCTTTAATAGCTCTTTGTGTTTTGCCCTCTATCCCCCTCTTTCCCCCCCTTTCTCCACCATACTTATTTTCTATCTCTTACACACACCCCTCTCTCTATTTCCTCCCTCTCTTTCTCTCCTTGCTCTCATTTCTCTCTCTCTTGCTCGCTCTGACAATAAGCCCATTCAGCAAGCTGATACATTACAGATTTGGGTTTCTCCTCCCTCACATGGCATACACTACTTCTGAACACGCAGTGGGCATCTGAGTCTTTCTCTCACACTCGGCCTTTCTTACATACACACATACACATGGTAGTTCATCAAGAGTTTGATTTTATTTTCTTCCGACTGCTCCTGCAGCATGGTCCTGTGTATTTCGTGCAAAATGGAGTGCAAGTTAACATGAGTGGCGCCCCCTGCTGACCAGAGAAACCTTTTTGCTGTCTGTATGAAAATGACGGCTATTTTACAGTTAGCGTTAAACTAAAGTGCCTGCCACAGCACGTGCACAGATACAGTGCTGAGGAGAGAAATAAAATATTAGGGGGAAAAAAAATCTGTGAGGGTTAAATGGAGAAAGATAGAGGGAAAGAAACAGAGATACGGAAGCAGCAAAAGGAAGAGACACAAAAGATTCTCTTCTCTGAACACAAGACAGACGTGTGTGTGTGTGTGTGTGTGTGTGGTTTCAAAACTGCAGCTGTGCACTTCTCTGCCATGTTGTGATTTAACTTGATAATGAAATGTGCTACGTGCAGCCATGCACTCAATCACACCAGACACACACACACACAATCGGGTCCGACCCTAACAGGTGTGTATGGCCGTACCTATCAACCATCCGTCTCTCACTCATGGCTTTCTGTTTCATGTGTGTGCAGCATGGATCTGTCATCTGCCCCTCGCTCCTGCACGCATCCATCAGCGCTCAGCTTTTCCACTCCAACTCTGTTTTAACAGTTGCAGACACACAACCTGCCCGAGATCCCACAACTGTCCTTACAGACCTGTCTTCCCTCATGTCAGTCCAAACACAGCTTGACCGTACTAACTTATCCAAGTCGATAACACTTATGACACTGCTAATAATAATGTACTTCATCGGTCAAGATCTGTTTAGTGTTCAAAGGCTAATGTCCGCAGCTAATAAGTGAAAGTTGATTATAATCTCAGTCTTATGTTCCTGCAAACTGAATATCTCTACACGTGTTGTGACCTGTTGAGTATCAGGTCGATAAAATAAATGACTGACAGGAGGCGCATCTGAGCACAAACAAGCATCCTGGAGCAGAAACTATTTTCTCCACTGAGTTTTCTCACTGACTTAATACACTTTGGGACCACTCTATGGTTTTGTGTTCTACATACATATCTTCCAAGTCATTTGTACAAGGGGCGTTCAAGTCAAACTGGGACTTTAACAGTTATGAGCGTAAAAACTACCTTTATTTCCCTGTGTAATCCCGTACTACACTAATGCACTTATATCATGCTTTCACTATCTCATTAAGGAAGAAAGATTTCTCAGTACGCCGGAGCCGATCAGACTGCCTGCTTCATGAAACGCTGGCCTCCCAGGAACTCCTTTAATGGCTCAAACATATAAAAACCACTTGAAGTGAGGCCAGGACTGAATGGGGGATGTTGCAATAACTCCCAGCTGTGTTCCTTCAATGTAAAAATGGTGCTTGTGAATGATTGCGTGCATAGTTCCAACAAACGGATGCATCTCTTCTGTAAGTTGGTGATAAGTTGATAATTATCGATATTTTAAGGATCAGGTGTTCCACTTACTGTACTGTATGTTCATGGGAATGACTGCAGTGTGCTCTGAGCCACCTCAAATCAAATGCAAATTATGTCATATACACAACCATGCATAGTATGAAATGCAAAGAAAGCCATATAGGGTTGATGATCTAAAATGGAAAAATTTATCAACGATTAAAAAAGAAAAAAGGGTACAATTAAACTAATTTCAATTTAAATTTTAAAATACAAATTTACAAAAGTTATAAAATTAAATAGAATTAAAATAGGAATAAATAAATTAAACATGATTTACAGAATGTACAAAATGAAACTGTTAGGTATGAAAATATAGAAATATTGAAGTGTAAAAAAAAAAATTTAAAAACTCAGGATCATCATATACAATAATTTCATTTTAAGTTCTGGTAGTCCGCATCTTTGACAGGGTGATTTGATTCATTGAATCATAAAGTCATTTTTTTTTTTCGATCTAGAATCTATTCACACTTTATTAATAATCTAAGGAGATTGTTTAACTCAACAGCCCAAAATTGGCAATATTCTTGAACCTTTTTTCTTCTAAGGAAATATAAACTTCCTGTATCTTTCGCAAAGTACTGTCAATATTTGTTATGCAAGATTATTGCTTTTTCTTCTACTTGTTCTTGTGCCATTAGTAAAAGTCAGTGGTAAAAAAAAAAATGCCCTCTTCCCCCCCGGTTTAAAATTGACAGTTTGATTTATAATCCAAAACATATTGTTCTAGCTTTTTTTTTTTTGCGTGTGTGTGTGTGTCTTTTCTCTTGGTTAGCCAGGCTTGTCTCTGTCTTGTTCTTTATTCCTGTTAACATTTTTAAACAGCAGGGAGGGACAGGAAGTAAGAGATAAAATGATATGAGCAAAGAAAAATGCACTGTGGTTGCTTAGGATTTTTTTTTTTTTCTTCTGGGGTGTTTCAAGCCATTGATGCTTACAGATCGTAACTGTAAAGAAAACTCTACAAAATAAAACATCTCAAAAAAGTAAGACTGAGAACCTTTAGTCGTAGTAGCTTTTTTTTTTCCCTTCTAGCATCCTAAATCTTAAGCAGACAGCTGAGTGCACTGTGCCCTCCAAAGAACACTTCCCAGGTTATGACCCTCTCATGATTTACCGCTCCCAGCAGACACTGCCTGGAAAACATTGTTCCATTCTAGCTAGAGGAAGAACAGAGAAATGAAATCGGAGAGAGACTTGTCTGAGAGAGTTCAATTAGTATAAAATAGTCATGTACAGACCAACTGTCAGGTATATGATATTGAACATGGACAATATTGTTATACCATGACCTAATGTGACCCCAGTGTTAACACTGTCTAGGATTACTTAGTGATCATTTTATTTATCTGTATCAATAAAAGAAATGTTTGTCTGTACATTAGTCAGAACTTGCTCTTTCAGTGGTACAGTATCTTAACATTCTATTCAGTCTCAGAAAAAAATCTGTATTTCTGTATCTCTGTCCGTCCAGCCGTTTTTGTCACAGCATCACGCAAAACTGGCTCGACAGAATTAATGAAACTTTGCCAGTCCTTAGGTATTTGCCTGAAGCCACAAATTAAATCAAAATGTTGAGTAGAAGCAACGTTATGAGCAGTTATGTGCCAGATTACCTCACAGCAGCCATCACGTTTTTGGACGAATACAGCGCTTATACCTTTTTAGCTGTAATAAAAAAAAAAAAGAATGAAAGGTTTGTTGCTACCGAGTGGCTACAGGTGGTGTTTATGCTGGAATTGTGTGTTTTCTTGTGTGTGGTTTATTGTACAAGTTGGTATTGTGAATCAATCAACCCTTTAAATTTTACTATGCCAGCTTAGATCATTTGTCTACGTTTTTGTATTTGTTTTTATTGGATCTCTTGCATGTTTTACGTTAACCTATGGATACAATGCTTGGTATAAATACATGCACTTATGAATATAATGCTTGGTTTGGAACACAGTACGTCCACTACAAACGTCCCCGAGTTACAAACTTTCGAAGATACGAACATGCGTTCACATGGCCGGCGTACATTGTCACTTGTATGCAACGTGTGTCCCACAATGTCTGTAAGCAACCATAAAAACAGCGGCAATGAAGATCATAGAACATGTTTGTTTTATACTGTCTATAGCCAGTTGTGTTAGTATCTTAGTGCCTAAACAATGTTTTTTTTTTTTTTTAACTTATAAGAAAACAAATTGGACTTATAAATGTGCTCTTGGAGCGGAACTTGTTCATATGTTGGGGATTTACTGTATCATGTATTTCTAAGCCTAAATGTGTTGCAAAACCTTTAATAATGGTTAGATGTTCTAAAGTCAGAGTGCATTTGTGGTTTAGGTGCATGGTTTTTGGTTTGTTTCAAAGGGGGTCACAGTTTTGAAGCTTCTAATTTTCTATTTCATTGAATCCTGGTAAGAGTTGTCCTGGTCTAATTCTAAATACTAATCCAAAGTAAGCTTTAGATCATCTTTTATACAACCGTGCCTTAGTTTTAGAAATGTAACATCAATTTCAGTAGTCAAGTCAAGTGTGCCTTTGTCTTGTTTTGTGTGTGTGTGTGTGTGTGTGTGTGTGTGTGTGTGTGTGTGTGTGTCTTTGCATGATCTAAATAGATCAAAGCAAATCTGCTTTTACATATGGAAAATAAACTCTCATTTCTTGATTGCATTAAGAGGACTTCACATAACGCTGGTGCCATGTCGAATCCACGGCTTTGTGGGGTGGATCGATTAGGACTGTTGCCACATGTTTACATCTGTCTCATGCCAACATCTCTTCTGGCACTCGTTTAGAAAGAGGCATAACATTCCAGTGAACTCACAGAGACTTGGAGGCCAAGACGGCATTTTATGGAGAGGAGAGTAGCATGAGGAAGGAGAGAGAAGAATGCTAAATGTTTTCAGATAGTAATTCGCCCCTCTCTGCTTCAGGTTTCATTATTATTATTTTATTTTATTTTATTTTATTTTTTTCTGAATGGTCAAAAGAAGATTTTATTCATAAAAACCAAATAGCTGTCATTCAGAATGTTTTGTCTTCCCCATTCTACTTTTCAAGGTGAAAAATATCAGCATGCATATAAGCACTGATAGAAAAGTGCTAATATACACTAATCATTACACTAATGTATCTCCAGTCACAAGGATGTCAGCAATAAACATTTAATATCTGACTATAAAATTTCATCAAATTATATTTGATCAGATAAGATGTTTGCTTACAAAAAAAGACTAATCTTGTCTAATGGGAATTGTTATTATACAGTAATGCAATATTTAACAAAAAGAATTATATTAAGTTGGCACAGTGACGTGGTGGCTCTGGCAGCTTCAGGGTCAAGAGATTGGTTCCTGTGTGTGTTGAGTTTGCATCTTATTTCTGTGCGTTGTGGGTTTCTTTTAGGTACACCATTTCCAACTTGTGTGTAGCGTGTGTGTGTGTATGTGTGTTTGTGTGCCCTGCAATAGATTAGCACACCATCCAGGGTATACACTGGTTCATGCCCCAAGTCCCCAGTTATAGGCTTCCAGGGCATGTACTGTAAAGGATACGGATATAGAACAAATGAATTGATTTAATATTCCTATTTCTTAGGGGTTTTTTTAAGGTAGGCATGCTATTCTAACAGGTACTGTAGAGTACACGATAACTACTGTAAACTTCATTCTAGGGCAAACAAAAGCCATGTGCATCCATTGTCCATTTCACTGGGAACACCTGTAAACCTATATATTCCTGCAATTATCTAACGAGTCAGTCAGCACTGCAGTTCATACAATCATGCACACATGTGTCAAGAGCTTTGGTTAATGTTTACTGATAAAATGCTGCTGATAAAAAGCAGTTCTGTCTGCAAAAATGGCGTGTTGATGAGAGAGATTGGCCAGGCTGGTGCAGGCTGACAGGAAAGCTACAGAAATTTAAATAACAACTCTTTATAACCGTGCTGAGCAGAAAAGTATCAACGCGCACATGTCAAATCTCAGGGCACATGGGCTACAATAGCATTTGATCACAACAGGTTTGAGTGCTATCAGCTTGAAATCTGAGGAATGTGGTTAAGTAAAGATGAGGGAAATGTTGCTTGGTCGCGTCCCATCCAGGTTTATTTCTAACCTGTTTTATGTCTGTCTGTTAATGACTGACACAATATAAAATGGCCTTATATTTCCTATTAATATGCTTTGTTAATCTGAGGAAGAAAAAAAAAAATCTACACCATCCACTAACAAGTATTGCCTTTATAACTGTGTAATGAAAACAAAATGTCTCCTATAATACTATTACAGACTCAAACATTATTTAGCCATAAGGTGAAAGAAATAGTTTTGTGAATTCCGAAACATGCTTCTTGTTCAATTCTTTATTTCTTTTCTCATGACAGCAGACAGCTGTTAAATATTTTATATGTTTTCTGTTTATAATTTAGATTTATTATTATAGCTCAAGTCAGATTTCCTGCATTAACAAAACATGAAAATTTGTCCGTTCAGGCACTTAATTTTTAGGTTCGTAAATAAACAGGAGACAAGTCAGACTAGTAGGCACGAGTATGCGCTAGTGATCACAAAATGTGTTCATGTACAAATGTGTTCATAGTCAAAAATGATCTGAGCTCTGGTTACGTCAGGTTATGTCTGATTTTTATCAGACATATATCAGCGCTTTTCATTCAAGGCTGCTGCTGTCTTCCCTGGTCATTGCAGTGTGAGCAGAAGTGGATTCCCCACTTGGGGAAAAAAACGAGCAGCATGCAGTGATTCAGTTTTTTTGTGGTCTGAAGGTTTACTTTCTCGAAGACTTGTGCACAGTATACTGTATATGATGCACGTCTGCTCACTTCTGTCCGCACTGTCGACACTCTGCAGAAACTTTGCTTTGGTGTGTTAAAGCATCCTCCCTATAGTTCTCATCTTGCTCAATCCGATTTTCACCCGTTTGGTCCCAGAAAGCTGCCCTATGAGATTCACTTCTGATGAAGAAGGGAAGACAGCGGTACATTCGCGACTCAGAGCTCAGCCTAAAAGCTTTTTAAAGAGGGAATACCAAAAGCTTGTTGACAGCAAAGCGATTATGTCGAAAAATGTTGTTTGTCTCTAAAAAATTAATTAAAATATACTCTATCCAAGGTGTGGATCATTTTATTTATAACGATCTTACGAAGTGCTTTATGCTCTATGATGGTTGTCATAGATTTTGAGATTTGTTCCAGGAATCCTCAGCATGACACAGGAACGCACCATGGGTATGATGCTAGTTGGTGACTTTCAGACTTTCAAAACTATGCATCGATGCAGTTGCTTGTATTTTTGCCAACTCGGTTAAATCACGTTGTATGATATAGTCTTTCTCTAAGTAAATAAAGTATAGAGCTTATGATGAAAGCATTGTTAAAAATAGCATTGTCATTCTTTAGATGATTGGTCTTTCATGTGTGTGAGCCACAGGTTTGTGTCTAAGAGCGTTGAAAAAATATCATTGATAAAGAGCATCATTCAAAACGTCTGCAACATGCTTTGGTTCTGAGCCTGCTGCCTCTATGGCAACTGGGATGAAAGGTGTATTTGCAGCTCATCATGACCTTTCAGAAAAGGCTTTCTGATCTAGCATGCATAAACACGTGCACACACACACAGGGCTGGAGAGCATTTCAGAGCAACCCTCAGATGTTGTAAGGTTGTATACTCTTGAGGAGGAATTGATTATGTAATCCAAAGGGCATGATCAGTCCTAAGCATGGGGAGATTTAAGCGTCATGGAGAGACCGGAGAACACCTCACTATGATGTGATCTTAAAAATTTGTAATTTTATCAATAATGTCAGTCTTTACCGTCACATGCCTTTGCCCAAAATGATGTGCTGTCACTTTAACATGGTTAGATTTAACATTTGCTCAGTTTAATCCCAGTTTGTTCAAAAAGTTGAGCTGTTTTTTTGGTCAGGCGCACACAATAATATTTCGTTGGACCGTCTTTAGCTTTTATTATGGTGCACATTTACTGTGGCATTGTTTTATCCCCCTTATTCAAAGTCAAAGATTTTTTCCGTTGAGTTTCCAGAGAACTCACATTGATGATGAGAGAGTCTGACTCCTCTAATATAATTCTTCTCTAAAACATCCTAAATGCTTTGAATGGTGTTAGGTCAGGACGCCAATTGTGGTGTCCAATTCATACAGTATGTGGCATGCTCCAAGAACCACTCTTTCACAGTTTGAGCCTGATAAATCTTCTCATTGTCGTCAATAAATGGGAAAACCTGGTCATGCAGTACATTCAGGTCATCAGCTGCCTTTATTTTTTGCCACATAAGGTTGCTGAGTCCAGACCTGACCAACTGAAGCAACCCCTGATCATAACACTGCCTCCAGAGGCTTGTACAGTGGCCACTATGCGTGATGGGTGGATCGCTTTATATGCTTCTTCCCTTACTTCCCTGATCGCTTTGGAATAGGGTCTGTCTGGACTTATCAGACCATGTGACATGTTTCCATTTCTCAAATCCAATCTTTGTACTCTGTATCAAAATGAAGATAAAAAAGAGGCATGGATTGGAGAGGAATGGGGTACATGCACGACATGAGTAATTTAGTATTAATAAGGTTCCTATACATATAATTGAAGATTTCCGCTGCATTAATAGTATTTGTATATTGTACTCAGCATTGTAAGTGCTGCTGAGTCAATGCAATGTGTTTGGCTCCGGTATTCATAAGTATGTGTGGGTGCTGCTTATGAATCACTGCTCCACCGTGGGCTTCCTTTAGCACAGATTATCATCAGGTTACTGGAAAAACATTGAGAGACTCGTCTGATCTGGCATCCATTGGTTGAGCCTGTAGTGTAATCAGAGTTCAGCTGCTCAGAGCTGCTGCTGCTGATCTGCTGCCTCTTATTAACGGCTGAGGAGAAAAGAGGAAGGCTGCATCTCTCTCCCTCTTTCTCTCCTTCTCTCTCTCTCTCTCTCTCTGCCACGAGTTCTACCTGTTTGATGGACCGAGACCACAGATTAGCCATAGAGGAAGCTCAGAAAGGCATCACATACTCTCTCCTTCTGATCCGGTGGGGGATGCAATCCAAAACCAGAACGTTGCTGTAACGTTGTTGGATTGTTGCTTTTGGCACCTGACTTGAAAAAAAAAAAAAAAAAAAAGAGTCTGGTGATTGGTGTGACACTGACCCGGGGAGCGGCTCCCTGGGATGCTGCAGATGGTTCGGACCCTTGCGCAGTTCACCATCGCCCTGGATGAGATGCAGGAGAATGGAGATAGCCCCAGCGATGACGGTGGAGGGAATGCTGGCCGAGGAGGATCGGTAGCAGCCGGCGAAGAGTCCGACAGGAATAACGGGGTCACGATGAGCCCCCAGAACCACACTGAGGTACAGCTAGATGCTGTCTATTGCTCCATCCTGTGCTAGTGTTGATCATCACTGCTGTGACCTGTTGTTAGGTGCATTGATCTTACTTTTACCTTGTCATCTTTTATCTGTTGTTGTGCTGTTTTTGGAAAGTGGAAATATTTTTTGCTCTTTGATAATAATGAGGACCTTGATCTAATGATCTGGACCTTGAACAAGACACTTAACTGCCTATGCTTTAACTTTTTAAAGTGTCTTCCGAATGAGATGAATAAAATTTTCCCCTCTACTGAGCATCACTTGCACAAATCCTTTGCATTCACGATCCAAACTGAGACTTGTATGTCTGCTCTCATTTTTTTTTCTCTTCACACCCTTAAGATCGTGTGTGTGAATTCGGTGCGATTAGTCATCTCCGTGTGCATGCCACCATCTTTCCAGAGCATACACACAAGTGTGTACCTGTCAGCGTGTTGTTTACAACCCCACCCTACTCCAACACCCTCGTCTAAAGCCTTTTGCTCACTTGTTTGTGCTTGCAAAACCAATGTGGAGCATTGAAATGCATCCTAAACACGGTAGTTGTGATGCAAATGATCCCGCTTGCAAATATTTATTGATTTAATAAGTTTAATAAACCTCATCATTCATTTCATCCAAGAATTTTTTTTTTTAAGTGGCCAGCTTAGAGAAAGCAATGACAGAATTCTTTTTTTTTTTTTTTGGTGCAACTAGGAAAGTTTGTGAAAACAGACGAGCTGTTGCTCTGGGACCCACACTGATAAATCTATGATGAACTTTTAACCCCATCAACTATCAGGATATAAAATGACCTCGCCGCAGGATGGCCGACAAACCAGAATAGATTGCAAAATTTATCATTAACCTAATTAATAGGTTTTAAATTGGTGCAGATTTCATAGAAGTAGAACAGTATAATGAATAACATTGTGCACACTGGATATATAATCTTCTCCACGGAGCAGGATATGAAGAGCTAGTCTTAACAGTCAAACTGATAATCCGCGCTAATGGGATTTACTCGTCAGTGTGTTGACGCAGGAAGTAGAATTAGCTAGAGGAAGAGATTGGATTTTGCTTTTTATTAAGTACTATGTGATTCTGTAGCAACAGTTATCCTGATGCTGCTCAGGTTTTTTATTTTTTCTATCCATGCGTAATGCTTATCTTGGTATAATCCTTAATATTATTGACACTATTAATAGTTGGAGGAGGAACTTAAGCATTTATAAAACTGCATGACAAGACTCTGAGGGAGATAGAAGTTATTTTCGTTCTTGCAGCACGGTTTTCTTATATTTTTCTTCCTCATTCTTTTCATTCTGTTAGTCACTCCTACTCCTTCGCCGTCCTTTCACTGTGTTCACCGTGTTGGACTAAAATAGCCATCTGTCGTGTTACCAGCGTTATGTCCGTGTCATAAACTAAACTATCATGATTGCTCGTTACCTATCATGGTTCTTGAAACTTGATGTTTCACTGCATTCCTTGTGAGACACTACGTGGATCAAGACATGTGATGAACTGGGAAGTTGAGGGTTTAAATGAAACTTTGAATAGATTTAAACGAAAATTGTGCAGAAATATGTTCACAGTACACGTTTGAACTTTTTAACACTATACCTCCTACCTGTAGAGATCACGTTCCATAAATAATGAGACGAAAAACCTGTAAAAACAGTCAGTCTTGCCTAAAAACGATGTTTTAATTGATGACCTGCTAGCTAAGGGTGTTTTTCTTCTGTGAACGTCACTCCTTGGTCAGGTTTTTGGATCCCTTCCAAGCGAAACGGATATAAATCTAAAAGACTCTGGACACACGGTTACCGATAAATTTATTTTTCTTTTTTTTTTGTCCTTATTTCCTCATCAGTGCAGGCTCAGGCATGCTCAATAGGAAAATACATCTACATCTGGATTCCCCAAAAGCTGCTTCCTTCACTGTTTACTGTTAAAAGAAAAGAAAAACCCTATACAAATGAACTTGAACAAGTTGCAGTTTTTAAATGATATTAATGTCATTTATCAAATTATTCATAGCTCTCAGTAAAGCCCAGAACAATACTAGGGTTAATTTAAGTCTTTGTCACATATATACCTTACTACACAGTGAAATAATTTTCTTTGCATATCAAAGTTGAAGGAATTTGCAGTCAGCCATGATGTGGGGCCCCTGGGGCAGACAGAGTTGCTCAAGGGCCCAACAGTTTCAGCGATGAGAAGCTGTGGCTTGAACTGACAACCTTCTGATACCAGAACCTTAACCCGCTGAGCTCACACTGCCCCGGCTCCTGGTTCATAAATGCCATTAATAGTGGTAATTCTTTATCATAGACCTTTTATTCATTTGCTATGTTGCAAGCTAAGTATATCAGTCATGGTGTCTTTTAGTGGCATCAAGAAGAAATCCTTGAAATGCCATGATTTTGACTCCTCTGAGTAAACGGAACTTATTGGTGAGACACTTTTGCTGCCATGCATTATATGAACTTACAGACAGTTTATAAAGCAAACTACCATTTTTTTCAAAAAGCCCACGGGTGGTGTGCATAGGGACACTTTTTTCCAGTAGTGCAGAATTATGGATAAACCTTTTATCTCTGACTGGGAGTTCATTTCGATTTTCTAGTCGTTTAATTCATGGTAGGATTACCTCCCCACTCTAAGACATGCAATTTTTTTTTCTTTTTTTTTTGCCTGGAGACAAAATGAACAGCCTTGTTATGATCAATAATGGGTGTGAAAGAGTTTGATTGAAATGACCTAAGGGATGAAAATGCATACGCATATACCTCAACACTGTAAATGCGTCTTATTTACAGCGGCATTTGTCTTGCGTAACGTCCTTAAATAACAGAAAATTGATTAACAGTTCTAGGAAAAAGTCCCTCCTTTAGTTCTTTGTTTGCTCACATAAACATCAACGGTATGATTAAGGGATGGAGCAGAGAAGAGAGGGGGTGGATTGTGCGACCTTGCATCAGAGGGATGAAAGGTTTTTTTTTTTGTTTGTTTTTTTTTCGGGAGGCGGGAGCAGCAGCACGGCTTCTTCTCTAGTGCTGTATCTAGGGACACCAGTCACAGAGACGAAAGGATGGAGTGACGACAGCAAGCGGCAAGCGAGAGGAGGAGGAGGGGTTGTAGAGCTGCTGGCTGACCCAGGTGCTAGGCAACTAGCTTCGCATGTTCCTGACTCGCTCTCTTTTCTATTCTGTCTGACATCACTTTGAGAAATGGGCACATTCATTATCAGATCTTAAATATACTTTGCCGTAATCTTCCTCCAATTCTAGGTACAAATGAAACAGCGGGACAATAATGGCTGAATAATTTGTCCAAGAATAGATTCCTGTTTGTGGGTTTTTATGTCTTTTCTTGGTTGCTAATTAAATGACCTAAATGTTTTGTACAGCCTGGGTTTTGGAGAAACGTGAAGTTATGACACCTGTTGCTGTTGATCAACGCAGCTGATGTTTTAAAAGTGTTTGTGCATGTGTGCGCACTTTATTGGAGCTGTAAAGGTTGTAAAAGTTGGCAGAAGTACTAAGCATTACTAGATCACTCTGCATCCCCAAAACCTCCAGCAGAGCACACTTCAGAAGGAAATGAGATCTCTCCAAGGCCTTCATAAGAGAACCAGACACCGGCTTGACCATGCCAACAATAACCCATCAAAGACGGCAGGCAAAAACGCCGTGTTCAGTAACTTGCTGGGCTTTTGGGTTTCAGCCCCGAGGGCTATGATGAGCAGAGCCGAATGTATCACGGCCTGACGGGGTCAAGAGGACACGGTGCTTCTTAACACAGCCAACTGAGCAGAGTTGTGATTTTCAAGACTAATTTGCCCACTGATGATCATGAGATTGAAGATTGCCAATTAACATTATGGGCTCCAGCAGGAGGTCTGGATCGGGTAATGACACTGTGCAGTTAACTAGAGTGAATCCATCTAGTGGCGTTAACCTTTTTTGCCCCTTTTTAGATTGTTGATAAAGAGCGATTCATCTCGGTCAGTCTCTTAACTGGTTAAATAATGGACAGCCAACTGAATTCAAGTGCATTGGAGGGTTTTTATCACATATAAGTGTGCAATATGACTAAAATAGCATGTAATCATTTTTTCAATACACAGTGTATATATACTTACGATCAATTATATTAGGAAAACCTAGAGCCAATTATGTGACAGTAGCGCAATGCAAAAAGTCATGCAAAAATACCTCAAGCAGTTCAGTAAATATTCAAACATTAATGTGAAGAAAAACCTGATCTCTGTCACTATGATCATGGCATGGATCCTGATACCAATAGTTAGTTTCAGTATTTCACATTTTGGTGCTATTAACGTTGACTCTTGTCATTGGGGTTGACATTAAGGGTTACTATTTTGGAGGTAAAAGAATTAAAACATGTGCTTGAACTCTGACCCTGTTATCGGCTATGGAATCTATTGGATCTATTGAAGTCGTTTCTGTTATATCTCATTTGCCTTGTTATACTGTACGTTCCAAGCTGGTTAATCAGATAAACAACCAGACACTGAAAACGCTGCCATGGTCAAAGTGACTGACATTTCTATCTGTTCGTTGTATATGTACATTAAGTGAAGCTCTGCATGATGCTATTTAATGCACTGCTGACAGATTGGATAGGTGCAAGAATGAGTAGGTGTAGAGGAAAATAATAAAGTGTATCAGTAAGACCTTGTTTATACACAAGCTGTAAGTGCCACTTGATATCTTAATATCATATTTCTTTGTTATTGTTGCTGGTCTGGGTTGGTGCAATTAGATCCAGTTGTTTTAAAGCTATGGCTTAACACAAAAAGAGATTTTGCAATTTTTTTGTCCATTATCCGAGTCCAAATCAGATCAAAGTTGATACTTTTGGTTCATTTGTTGCTTGGTTGGTTTAATTTAACACTAAACATAATTAAGCAAAGTAAGATGATTTCATTTATCGATCATAACTATGGACAGAGAAAAAGGTAAAAACATCTTTACCTACCACAATATGTATAAAAATTTAAAATAATAAATAAATAATCATTCATGCATATACAATAAGAGCAAGTACAGTAGCTATAAAATATACAAAAATAATATAAATATAATTTCTTTATATTATTTCTGCTATGCTGTAGCTCGGCGGATTCGCTCAGATCGTGCCTCACAGCTCAATTTCGAGCTCTCCTCTATACAACAAAAATGCTGCAAACCCCAAAATTCTTTGCACCGATTAAATTGCTTTCTCAGAACATCAGATTTGAATTGGAATCGGACCAAGACCATGTCGGTCATGCAGTCCCAGACCGGTTCTTTTGTTCCACACCAGAGTGCAAATGCCTTAATAAACCACATGAAAGTGCAAATACACAAGGGTGTAATTCGACTGGACTAAACACTATTCATGTGGAAGTACCTTAATCAGTTTTTTTTTTTGTCTGTTATCTCTCCTGTTTGTTCTCATCACTCCTTGCCTCTCATTCTTATCACTTCACAGATCACTGATTACTTTATACGAGAGTGGAACTTAAGGGTCTAGTGGTTAAGCCTGGTTGCGAGTTCAAATCCAAGGGGCTGCTCGGTAGCCACCTTTTAGTTCTTGAACCACACACATGAGGCTTAGCTGCTTGGCTTGGTGCTTGGACTTGTTGTTAATCACTGATTACTCATTCTGCATATGTCTGCCAAGTGAATAAATAAATCTGTGCTGTATGTCCAGAACAAGGAAAAAACATACTGAATATAGTAATATGCCACTTGGAAGAAAGGAAGAGAAAAAAGAGCTGTAATTTGAATACGGTAATAAATTGTTTTGCAAGCAAAATACTGTAGGTGTAAAAGTTTGCAAATTACTGGAGTTTTTTAATGAACATGTACAGTAGTTATCTATTCAATATGGAATATAGGCCACTGTTTTTACTTAAAACCTTGTTAGCTCCATGAGCTTTGCAACTCTGGTGCAAAACTAAAGTATTGAATATTATGCCTAAAGCCTTTACCTGGCTTGAGCATGGGGCATTAGCCCGGATTAAACTAGCCCGGATTAAATTGCATTATTGCCAAAGTTTGCCAGGCTGTGTAGGTATTCACATTCACCCGATGTAGTGATTTAAAAAAGTATTTAAAATCTCACTCATGCTGGTCTTGAAAAATAAATGACTCTTTGAGTTTAGATGTTTAAATCTGCTGTATGCATATTTAAAATCCATAAAGACATTTCACTGGATTTCACCCTGTTCTTAGTCTTGGCAATTTCGTTCACGTCTCATGTTCTATGCTTTTTCTTTATTTCTGTCCTTAATGAGCATCATACTTGCTCGTGTTTACACTGAGTTCAACATAGGCCGACACACGAGGCACTGCCGACCTCAGCTTATTACGGGAAACAAAAATATCCCTCATTTCTCCGTTGTGAGCTGCTCCACTGGGTCACACGTGATCTGATGTTTCCCAGAACCCCATTTGGACTACACTTCTGTGGAATATGATTGCTTTGTAATTACAGCCTGTATATTACATCAGGGCCTATTGTGCATAAGTAATATAAGTGTACAAAGTACCTTCTGAACTTACATAACCCAGGCTAATAGTGCTTCCATGCCGTATGTTGATGATTCAGATTATTCTTTTTTTTTCTGTAATCTGTTTAGGTTGAGTGTCTATCAAAAAAGAATAAGTTGTTACTACTGAAATGATAAACTCTGCCACAAAACAATTTAAAAAAAAAAAAAAAAACAGCCCCCTCTGAAAAGATCTACTGGATCAGCACTCGGACCACAGGATTCAGTTACCTCAATAACCATATTATGGACATTTAAAGCATTTAAAACACTGCGTTACACACGTTGCACAAACGTTTTTGGTCGGACCCTAAACCTTTACAACGTATATCGTCTCTGGATGCTATAAGGGTTAGGGTTAGGGTTAGGGTTTCTAAGGTAGTTTCTCATGGTTTGATTGTTTGAAAGGCTTCGAATATACCTGGATAAGTCTTGAGATATGACAAGCAAGTAAGACCTGCATTGGGCTTTCTGTTTACAGTACCAAAGGCAGTACAAAAGTGGGCATACCATTTTTAAAAACTGACACAGGTTGTTTAAACCGCACATGTAGGTAGAGTAACTCTCCTCTATACCAGGGGTCGGCAACCTTAAAGACTCTGAGCCATTTGGACCAGTTTCTCACAGAAAAGAAAACACAGGGAGCCACAAAACCCTTTTGACATCTAAAATGAAGATAACACTGCATATAAAATAGAATCAATTTAAATTCAGTTATTTTCCAAAGCTACAGGGTGCCACAGCGGAGGGATGAAAGAGCCACATGCAGCTCCACTGCTCTATACAAAGGTGCTTCTCAACATAGTCTCCATCACAACTTATGCAAATGCTACTGTACATCGTTGTACCCAACTCTCAAATCCTCTTTTTAAAATCCCCATTGTCGCACTTGATGGTTTCCTACTGCGCTACAGAATGTTCACGATTACGACACTATTGACAAGAGCAATGTGCACAGATTGGTGTAGAAGTTTAAAAAAAGACAAAGACAAGCACTAAAGACAAACCCCACACAGTAGGAGATCAACTGCGACAAAGAGGATTCAAGAATTGGGTTGAACAATGATGCAGTTGTATGTTTTGTGATGGAGAGTGTGTTAAGTAGTACCTTTGTATAGAGAAAGAGTTACACAACAAACATGTGCAATTGGAACAACCTACATCAGTTAATAATACCCACTTTTGCATTGCATTCTGTACAACCCTTATGCAATATTGTACAGTTGTACAGTATATTTACGTTAATACTTTTCAGAGTCTTGTTCCCCTGCCCAGCTTTTCTACTTTGCCTTCCCTCACTAGTTCTATTACATTAAAATGTACGTAATTGTAAATGTACAGTTAAACATACACAATTTCCTACTTGAATCAAATTCCGTCTTAATCAAGATGTCTTGCTTTGTCATCCTCCCCTGTCTAATGATGCTAAGAAGGTAACGGCAACCGCATTGTGCTAACTGCATCCGTAAACACATGCTTGCAAATAATGCTGAGTTGTTTATATTGTGCAGCAACTATTTTGAACCCAAATCTCTAGAACATTCACAGGGAGAACATTCAAACTCCATGCACACAGACACAAGGCAGGAATTAAACCTGGAGACCCTCGAGGTGCAAAGCGACAGTGCTAACCGCTAAGCCACTGTGCCGCCTTATAGCTATACTGTATAGATAAATAAATAGAAATAGATAGATGGATCGAATTGTGTATTTTGGGGTTGTTCGCTACAATGATACTCCATAGAGGAGTTATGGCTTTTTAATTTATATAATGCTTTAGAAGCAAGTGTGTGATTTTGTGTTTGTTCTCTTAGCTATAAACGTTAAGGTAGCCCCATTTAAAAACACTTGCACTTTTAACTACCTATTGGATAAAGTGGAATTTCACCCTCGCTTGTTCTCTCTCTCTCTCTCTCTCTCTCTCTTTTTCTCTCATGTAAATAATGTAAATGTAAATGCAGTGCCGTGCTCAATCACATCTCATTTTAGGGAGCAGGCAGATTTTTGGCTCTGTGTGGCGATATGACCACGTAAACAGGAAGCTCTTTATTTTGATTAGAGACAAGCCAGTTCACATCATTGCAAAACTTACATGCTTGAGACTTAGGGGCTTTGTTTATGCATCCTCATGTAACAGTGCAGTTTAGTCATACACTGTGTCTCTGTAGCTATAGAACTAAACTATAACTGTGTTTGTACTGTACAAGACTTACTTTGACAGTGCTTGTCTTTCATTGGCTGGCAGGTGTCCTTTACTTAAATTTATTTTTAGTTTTTCATACTGATTTGGAACTTAACCTGAATGATACCAGTGAGGGTAATCACAGCTCCAGATCAATTTTCCTGTTGCCCTGTAACCATTTTGGAATGTACTGACAAGAAGCGTAATTAATGGTTTACATTAGAGCTACTGCAGTTAAATTCCTCATCGTAATTATCCATAAAAGATAATACCATTTGACATGTAACCAAAGAAACAGTAGTTTTTTTTTTTTTTTAAATATTGTTTATCATATAGTAACAAGTTTTTTTTAGCTACTTAGCAACAAGCTAAACACTTAGTTCTATCTACTAAGGTTCTATCCAATGACAGCACGGTGGCTACACCGAAATAACAATGCTAAGATAACAAGGTTCTGACTTTCTGTAATACAGTTTCCTAAAGTGTGCTAACAGTAAGCAAAGATAGCTTATATATATATTTATATTTGAAGATGTAAGACCATCCCTCTTATTTAACATATTTTTAAATGAAATATCTATAAAAATTATCAATGTTATACTAGCTGACGGTTTCTAGCTAGCTTTTTTTGTTTTTTAAAAGATGAAAAATACATGGGGCGTTCAAGTCACACCAGGTCTTTTGATTATGCACTTATTAATGTTTAATTGGTGCTTGGATACCATATGTCGACTGCCTGCTTCACATCTGAAAAGCTGGCCTTCCAAGAACTCCTTTAATGTGGCTTGGAGCGAGCGAGATCAGGACTACATGGGGGTGTGGCAATAACTGTAATGTGTAAATGGGATTTGTGACTGATTTTGTGTACGGTTCCCACAGATAGATACATACATCTCTGCAATTTATCTGTCGATTTTCAAGAATCAGACATTCCACTCTTTGGATGTTTACAGGAATTACTGCAGTGGGCTCAGAGTCACCAGAGCCCGGATTCAAATAATTTACTCCAGCTAAGAGTCTTGAAGTCTTCTGTAAATGTCAAATGTTTTTATGCCTTCATTTACATAAATTTCATCACGGTTTAACTTGAACACCCCTCGTATACTAAATTGTTTTTAATCTAGATAGCTTTTGTGATCTGTATATAAGAATGTGGGTAATTTCAACTTTTTCAGTACCTGCTATTGATCATTTCAAAGGAAAATGATATTCAATCAAATGCCCAAATTGTTATATTTAAGAACTGTTAAACCAGAATAAACTACTTTGGTAAAGCAGTTACTATATGAATGCACATTACTGTAAGACAGTTGATAAAACAGTGCGCTATCTATAAGTCCTGTCTGGGTTTAAAAACTATACTCAATTATTTCATTTAACCTGCTTTAGCTTTGATTTCAGTACACAATGTGGTGGCCAGTTCATGTGTGAAAATGATTCCTCCTGCTCCCAGAACCACACTTTTACAGTTTGCGTCCTGGACTATTCCTGTGCTATCAGGGAAATGAAACTCCAGTGATGTGATAACCTGCTCACTTAGTACATTCAGGTCGTCAGCTGACTTTTTTTAATGCCACATACTGTAACATGGCGGAGCCTAGACCTGACCAACTGAAGCAACCCCAGATCACAACACTGCCTCCAGAAACTTGAACAATTTCCATTATGCAAAATAGGTGCATCACTTCATGCCACCTCTCTTCTTACCCAGACGCTAAAATACAGTAAATCTGAACTCATAAAAGAACATGCTTTTTTTCCCATTGCTCCAAAGTCTAATCAAACCCAAGCCTTACTTGCAAGTGGTTACTTATGGCCATATACTGTAGCTGTTTAGTCCCAATCCTGTGAGTTCTCATCACATTGTTCAAATCTTGCTTTTTTACTAGCTGATTTCTAAGAATGTTGATAATTTTTTTTATTATTATTTTTTATTTTTTTGCAACTTTACCATGGGTTTATGATTTCCGATATAGGGTTAGATTTATTAACTAAAGTAATTTATTTATTAATGATTATGTCAATGGAAGCTTCTCACAGATTATGATAGGAATAGACATAATTTAAATGTTAAAAGAGAGAAATTATTTATAATTACACTATCCGGTGTAGTCCAGAGGATAGGTATCCTTTTGAGTCTGGTTCCTTTCATGGTTCCTTTCTCGTGTTGCCACAGTTGTTCCTTAATATTGCTGTCTCTAGCTTATTTATTCACGAAAAATGTAAATTTACTCCTCAGATTTCTGTAAAGCTGCTTCGTGAGAATGTCGATTATAAAAAGTGTGTGTGTGTATATTGATTGTATTGTATTGTATCTCTCTGCAGGATATGAGAAGACATGTCATGATGACTCTCCTGGACACCGAACAGTCGTATGTGGACTCTCTCAGAACACTGATTCAGGTACAGCAGTTACAGTGTCTGACTTTCTTTCTTGCTCGTCTTAATGTATGTGTCTCTCTCTGTCTTCCCATTTCTCTGTATGTCCTTCTGTTTTTCTTTCTTTCTTCTGTTGCCTGTCACAAGGATGTCAGTTGAACTCTTTGACACTCCGTGTTATATAACAGTCCTCTTCAGTAAAACTGTTAGTTCTGTGTATGTACTAGAATGATAGAGAGAAAGAAAGAAAGAAAGCCGACAATCCAGGCTGAGGTGTTCCCGACCCACAGGCTCTTTTAGCTTGTGTATCACTGTCACGTCACCATGACTACGAAGGGTTGGCCCGAGATGCTGCGGCAGTAAAACGGTTCCCATCAGTGCACAATTGCAGCAGCTATTAGTGGCCTCGCTCTGTTTATCAGCCCTAAATCAGCCGTGTTCACAACATCACTCAGCTTAAATACTAAATAGAGCTCATGTGGAGAGACATGCCCTCACAATGTGCTCAGTGGTTGCAAATGGAAAAACTAATAATTTTGTTATGAAAGATTTTTGTATAGCTGTTTACATTGGGCAGATGCTTTTGTGCAGAACAACCTCTTCATGTGTGCATCCATTCATTCCCCTTTGGCCTTCTCTGGCAGGGGTCAAAACGCCAAGGCCATGATTATCGATGCTCAGTGACAGAATCCTGCTCCTCTTGGTGAATTCCTAGGCATTCCCAACTTTACTGTTATACACCCAGGACCTATTGGAGATGTATATCTTGTTATGGGCTAAAAGGCTTGAAGGGGGCACAGATGCCAACCTGTACATCTTAACACTCATGCAGCTGTCTAATCAGCCAACCATGTGGCAGTAGCATAATGCATAAAATCATGCAACAGTTACAGTTAATATTTTCATCAAACATTAGAATGGAGACATGTGTGATCTCTGTCACTTTGTCCATGGCATTGATGTTGGTACCAGACAATATTCAGGTTGCATATTTTAGAAAATAGGATTTTTTTATGCACACATCCCTTTTGAGTATACACACAATGGTATGGAGGAAAAAAACATAGATTAATTAAGGTCCCAGGAAAATGGCTAAAACTGGTTCAAGCTTCTGGGACGCATATAGTAACTCAAATAACCACTCTGCAACTTTTGAGCAGAAAAGCATTTCATAATGAAAAAATATCAAACCTTGAGGTGGATTTTTTGGAAAAGGAGAAGACCGAATCGCGTTCTACTACTATCAGCCAAGCATTGTAGTCAGTGGCTATCATGGGCACAGACTCACCCAAACTGGACTTTTGCAATTTCAGAATATGTGGTTCATCTTGGAATCCTTCCCAACTCACCACGTTTGTAAAGAGTGCCTATTTAAGTTACTATAGACTTCATATTAGCTTGGACCAGTCTGGTCATTATCCTCTGCTCTTTCTCATTAACAAGGTTATTAAACATTTTGTTGCTGAGAGAGATCAGAGGAGAAATGACCCGACTGGTTCAAGCTGGCAGGAAGGCTATACGACATCCCATGACATCAGCAAATTTCTGAAATATTCAAACCAGTCCATCTAGCATCACTAATCCTGTGACATTTAAAATGGCTTGTTTTTATCATGCTGCTGCCACATAATAAGGCTGAAGAGATAAGTGCATTATTAACAGGTGTGGTTAATAAAGTGAATTTAAACTCGACATACTGTATTGTATATAAGATGTATCTCATCTCCAGTGCACTGTGTATGTGCTATGTATTATTTATTGACTTTTATTTATTGAAATTAGTTTTGAGCTAAAGTAGTGATCCGGAGATCAGGGTTCTCATAGCTTAGGTAAGAAGCTCTACCAAAGACTCTAAGGCAATGTGATTGTGCAGGTGATTTAGAGCTCCAGAGCAATCCTGAGCTCAGGTTACTGTATATGTACAGTTTGCATTGCAAGTGCATGGATGAATGTAAGGTGTCTCCCTTAGGGTGTATTCTTACACCCAGTATTCACATGACAAAATCCCCCCCCCCCCTTTTTTTTTAAAGCAAATGCTTTAATTGTTCAATATTCTATGATTTCCTGTATTTTTACATTTTTGGCAATATTTGTTAGTGAGAAGAAAAAAACATTTAGGCCTGCAGAGCCCCCGCTGCTCTGTGAGGTCGTGCTGTCTGTTATACTTTGGCTCTAATGGGCCTTACCATTTCCGAATTCATCAAAGGAGGCATTTTCTGTAATCACAGCCCCTTCCAGAACATTTGACTGATGTTGCACATCTGTCCAATGCAGCTTTTTGTCCATTGCACCCCTGGATATTTTGACAAGTGCAAATCTGAGCAAAGGTTGACAATTTAGTTTCAAATGTAAATTGTAGACAAGCCTTTGCCAAGCGCTTGCAGGAAGAAAAAAAAAAATCACAAACATCACTCAAGCATAGAAGGAGCGCAGGACCACTGCTGAATAAATTATTATGGAAAGGTCTTGCTTAAAACATTTCCTCTACCAAATTTTTTCAGGACAAATATGCAAAACACATGGCATTTCTGCAACACCATTGGTCCATTCGTATTGGTAAAAGAAAGCAAAGAAGAAACAGAGTTTTGAGTAAAATCTAGCAATTGAAGCATAACCTAGTAAGCAAAAGCAAAACTAACCTAGAGTGTAAAAGCAGAGATTGAGCAAAAGAAAGCTAGTCATAGAAAAGCAAACATGCTGCATACGGTATAACTTTTATATCATCCATGCCAATCTTACAGTATAAGTAGGCTTATGCTTGTATCCTTGCATTTAATTCTGATTAAGTGGCACAGCAGACTGGGGAAGAAAAAAAACATTTCAGTCATGTCTCATTAGAATATTAGGCCCTGCCCATCCGGATAGCACATTCAATTTGGAAGATGCTTTAGCATGGACTTGTGAAGCGAAGGAATATAAAACTGATAAGTAATACAAATAAAATATCATCAATTTTATGTTCTTGGTTAGATGTATAACACTTAGATTATATAATCAGAAAAAAGATAATCCAGATGTTCATATGTTATGCTATAATTCCTAGGATTATATCATGTGTAATATTGCATGGATTGTATCTATTTCTTTCTTTCACGCTTACAAAAATCAGTTTCACTAAATCGAAAAACAAGTCATACATGTTTAATGAGAAAACGACATTATTTATCATTCATGCAGACTTGTACATAGAAAAACCCATCAGAATCTAGGTTCATAGGGAAGCTGAAATATGTTGATACAATTTAATGATCAGTAAAGCTTTAAAAACCTTGCTTGCAACTTTAGTGAAACATTTGTGTAGGGTATTGCTCATTCCTAATAAAACACTTACCCCTAAGAAGGCATGTGTTATGATATGCTATGATGTGTCTTATAGTGTCTCTACTGTATCTGAGCATATTCTCATCAGCTGTGTGGTTCATTTAGGACAAGCCTTAAAAATCTCATGTTTTACTCTAGGGCTGCAACTAACGATTATTTTAATAATCGATTAATCTGTCCATTATATTTTAGATTAATCGATGAATTGGATAAAAAACAAGAAAAACATTAATTTCCAGTCCTTTATTCAAAAACAGAACTAAAATCTTTAGAAAGTGCACAAACATGTTGCTCCATCAGCTGTTATAATAATAATAAAATAAAAATGGACTAACACAAAAAACATAGACATGTATGCTTTACATTTGCCAAATATATACAGTGGAACTTTGGATTACGGGCATAAATTGTTCCAGAAGCGGCTCATATTCGAAAACACTCATAAACCAAATTTAATTTTTTTAAAACACACTAACGAAATCACTGCTGTAAAGTAAAAATAAAACAAATTAACCTGCACTTTATCTTTGAAAAGTGTAGAGCAGAAAGAAAGAGTGTGTGTGTGTGTGTGTCTGTAAAGGTGAAAGTAGGAGGAGTGTGTGTGTGTGTTTGGCACGGTGTCCAATGACGCGCACACAGACACAAAATAAAACATGTTTTACACGCACACACGTGGTGACAGTGTTATAGTAAACAGTACACGCATGCACGGATATTGATCATACCAGAAAGAGACGAGCACTAATTCCCAGCAGGGGAGACCTGCCTTCACCATGTATCTTTTCTCTACCTCCGCTTGTTTTTTTGTTTTTTTTTTGCTCCGCCCTGTCTATGAGGCGCCGAACTCTGCTAGCATCCGTGCGCGAGACCGAGTGTGTTCACTCCGCTCCGCGCTCAACTAAAGTTTTTATTTTTTTAAAATAATCAAATGTCTCCGCGTCACGCGACACAACGAATCGATTATTAAATTCGTTGCCAACTTTTTTAGTAATCGATTTTTATCAATTTAATTGATTCGTTGTTGCAGCCCTATTTTACTCCTTCCTTAGCAAGTAAATAATGGGCTCAGAGCTCATACAAAGCAAGTGTGTGTCTTAGTTAATGGTCCAACTGGAAAAACATCAGTGTGTATGTATGAGTAACACCTTTACCCCAAATCACCAAGTGAGCAACATGTTAGGGTAGAATATTTTCTTATATGAGGTCACAATAGGGGAACGTCTAACTGGCTTGTTTAAGCCTAGGCCAATACAACAATTGAAAAAGGGCAGAAGGCATGGCTTTATTCCTTACTTTGTGTTTGTACATGTGTACTGGAGACCCCTCTGAATGTCTAAAAATGACCAAAAAGTTTTTGCTTTTCATTTAATATACAGTATGTAAAAAAAAATAAAAACTTTACCTAACATTAATTAAAGACCACACATGCCAAAAGTACTTGCTGTAACTGGTACAATTTGTGTTTGCAGAGCTACATGAAGCCACTGAAGCAGCCGGAGAACTCGCTGCTCTGCGATATATCTCTGGTGGATGAGATGTTCTACCAGATCCCTGAAATCCTGGAACAGCACGAGCTCTTCCTGGAGCAGGTGATCATCTGTGTCAATGACTGGCACGAGCGCCAGACCATCGGTGACCTCCTCGTCCAGTCGGTGAGTACAGGTGCACGGATGCTCAGGTCCTTATGCTAGCTATGTATTAGCCTATAGTCTTAGATCAGCAGAGATTACAAAATGATTTTAGAAGAAGGTAGTTTGTAGTCATTGGTGATCAGGCCTTAGAGTTAATCACAGCGCTTGTTCTAGATTTATGTTGTAATTATCTTTTTAAGTTTTAAACATAAGCAGTAACAAACGTTTTACTAGATGTATTGAGGCAAATATTTAACTTCTGTAGAGTTCTCAATCCTAATTATGTCTTGTATACTGTACACTCCTAGGGTGCTTTGCTTCATCAGGTTTGTGTAGGGCCACTAATACTTAGTGTAGGCCCCTAGTGGTCAATATACAAAGTCAGAGATACTATATCTTCCTGAATATAAATCTTTTGGAGCCTACGTCATGATTGCATCACGGTGTTAGCTGAAAACAGTGGAAAGTTGGAGGCACAAACTAATCTCCTCAGCATACATTATGTCTTCTTGATGTATTGTTGGTTGCCACAATCGAAAGATCTACTCAACTGCCATTTAAAACCTCAAAACAACTTTTGTAAAACCCGACGAGACGAAATGATCTCATTGAGGAAATCATCCAAACATTTTTTAGAGCATAACATTTTTGTAGAGCACATCTTGTATTAGGTAACAATAAATAACAGGAAAGTATTGTCTGTTGTACAGTAGGCATGGATATGTGTCTAAGGGTTGTCATGCCTACTAGATGGTAATAAGAATTTTAAATGATTCTTCTCATGACTCTCTAAGCTTAATAATCTAGATAACGATGAGATAGTAAAGGTTGTAGTCATGGCAATTGGTAACCATTCCAGAATTCATCATCGATTTGAGTAAACCAAACACCTTTTTTTTTTTTACACAGACATGTGAGCATGAGCATTTATCTGCATCATTCGCATGCCCGTTCCTCGGCCTTTACATATTTTTTTTCGCTACACAGCATTTGCCCGGTTTCACAAGGAAAAAAAAACATCCCGTGTTACATGCTGTGTAAATACATTTTTAACGATTTGAAAATGATTGCCATTGTTCATCATTGAAATGCACTGGAATTCGACCGAACATCGACTAGAATCAATAGTAAATATAAAATAGAGAAACAAAAGATTTGGCTAAAGAGCAACTGAGGGTGTATAAATCTTTAGATGCCTATAAATATGTCCTGAATTATCATGTACAAGACTTAAGATACAAACACTTAACAGATGAGTTGTATTCTCGCAGACACAATTATGAATTTGTGGTGTAAAACAGTACAGATCTGTTCAGTGTAGATGCTTGGCGTGTGAGCTGTATGAGTCAGCGATTCTGGTCCCGTTGGATATTTCTAGCTTTTTCTTACAACACTCGTGGTTCAAGAAAGTGAGTGGCCGTAAATATACAGATGCAGCTCGTATTTTTTCAGCCTTTGTTAAAATACTAGCCAACAAAAATGAGTATTACCAAACAAGTTCAGGAAATGCTTATGCCTTCAGCTAGGTTCTGCACAAAAAACATCACCGTAATTACTAACTAAAAATATGGGTCTATTAAGAAATGTTATCTTGCTATCAGTTGTCCGTCATTTGTGGTTATACACTGTATGGCCAATGATGTGTAGACACCTGACCATCACTTTTGCATGTTGAAATAATACATCTGTCTAGAATTGCTCTGTGTGCTGTAGCATAAAGATTTTCCTCCAGTGCAGCTATGAGGTTTCATCTAAACTTGTTGCAGTCTAGCCTACACAAAGCCCTGACCGCGATCCCACTGGGGTCGACCTTCGATGCTAACTGTACAGTTCACCAGTTCTTCTCATCTAACAACCAGACATGACCTCAGGTCCCGAAACCTAGTAGAAACCATTCCCAGAATTGTGGAGTCGGTATGATTGATCAGGGGTCTATATACTTTTGGCCATAATTAAATTAAATAGCCAGTGAATGAGGCATTAAGATTGAAAATGCTCGTATATATTGTCATTAAATAAAGTACTCCATCAGTCATTGCTTTTATCAAAGCAAAAGCTGGTTTTATCAAAGCAATCACTAAGTCATCATTAATGGCATGATTACCGGAAAACATCACAAGCTACAATGAAGAGCTTCCCCTTTTAAGCATTCTAGGTTCAGCATTCGTTCATAGCATATTGAAATAAAATAAAATAAACACACTAGCTCAGACTGAAATTATTTCTTTTATGTGCGAGGACACCATGAGAGCACCATGGCTCATAGCTGAGAGAACAACAAAGTTGAATCTAATCAAAAAAATTCTCATGAAAGGTAATTATAGTTGACTAAGATGGCTGCTTCCTGTCTCTGCGTGAACATGGAGTTTGCATGTTCTCCCCGTGCTTGGTGGGTTTCCTCCGGGTACTCCGGTTTCCTCCCACAGTCCAAAGATATGTAGGTTAGGTTGATTGGCGTTCCCAAATTGCCCGTAGTGTGTGAGTGAGTGTTTGTGCCCTGCGATGGATTGGCCCCCTGTCCAGGATGTACCCTGCCGGGTGCCCTAAGCCTCCTGGGATAGGCTCCAGGCCCCCGCGACCCTGAATACAGGATAAAGCGGGATAGAAGATGAGTGAGTGAGTGAGTGAGTAAGATGGCTACCCCCTCACTTTCCTTACAAAATTCGACTTAACAGTGGAGGGTTTTTTTTTTTCCTGTTTTCTTCATGATTACAGTGAGTCTTAACCCACACCAGTAACTCTGTGTGACCCAAACTGATCTGAATGCAGTTTAAGGCATACATCATGTATTTAGTGTGGGAATTTCCAGTGAGATCCATTTTCCATGCATGTTAGCAACACAATGAACTAAAGTAGCAAATTACAGACGCGGTACAAGTTCTGGACGAATGACAACCGTTGTGATAAGAGAATACTAATATACATTTCATTTTCTCCAAGTGAAAAAGTGTAATTTTCCTCAAGAACAGGAATAGCCACTGCTGAAAAATACGCTTAGGGTTAAATTTAGGTCAAACTGAAAGGTGCTTCTCCATTACTGCACTTATTATCCGCCACCATTTGGAATTGAAGCAGAGACCGGGCAATGAGAGAGAGAGTCAGCCAGGTCGGAGCCTCTCGAGTCTTCTCGCAGTCATTTAGTACTTTTTTGAAGCAATAACATGGTTGTGCTTGTGTTCTCTTTAGTAGGGTCAGAGGACACCTCTGAGTCTGCTCCAGAGTCCACAGGGTGCTATTTGTCTTTCCGTAAACATGCAAACTGTATATGTATAAGCAATTACACAAAGTTTCCTGTAGTCACACTTATGTGAAAAGTAAAGTATGCTTTCTTGACCGTGCCTCATGTTTTGAGAGCCTGGTTGGTTGGTTGTTTTTTGATCTTTTAGATGGTGCTTTAGGTGCTATTTACAAACCCTGGCCTTCGTCACAGATCAAGTTCAAAATCAAAATAGTTGTCAAAGATCAAAGATTTATTACGTTCTTATAACGTTGAAATATTTGAGCATACGGTCTTCATGAAACATTTTTAATAGCATCCAAGTTTGTAAAGGTAGTGTAAAATAAGCAAATTAGAAAATGATAACGGTAAGGACCATACTCTCATGGAGAAAAAAGTACCTGCGCATGACCTTAAATGGATAGTTCAGGGTTTTTTTTTTTTTTTTTTTTTAAATCAAAATTAAAGTAAATATACTGTTAAGTACATTACAATAGGTCTTGGTCGTCATACATTTTCCTGCTCTGCAGGAGGGGTCCCTTTAAGGACCACTGTAAATTTAATAATTTAATTAGCCTTTAGTCCAGGTGCATTGTTTTAGGTAAAGGCTACCACTCGAGTAATGGCACATGGTATAATGTTTGACATTTAGTATGATAAGATTCTGAGAAGTCTATGTTATCGATATTATTGTATGTTTTCCATTGAATTAGTACATTATACTGTACATTCTAAGAAAGTAATTAACAACAATGGCATTCACTGAAGGTGATTTACCCTGTAACATTATAGGAATTTAGCTAGAAATAAAGATTTTTATTTACTGTCAATGTCAAGAAATACTTTTTACCCATCGATAGTTACATATATACTCAGCAAAAAAAGAAACGTCCTCTGACTTTCAACTGTTTTTACTTTCAGTAAACTTAATGTGTAAATAT
>JAQMYJ010000038.1:23232997-23266970 GCA_030014305.1 Clarias laeviceps
GCATGATAAAAACATTTCAAAGTATAGAAATATAGGAAAATAGGGGGGGGGGTAAAAAAAAAAAATATATATATATAAACATTTTAAAGTGGCAATGGTGATTTTAAGGTCACGAGAGGTCATATAAGCATTTCACTGTATATCATACTGTGTATGACTGTGTATGTGACAAATAAATTTTTTTATTTTTATTTTATTTAAATTGTACTTGTTTCACATGTAATAACTTTAAATATAATCCTGAAGTCTATATATCAACCTGCTTGTATTTATAGCATACAGGCAATGAATTTCTAGCAGTCTAAACAAGATTAGGATCTCTTTACAGAAATTCTAGGCAAGATTAGAAAGTTAAATTTAAAAACTTTATATTGTTTTTATAAAGTTGGTATGTCTGTTTAAATTAAGTTTAGAGTGTAAAGCAATTTTCTGTGATAAATTAACTCTATATTAACTATTTTAATTTTAATTTTTAAACCAATTTTCTATTATTTGTATAAACTTAGTGGTCTTTCTTGACCTCTGAGACATGACATAATCTGTAAAAATTGTCAGACATTTTCATGTAACAACAAAAACTAGTAATTTATGGTGGAAATTTGAGATTTGTAACTATAATTGCTATTGCTGTGTTAAGACAGAGGGTAGCATTTTGACAATCTGGTGCCTGCATACTTTGCTTTAGCACCCTCTAGTGTGTATACAAGGCCTTACACATCCACATTGCATTTCATTTATGATATATGTCTAATTTATACTTTTTTGTAAAGTTATTATTATTATTTTCAACAGAAAAGCATTTCAACATATAAAACTCATAAATGCTTGGAACCTGATAGTCAGTATGGCATAAATAGTGACAATCAAGCATTATATTGATTCACCAAATTAAAAAATGGCATTCAAGTATTAAAATGTCTCCTCTTTTTATAGGCTTTATTTTAGATGTAAAAATGCATTGTGCTCTAGTGTGTATTGGTTTACCCAACTTAAACTGTTTTTATGAACACTTTTCAGATATTCTGCTGCTAGTGTCATTGACACCTCCAGTAAATATAAGTTCCTGTGGAAACTGCCCTTGGAGGATATTGAGTTAGTGAAAGGTAAAGCATCCGTCTATTTTAGCTAATTCAGAGAAATACTGCTCAAAACTGAAGAAGATTTCTGAATCGTTTCCTCTCTGCAGGCTCGAGTCAGGCCACCAACAGGGATATGATCCAGAAAGCCATCAGCCGTCTGGATGAGGACCTCAGTACCCTCGGCCAAATCAGCAAGCTGTCAGAGACACTCAGCTTTCCTCACCAGGTCAGTTACAACACAAACACATCAATGTGTAAACACACACAAGACTTGTTGTATACTGTATATAAAAATCTACCTACTGTATACCTGTGTTTTATATTTTACAGACTGTATTAATATATCAGTATATGCAAGTCATCAGTACATTAGTTGTGTTTATGTACCAACACATTCCTTTTATACAAAGCTTCTTATAAAGTACACCCATTAATTTTGCCTTGTTGCAATTATGTCTAAGCATCTGTTTGTTTTATTAAAAATAATGATTTTGCATCATATTTGGTACATACTCTAGCTTAAGTGAGCTAGTTGGCTGTGTGGACTGCTGATGGACATCAAGTAAAACTGGTTTATTGATATCTTCACTGTATTTATTTTTTTGCCACTTTAAGCTTTGATTCGAGATTGAATTAATAAATATGAAATGGCAAACTTCTCAAAATGTTCAGTTTGTATATTGACGCATCCATCATCATTGGAGCTAGACTTATCTGGTCTTTTTCCATTTCTTACCTGGCCAGGATTTCTGACTCGGTGCCCTGAGATTTCTATCTGTACATGACGGGAGTAGAACCACATGTGGTCTTTGTACCCCATGAACTTCTGGATTGTTGTGTGTTCTGAGATGTTTTCCTGATTGTCTTGGTTGTAAAGAGTGTTTAAAATAGTGTAGCCTTTCTGTCAGGTCTAATTATGATCTGGCTAAAGTCTTATGAACCCTGAGGCATTTCTTCCACATCATTGGCTGAGATACACTGTTGCATAAATATTCCTAAGTGACCAGACTGGTGATGGTGTATTATATTACTTAATAGGCTAAATAAACTGTATACTTTGACACACAATTAAGCATATAAAATGGCAAAAAATTTCTTTATATAGAATAGCATTAATTTCCAAGCAGTGAACTACAGTGAGCAAACCTTTCTTCGTGCACCCATCAGCCTTTGGATAGGATAACTTTCTTGGACACTTCTTTACATTCTAAGTACATTAACAAACACATAATAACATCATGTCAAATCTCTCTTCCTCTTATTCCAGAGTCTGGATGATGTAATAAAGGACTTGATGGCATCGGTTCACAGGGAATTAGCAGAGAAACAGTCCCTGGCATTTAGCATGACCTTCTTGCCCACTAAACTGGAGCTGAGCACGGCATCTGCGGACAGCACGTTCATTTTCGAGTTCAGCAGTCCTGACGCACGCAGCAACTTTGAGCAGGCCTTTGAGGAGGCCAAAAAAAAGCTTGGTACTCACACTCTTATATCCAAACAAGGATCACGTTATTTAACTAAAGTATAGACTAGTTAGAGCCTTAGAATCAGCATGGTTACTTGCACAGAAGCAGACTTTACACCTTACAGAAGAGTGACAAATTAAAAGAAAACTCTGGGCTTGGTTATGCCGGACAGGGCATTTTACAGGCATGGGTTTTTTTAACAGTTTTCCAACACCTTCAAGAAAATATTACTTGACATGAAAATCTTTTGAAAGAATGCTGCTCTTGTATGATCTATGCGCCTTGATATTATTCTGGTGTACCATTATGGCCCAAGCAAGTCACTTCTTTGGTTTCCCCTTAATTTGTCACACATTTGTTGGTGTACATTTACCAAAAAAAAAAAAAATGCACCATCAAATATTAAAGACCAATACAATAATAATGCAATACTAAGTGATAAGTAAAAGGATTCTACATATTACATCTTATCAAAGTAAAAGGCATGTTTTTGTATTTGTCATCATTTGTATTTGTATTTGACATCGTGCTTTTCCTCTCTATAGCCATGAATAAAGACGAATGGGACCCTGAGTTCTTGAAAGCCATTCCCATCATGAAGACCCGTAGTGGCATGCAGTTCTCCTGTGCCTCACCGAGCCACAGCAGCCCAGAGAACGTGTATGAGGTGTGGGTGTGTAATAGTGACGGCTACGTAGGCCAAGTGTGCGTGCTGAGCATCAGGGCCGAGCCCACGGTGGAGGCCTGTATCGCCGTCTGCTCTGCGCGGATCATCTGCATCGCAGCCGTGCCGGGACTCAAGAGCAGGTCCGTTTGCATGTATTGCACTTTAATTTAGGGTCTAGTGGTTAGAGAGTGGACTGAACAATCTGTTTCTAAATGCCAAAGTTGATATTTTTAGCTAGATAAGTAAAGCTGCTGTGTTTGTGAATACATTAAAAGTACACCTTGTCCATACGTGGAACAAGTTCCAGATGACTGAGCATTAACAGGAAATGAGCCATGCATGTGGTATCAGACTTTGCTAATACAGAGACTAGCTTTGTGAAACTCTAACCACTCTGTTGCTGTTTCTAAGTGTGCTTTTGCTACATTTTAGTTTAAATTATTTATTCAATACATTTCTTTTTAAACATATGTATATAAAGTCATGTGGTTACTTTGTAACATCCAGTAGTTTCAATGAGACAGCTAGTTGTTTTCATGCAAGCTAACACCTGGGAGATTAGGGGTAAAGCTCTTGGATAGCCTCAGCTGTTGTTTTCCTACATTCCATGCTGGTAAAGATGGCCCTAATTTATCATTTTTTAACTAAAACAATGTGATGTTGAGGCAAATGTAATTTTTCTTTTGTAAATATTCCTTGTCCTTTTTGTATTTGCATTTAGCTAGTTACTATCATGCTAGCTAACGTTTCAGGGACATGGAACAATCCTGATGATTAGATTTAGGTCATATGTGATCTGAGGCAGACTTGTTTTACTAATGGGTTTACAATTGACCGACTTTGACAGTGATTCGGTTTTAAAGTAAATTTTAATAAACCAGTAGAATTATAATGAGCTGCAGTCAGTATGTATGTTGCTGACTACAAACAGGATTTTTTGATTGCGCACAATGACAGAACACTGTTATGAGAGTGAAAACTATCTTTATTTCTCTATATAATCCCATAATGCACTTTTCCCAGCGTTTCACTAGTGGTTAGATACCATGAAGTTAGAATGTGCATGTATGTTTGTTCTGGACTGTGTGTAGGGACAAATATGGAGGCATAAAGGTAGTTGTTATTTTGCACAATTGAAACATGACTTGAACACCCCTTGTATAAAGAGATTTAATGGGTAGGTAGGTACTTACTTGTTTTTGTAATAATATCGAAACAATAAAAGAAACTAAACTGGAAATAACTGGAATTAACACAAACAATACCAATGTGTATAATTCTCATTAATATAATATTATATATCATCTCATATAAAATAATTATTGTTGTTTCTGTGACTAAAACAAGTCTGCCCTACAGTCTGCCCTGGCTTTTAATATAAAATTAACTCTTGGGAGAAAACGGCTATCCAATTTTCTTTATATTTTCACTCTCACTCATCACTCATCGTCTATACCGCTTTATCCTGTATTCAGTGTCACAGGGACCTGGAGCCTATCCCAGGAGGCTTCGGGCACAAGGCAGGGTACATACACTCACACACCCATTCACACACCACAGGCAATTTGGGAACGCCAATTTGCCTAACCTGCCTATCTTTGGACTGTGGGAGGAAACCGGAATACCCTGAGGAACCCACCAAGCATGGAGGGAACATGCAAACTCCATGCACACAGAGCTGGGAATCGAGCCTCCCCGGGAATTGAACCCGGACCCTGAAGGTGCAAGGCGACAGTGCTAACCACTACACCGCCTCATTTTCATTCAGTCAAACTCCTGTTTTCTACACGACCCTTCTGCCACCCTGTCCTATTTGGTTTACACCTTGTAAAATACATTCAGGATTTAACAAATTCAATGTTGTGTGTTATTGATATTTGACACTTTTATTCTTTCCCCTCAGGGAGCGAGTGGAGTCAAGGCACTCTGCCCCTGTGGCGCCATCTGAGTCCGAGTCACCGCCAGCTCCTTCTGTTCAACCTCAGCTCCACATCTCCATCTCTCGCTCCTCTCCAGAGCTCAGCGATCCTCCTGGTCCCACAGCGCCTGAACTCGGGCCCTTCGAAAGCGACGACTCGGACGACGAAGACTCGCCAAGCCCATCATCCACGCTGCAGAGCCAAGCATCACATTCCACCATCTCGTCCAGCTATGGCAGTGAGTCATGCTCTTTTATTTAAACACACTCTGAATAAATGGTTTAATCTCTACTTAGACCTTGCAAGTAAGGCATTTATGCTTGTCAGGATGGAAGTAGAAAACAGAAATTAAGACATTACACAGACATACTTTTTTAAAATTTTAAATCTTGTTTCCCGGTACTTTCATGGTCACTGCTACAATAATTTATGCTGTTATAATGGACTGAGTGCATTTCAGTGTGGTGTACTCAGCCAGATTTAAAACAGAGAATGTGAGTAATTGTTGATATCCTGACATTTTCCTTAAGATGTTTTAAAAGAACCCTTCAGTGTAAGTATTATTTATAAAGCCTTGACTGGAAGAGCCGAGTTTTCTTTCTTACAAGTGTTCTTGATGGAGTGCCAGTTCCATTTCCATAGTCACCATTTCATTTTGGGTGATGCTAGGTAAAATACAGGGCTGGCCAAAAGTATTAAGACAACATGCTATGAGTTACTGTATTGTTCTCTCTGTGCACAAAGCAGATGATTTCACTGATTAGGTCTAGGCTATCTGACTAAAGAGTTAACTAAAAAACTAGTTAAAAACTGGCTATGTGACCGTAGTATTCAGCTTCTAGACCTATGGTCTAAACTCAATAAAAAAACTGTTGGGCAATGGTGAAGAAATTAACAGTCAAGAAATATGATCTTTAGAAGCAATCAAGCAAGTATTGATTGAGCGAGTGACACCAGAGTACTACAGACGTCTTTTTGACTCAGCGGATAGCGTTATTCTTTTCAGTGAGCTCATAGACGTCCATGATTGGCTACTGACACCATGATTGATGTTAGCGTGAACCCACCCATCTCTTGGGAAATCAGCTCTCTCTTGGCCCCCTGAGGATTCAATCTTGCGATTTCCGGGTGATATGGCGAGTTCATTACTGCTGCACCACTCAGAGACTGAATCCCAGAATAGGATTTCACACTAAATATTGATCTGCATAGCAATTTAATTTCATTATTCTTATTGTCCTAATCGAGATTATTTTTGAAAAATTGAGAATGTAATTAAAACATTGAATTTCACTTTTCTTGTTTCAATTACTTTTGCACGCTGCTATAATTTCCTTTTTGGATTATAATTTTTCAGTTACTCATGTAACACACAGAAATGCCTGTAATGAGCTTTTGTGTAAATCAAGTAGTACTTTCTGCAAGCCCTCGTGTACATTTAAGCTTGGCTGCTCGTTTACATCTATATTTGATATGAATTTGCTCACATTGCCTAGATCAGAGATATTGCTTTGAAATGAAAAGTAAAGAGCTTCAAATATGTTTCCACGTTTCAGGATAAATCAGCATTACTGTTCTTCTTCTTTAAAGTTATTTGTGGTCGTATATATGTCTGGAAAGAACCAGCAGCCTAGGAGAGGTCACGTACCAGCATGGTTTAAGCTTCCTTACATTTGTGGCGTCTATTTTTCTATCGTCCGTTTACACTCACCTAAATTCAGATGGTTGCCAGAGAGTCAGAGAGATACTGTATACTGGACACTCTTTAAGACTCTAGCTTAAAAGGGCCATGGTGCTGCCTCAGTTATTTATGTCTAGACAGGGTGAATGAGTTCAGCTACTCTGCCTCACAGACTCAAATATTGCTGCATTGAGCTAACAGCATTAGTCTTGGTGGTCTTGCCCTGTGATTAAACCAGTATATGACAGGAGCAGCAGATTTAAATTTGGATTTTTAAATACAAGCAATATACAAACCTGCCATTTTAATAGGTATGTGAATGTTCACTGTATATTTCTTAGCTGCAGTCACTGAAGTTGCTTTATTCTTAGACTTCTTGTAACACTTTTTCCAAATTCTACTCCTGGCCTTGCTGTTTTATTAGGTGATGATAAGAAAAAGCCAAAATCTATGTAATCACCATCATGTGGTCATGTTATTTTGAAGGAGGAATATAATATTGTTGTGTTTAGGTTGAGAATAAAGAATACCGTTGAGGCGCTATCATGAAGCAGATGTTTAATCAAATTTGTTGAATCAAAATTATTATAATTGCAATGTCAAGAGAAGCGTTGATATTGTTAATGTTTTAACATTTCATGTCTAGACCTGTAATGTTAATGTTAGTTTAATTAGCAAATGTTTAATTAACTTCAGTTTCTTATGACTGTGTGACTGTATCCCGAATGTGGCTTGATGCTAAGTTTTTCATCCAAATTATCTGTAACTCAAACAAATGCCATGTTTAGATGATGAGGGAGCAGGCTGTAAGGACATGGCACCTGAGACTACCAGTTCAGAAGAAGAGCAGGAGTTTTCCAGTGGGTTTGGACCACAGAGACTGAGCGTCGACTGCCCAATGGACGGACGCGCCATGCGCCGATCCAGCCGCGGCTCCTTCACCCGTGCCAGCCTGGAGGACCTGCTGAGCATCGACCCGGAAGCCCACCAGAGCTCAGTGTGGCTTGGCACCGAGGACGGCTGGTGGGTGGCTGCTTGCTGTATTGGTTAATTAAATTTAGTTTGGTTTTAAAAGCACTATGTAAGTGTAATGTTGGGAAGTAGTTGGCTCCTGATCAGAAGTGCAAGATGCACTAGCTACCAAAGGAGAGGGTGAAGAATAAAGCACGCGTCTTCTGAGATTCACAGTGTTAGACAAATGTATCATTTCACACTGCTTCTAATACTGCATTACAGTGTAAGACACCCATAGTAAAGAGCTATCTACCCTCTTCCACGTACATGGGCACTCTAATGAAACATTTTAGCTTGATGGATTGATAAATTAATAGTAGAACTGGTGATATAAATATCTGGTTTTCTTAGTGATTTCAAAGCTTTAAGATAAATCTTTAATAATCCTGTGCCCCCATTTAAACATATTATGTCTCAAAGACACATTATTGTCTCTTAAAATATGAAGGGAAGAGTTATGAGTACTGCATATTGTTGGAATATTGAAATTTCAATTATTGATATGTTTAATTATATGGTTAAGTCACATGGTAAAGGATTAGAAATAAAAATGTTTTTTTATTGCCATATTTTCAAACAAGGAATAATTTAATATCTGTTTGATAAAAGGTTCTGTAAGGAATATGGTTATACTATGTCATCATTCCAGCCCCAGTATTTGTAATCGTGTACCGTAAGTTAGGATCTTTTTTCGGTTCTCACCTTAAGTGACTCTAACTTGCCCTTGTTCAACCCTCCACAATCATTTTCCACACCTTGTGTTTCATTGTGTCGTGCACAGGCCTGTTGCTGTGTATCTCACCATTCTGTTAAGATTATCAGCTTAATCATAGTTTTCTTAGAGCTTCCCTTTTCATCTTTTCATGCCATCACCTGATCTCTGCGGATACGTTATGCTCTTTCCCTTAAAGTCGCTTTAAACTATATCGACCATGTTTTCTGTAAATAAATCTTGAAGACAGAGTGATTTAGTAATTTGCCATGTCTGGTTTCTCAGTAAAAGTTGGTGTTTTTGTCTTTTAGAGTACAATACCCCCCCCCCCCCCCCCGCCCACACACACACACACACAACGCTATGGAATGTGTTTAGTTTGTCGGTGTATGATAGTTTACGCTTCTCTTCCACTGTGTGTGAGTCTTTTTCTCCCTCTTTCTTTCTCTATCTCTCTCTCCCTCTTTCTTTCTCACAAACTCAATTTCATTTCTCAAAAAAATAAGTTTATGCATTCAGTTTCACAGCATGAGAAGGAAAAAATCCGGACATTTTAACATTTATTTAGCTTTTCTTATCAGGTTTTTGAACCTCTAACTTCTCTTCATGTATACATGAGATAAGACAAATTAAATGCGTTTTTGGGAGTGAAAACTTACAAGAAATGCAAGACATGTAAAATTAAGGTTTTTTTGTTTGTTTGTTTAAAATGTGCATGACTTGTGGCAGTTGCACAAAACTGGAAATATTGCTTAAGATTCATTTATGCAAAAGTATGCAAAATTTAAAAACACAGGACTGTTATCTTTCAAACTATGGTTCTATGTGTACGTGCCACTTCAAGGCTCTTCTTTGCAGTATTTGTTAGTGTTCACTTGTACATCTTTCTTTTCAACTATGTGGCAGCCATGTGTTCCTCAAATATTATAATTTTCTGCAGTCATGTGATTAAGCAGATTTACTTTAATGTGCAAAAGCCTTGAGCAGCCCCTTGTTTCAGACTTTATGGTATTTTTAATGTTTTAATGAGGAATAGTTCTCCAGGCTTTTTGTCTCTTATTTTCAGTCCAGTCCAGTAGAGCAATTTTAGAGGATTAGAGTTTTGTTTGAATAAAGAATAAAAACATCTAACCTATCTAATCTAAGGCATGAACCAGTGAGAAACAGGTGCAGATGATGACAGATGAACAGGCCAGTGATTAGTATACTGGAGATGCTGAATCCTGATTGGTTGGAACAGACAAAAGGGAAAATAAGGTTGCTGCTGAATTTATTGTTAAACAACAAATTTTTAAATAGGCACTTTTCAACTTGTCACAGTAGAACATTTGTTTCAACTTCTTTAATTTAATTTACATAATTTAATTGAATTTAATATGAGAAAGTTTCTTGAGACTTTTCCACAGTGATGTATTTTGGAGGGATTTGTCATGTTATACAAATTGATTTAACTAAATAAATATTTTTAATATTCAACCATTAAAATGATTATACTGTACATATATTGTAACTTTTTAAGGTTAAATATAAGCTGAATCCATCTTTCATATCTGACTTTGTGTTTTGTGTGTTTCCAGCATCCATGTTTACCAGTCCTCAGACAACATCAGGAACAGGAAAAACAGCATGAAGATGCAGCATTCTGCTTCCATCTTGTGCATCCTGTAAGTCACACATGCTTATCTTACTCTCTGTTGCGTCTGCTTTTTAGCTCCTAAACCCAAAGTTACATACTCTATTCTGTCTGTCTGCTTTGGAAAGGTACCTCGACAACAAAGTCTTTGTGTCCCTTGCTAACGGCGAAGTGATTGTTTATCAAAGGGAAGCAGGTAAGTTCTCGTGACATTTGTTACATTCTATTACTCATTCAGGGTATTTTATTCTAGTACCAAGACCAAAGTTATTACATTCGAGATTTTTTTCTCCAGCAAAATTTAAATACTATTGATATTTAGATTTTTCATTTTCCCATTTGCCCAAAATCTGTCATATACGCTTTTTACCCTGTTTCTTATTATTTATGAGTCTGTGGTATACCAGGTGTTCTAACCTGATACGTCATCAAGTACATAAGGAGATAGTAGTGCAAAATGTCATGTGAAGGCCCTTTTATTGTACATTGAACGAAGCTTCACATAAATGACCTAAAAACCTGTATCTTGGGTCTGCTTCCACATAGTTAAACAGAACTCCAATTAGACACCGTTATTTCTCCAGATTATCTAAAGAATAATTTGCAAAATTGACTAGCAAGAGGCTTACAATTTGCAAAATTGACAGTGAAGATACTGTCTCCAAACTGTATTTATACTTTCATTCCTTGCTAATGACTATTCTGGTAAAATTTTTATTAAACCAGGCTTTTTTCCCATTAAAGGATTACATCAGGGGCCAGCATGTCAGCAATTATAATGACATGAAGCAAGTAGTCCGATCATGCTCGATCTTGATGCCATCCAAACACTAGTGCAAAACTTATTAATATGCATTAGTAAATTCTGTTATTCTGCGCTTACAAAAGTCCAAGTTTGACTTGAACATCTCTCATAGTTTATTAATCTACACAGATTAATTTATTGGCTCAATGTTCAGGAATACTAAGTACATTACTACTGACATCTTCAGTCATGCAATCTGTAGTCAATACCAAATAAATTTCCGCTGGTTTTCTACACACACTACATATAAATTTGATGAAAGATTAAATTGAAAAGAGAACACTTAGTCCAGTAAAGCACTCAATTTTTTGCACTCGATTATATTTTTATTGTGAAATTCTCTCTCTCTCTATCAGGGAGTTTCTGGGATCCTCAAAGTTCTCAGACATTGGGTTTAGGTTCCCCGAGCGGTCCAGTCACCAAGATGGTCCCTGTGGCAGGAAAGCTGTGGTGCGGCTGTCAGAACCGGATTCTCATCATCAACACCAGCACTTTAACCCAAGAGGTGAGTGACCACACCATACTGAAGGAAATGGTCTGAAACCATTTTCTTTTTGCCTGCTTTACTGTATTGCTTTGAAATTATTGTTGACGGGCAGCTTTCTGAAAGGGGGCATCCTTGTTGGTATCGGTTAGTTTCCCATCCAAGTGCATTTAGCATTCAGGAAGGTCAGGTGGATTCCTATGTGAGAGCTGGTGGTTGTCATGCCACTAATGGAATTGTGGAATAAAATTATGAGCAAAAATTGTAGTTAAAGAAAATGGTCCTTCTCTTTCAAAATTTAATTCGCAGCAATATTTAATTCTTTTCCCAAAGGAGTGTGCATTCAAACTAAATATAATTATCCTCTTCTGTTTTGAATAATGATGACACATGCTACAACAGGATATACAGATGCATGCTTTTTGTTTTAAGCTTCGATGAGTGTCAGGGTTGTTGTTTTACTTAATTTAATCATGGGCATGTGTTTATTTATGTGTATACATACGTGTGTGCGTCTGTGTGTGTATATAGCACTCATTTGCAGTGGGTCAGGACAGCGGCCGATGTGTGACCTGCATGGTGAGCTATGGTCAGGGTGTGTGGGTGGCTTTGCAAGGCAGCGCACAAGTTCGTCTGTACCACTCCACCAGCTACGAGAGCATCGCTGAAGTGGACGTGGCACCTGCTGTTCACAAGATGCTTGCAGGTAAAAAAAAAAAGAATGTTTATAGATTTATGTTAAATCTTATGTATATTAATGATATGCTATCGTTATTATAGTACTGGATAACTCACATGGACTGGTGGATGCTCCACATAATTGTAATAATTAAAAACAGATGCAATCTATTACTTAGCAAGGAGAAATATAGAATCATTAGTATGGTTAAGTTTTCTGTAAGGTGACAATTATTTAACGGGGTCACAATGTTGTAAATGTCAGAGGTAAAAGTTTTTCTCTCCCTTTCAGGCTCTGATGCCATTATCCGCCAACACAAGGCTGCATGTCTGAGGATCACCGCTCTCTTGGCCTGTAGAGACGTGTTGTGGATTGGGACGAGTGCCGGAGTAGTGCTCACTCTGCCAGTCCCGCCTGTGGCCTCCAACGTAGGGACAGGACCTCTGAGGACTCCACTCGTGCCCACTGGCTCTGCCCACGGCCACACCGGCCATGTCCGCTTCCTCACCTCTGTTGAGCTGCCTGAAGGTTTTGATGTCCACTTTCCCTCTCAAGCAGAATCAGGTGTGTTTATAAAAAAGAAAATAACTATGTGATATGCAACATAAGGTGAATTTTGGAAAACATCACTACATTTCTTTAACCGAAACATCACAAGACGTCATGAGGTGATTAATATGTCTCAGTATTTTTAAATATTTTGTAAATGCAGTATTTGAAACTGTATCACCAACATTCCAATGTATTTACTCACAATTTTAAACTAACACCATCATTTTAAATTGTAATACTGTAACAAACTGTAAACACTGTTTTCTGGTTTAACAAAATCTTCAAGTGTTCAAGTAACAACACCATTTTCAAACAGTTATTTTAAAGTGCAGTTCTAAACTGTGTTGCTGTATCTAAACTGTTGCCATTTTAAATGTTAACATTTAAACTGTAACATGACCTTTTTAAACTGAAACATCACAATTTTAAACTTTAATATCACAATTTTAAATTGAAACATCACAATTTTATATTGAAACATCATACTTTTAAACTGAAACATCATACTTTTAAACTTTAATATCGCACTTTTAAACTTTAATATCGCACTTTTAAACTGTAACATTGCCATTTTAAACTAAAACATCACAATTTTAAACTGTAACATTGCCATTTTAAACTGAAACATCACAATTTGTAATATCTGTCACACATTTTATCCGTCATATCACAATTTTAAACTGTAACATGCAATTCTATTAAGTCATAACATAATAATAATAATATAAATATATATAAAAGAAATTGGTAAATGAGTGGGGAAAAATATTTATAAAAATGCATTAATTTAATTCAAATATTAATAATTAAGTTCTCAACAAAAAGCAAAAATCCCCGATCATTAATTAGCTTGAATGAAATTAGAAAATTTCAGCATCATTATTTAAAAGGAAGACTACATTTTACCCACTATTATTGGTCAACCTTTTCCTGTTCTTACCCTGTCTCTGTGTTTTGTGCATCTCAGAACTGAGTAGTGATGGAGGAGTGCAACAGCGCCGGGCCTCCACCATCATCACAGGCAAATCCACTCTGCTAGTGATCAGCGGTGGAGACGGCTACGAGGACTTCAGGCTGAACAGCAGCAGCGAGACGGTGGGACGAGACGACAGTACCAACCACCTGCTGCTGTGGCGCGTGTGAGAGGCTTCAACTCCTCCGTATCAGGCCCGCAGACTGTGACATCAGGCTCCGCCTCCTTTCTGGCAGCGTGCTGCTCAAGCCTCTGAACCCTGCTATTTCTGTGCATGAGCTTGACAGAAACTGAAAGGGTCGTTTCTAACATTTTCTTTGTTTCGTTGTGTAATCAGTCGTCGAGTTGTACTCTCTGTGTCCCACATGGTGTAAGAAGTGAATCTCGCGCTGCTTGTGGTGTTTTTGTAGTGGGATGTATGCGTATAACGTGACACCAGTCTACAGACAAGAGATGACGTGGAGGACTCGTCACAGAAAGGGAAAAAAAAAACTGCTGGATGGAGAATGAAGGAGAGAAAGAGCATTATGTCTGAATCAAATCCAGTGTGGGAAAAAGCCCTCAAAGCTGAAAGAAGGATAGAACAGAGAGAATTTTACAAATTTATAGAAATAGACTCAAGTCTATTGGGACTGATTGAACACTTAAGCTGACCGGATATCACTGATTGTTTTCTGTCCTGCCCCCCTTTAGAGAACGATGGATGATGGACTCGTTTACACACGGCGTGATCAACTACTGTTCCGTCACACTGTGATCGCGTTCACGAACAACAAGGTTTTGTCTCGAGCTCCAAAAGCGAGAGCAATACGAGAGTGTCTGTACCTAACCAATGTGCAATATAAGGCTAGGGTATCTACTTAAGACTATATTATATACACACACACACACTCACATACACACCAACTAAAGCCACACACTTACCCCACCTTACCGCTTTTCCTTCTCCACAATGCAGTCGGTTCAGGGATTTCAAGAAATGGCCTGAATTTCCACCAGTTTAAGAACTGAAGCTTTATGTAAATTAAACTAACCTTAAAAAAAACAGACAGTGTTATTTGTGTGTGCTTCTGAGACAGAACCATCTAAACCCTTTAGCTCGTATAGACAATTATTACATGCAAAAACAAGACATACATGCGTTTGTCTTTTTTGAGGCATGTTTTGAGTATGGTATCACTTAAATATATTATTTATTTACTCTTGGAAATAAGAATGACATAAGAATTCATCAAAAGTTGTTCCTCAAAAGTCCTTGACATGGTTCTGATTTTGTAAGAAGCTTATATTTCTAAAATAAAGCCATTTTCTTGGTTTGTACTGTAGAACTTCAACTTTCTCTAGAGGGACAAACCAAAGAACCCCTTGGTTTCCCCCTAAGCATTTAGTTTTACTTATAAGGAATATTTTTTGCTCGGATTATTCATTATTTGTGGCAATATTCGTTTTTGCGATTATTTAGTTTTTAGATCAAATTTGCCATTCAAATACAGATTTGTCTTTCTTTAGTAAACTCTTAAAAGGACTTTAAGATCTCCCGCTATCAGAGAGACTTCCAAGTAGACCGTTTTTGAGAGTAAAATACCCATCTAAAGAGCTCTTGAGGTGCTTGCTTTGATGATCATGCAAATAACTTGAGTTGCTTAAGTTTGTCGCCATGGTGATAAAGCAGTTCCACCCCCCTCCCCCCCCAATCCCCATGATTTTGGTTGCAAACTAGAAGCATTTTGTTGATTCGACACACAGACGGCTGGTTAGGGAATGCTTAGAGATTAGGATCCAGCACTGCGTTGGTGGAAACAGGCTTACCTATAAGATCATCCGTATCCTTATCGACAAATCACCACAAACGCACCTTAGTTTTTTTACACATCACACAGTACATTATACTTTCTGTTGTCCAATTTATTGTTTTGATGACTTTTTTTTCCCTTTTAAGTATGGAGCCTAGTGGGGTATATAAAGGAGCAGCTGATGTAGCTGTTGTGGTGAAACTGTGTACAGTATTTATGTTTTTTTTGTTTGTTTGTTTTTTTTTGTTTGTTTTTTTTAAACAGCACTTAATTTATAAAGACCTCTTTTCTGTTATCTAAAAACATGAAGCTGTACGGCTCGTTCCTGCTACTTTCCAAACAGTTCAGTCCAACCATGCCAATACACACACCAACGCGCAGCATTGTAACCAGCAGTCAACGATTTAGCAAGGAAAAAATAAAGTCAAGCACATTTCCCTTATTGACAATATATTCAACAATATTAAGGTTTGAGCATCAGCAAATGTATCTTTTACATATTTAAAAGCCAGAACATTGTTTAAAAAAAAAAGGAAAAACTAAAGTGTGTATGTTGAACGCATTTGCAAAAAAAAAAACAAAGAAATCAAGCCACACCTTAGTGAGCTGAGTTTTAACACTATTGTTTACATCATGCATTCCTTAACACCAGCATTAAGCATTGTTTTGGTAATTTAGGCGAAGAAGGATCATATGTGTTTGTTGATTTGTGCGTGATCTGCGTCATCGGCTTAATAAGCACTTACACAAGGAGTCCCGGAGGTAATAGTGCAGTCATGTTATAGCAGAAAGCACTGTGTGTTCAGAGCAAATGTTTAAATCTGTCTTTTTACCATGTAGGCAGCATGGTGCACTGATGGCACTGTTGCGTCATACCTCCAGGATCGAGGATTTGGGTCTGTGTTTGGTGGGTTTCCTCTAAGTAGTCCAGTTTCATTCCACAGTCCAGAGGTTGCCCATAGTGTGAGAATGAGTGCTTGCTTACGCCCTGTGATAGACTGGCACGCCATCCAGGGTGTAGCCACCTTGTGCCCCGAGTCCCCTGGGATAGGATCCAGGCCTCGTGACCCTGTACAGGGTAAGCGGTATAGAGAAAGAGTGAATGAATAAGTGAGTGTTTATCATTTAAACAAGACATTCTGAAACATGAGTTGCTTGAACTTTGTGCAGAATTTAGCAGGAGAGTAAGGGGGCAATCTGGTGTAAATTAGTGAGAATTGTTCAAGAATTCGGGTGTTTAAAATAAGTAGGGGTTCCTGTAATCCTGTCAAATAAACTGAACATTTGAGATTCCATAGATATCTAACAGTAGAAAAAAGCTGATAAGGCTCTCATTTTTTGTTTTAATACATGAAATTTGAAAAATGTTGCTATTTAGCAAGAAAAAAAATTTTTTTGTTAGCAAAAGTCTTCAAGACAGAGAATGTTGTGCCGAATATGAAGATTTTTTTTGTCTTATTAATTTCAAGAGCGAGCAAAACAAAAAAAAGGAAAGTCTAGATCGTTTATAGATATGATAACAGCAAGTGAGAAAGAGCTAACTGTTCTTGCACATTGAAAATTGAAATTCATTGGCAAATCACAGTGGTATAAGAGGAATAACACACTTCAGAATGTGCTGGTAAATCGGAAATAATATACATTGTGTCCTGCCAGGAGGGATTTAGCCACAGAGATATCTGAGGAGTTTTCCCAGATCACCACGCACAAACACATACACACACGTTTTATAAGTTATATTGTAAGCCTAAGTTGTTTAAGCAAATTCTTTGGAAGTTACTTGAACAACAAAGTATTGTCCTGAGTTGTTCAAGCAAATTCTTTGGAAGATTTATTTCTCTAGAAATCTGCATGTATTTCTATGGAACACAATAACATCCCCAAAACGTTGTCCTTTTAAACATCGTCTTACAATTTTATTGTTCTGCATTTTAAACTTCAGTTTTAGTAAGAGATGATAGGAAAGAGCATGCACTCTTTCCAACAGGGTGTATCAGAAGCAGCACAAACCTTTTTTTTCTTTTTCTTTTTTTTTTCTACTTATCCGACAGCTGACAGGCAGCAATATGTGACAGAAGGGTTTGATTAAAATTGATGGTCTCTATATACGGCTGTATATATAAACTTTGAACGTTAACTTGCATCCACGGTCACATCTGGGAAAAGCTTTATTCACACTGATCTAAGTGGTAAGAATGTAAGAGTTAAGATCACATACCACACAGACGGAGGGAATCATTATCTCAGTAGGAACCGAGTGTCAGTTGGCTGTTTATTTAGCAAACACTTGCTCTGTGAGAACACGCGTGTGTATGTGTGTTTTAGTCATGCTGGTTTGCGCACATTGTTATCCATGCTGGTTATCTGCATGTAAGCTTCTGTCACGGCTGATTTGTGTGTGTGTGTGTGTGTGTGTGTGTGTGTGGTTGGTTATAGACAGCATTCTCATCCTTTTTTTAGTAATAAAAATCTACTTTTAATACAAATGCGCATATTCACCCCATTACAATGTTTGCTATTATGATGATTTTTCATTCATAGTTAAACATTTGAACCGGCGTGAATATTTTTGATCAGATTTTAAACACCTTGAGTGATTTGCACGTCCTGCCAAGTGACCAACTTGATCAGCCAATCTGGAACACATTAATGTAACATCACCACTAGTTTTTATATGTGGGGCGTTCAAGTCAAACCGGGACTGTGCAGAATAACAGAACACCATTATGAAAGTAAAAACTACTTCATGTCAGAAACACTGGCCTCCCAGGAACTCCCTCAGTGGCCCAAACATGGTCGGCATTGTACTGGGGATATGGCAATTGGTTTTATCCCTTCATTCATGAGAAATTTCATCACAAGTACCAGTTTGGTTTGTATACCTCTCAAATTACAGTTTAACGCATCAAAACATCAGTTACTTAAAAGATTGAATGATTTGGTGTACTATGCTGAACACAACAGTTCCTGCTAACTAGTCAGTTCCAGGGAAGCCTCTGTAGCATTAATTGTTAAATGCCTCTTGAAAGCGTGGACCTGCAACCACGCGTCTCAGTGCTCAGAACTGAAGTGCTCATTTCTGCATCTTCGCTTTACTGCACTGTGTTCATGAAAATCGTTGTGTTGGTGCAGTTTTGGCACTAATTTTTAATGACCTCACTCACTGATATTGATCTGGAAGCTCAGGCCAGCCCATTTTCCTCTCTATTTAATATAAAGTTTAAATGCAATACGTATGTTTAAACAGAATAGTTGTATTGTATAAGGTAGCTTTACTTGCTCCTCTTGATATTGTCAATATTAGCTGTCATTAATAGTCAAGAAAGTATTCAGATTTCTTCTCCATACGATTTGTGTGGGTTTATTAGCATGAGAGGGTTCACTGTCTTTTAATATCACATGGAATTAAATGCTGGTATCTGGACACAAATAAAAGACCATGGTCCTGGGTAAGCTTAACTAACCTTAACTGCTTATCTTAACTAACATTATCAGGATCTATACAACTATCTGGCTAACGTTGTGTCAAGTGCAGCCAAGTTTGCTAGCCAGCCAACTAGCATTAAGTAAACTGTTATAGTGTGAAAAGTGGGTAGCATTGCCTAATCACAGCTACACTGTTCTCAATTATTGAGCTTTGGTTGTTCTCTGTATGAGTTTTGTGTTTTACAAGGTTTTTCCTCATCTTTAGTTTTCTCACACCTACTGAAAACATGCAAGCATGTGGATTGTTTATGCTAAATTGCCCTGATGTGAGAAAAAATATATATATGCCCATGTCACACAGAGTGTTCCTGCGATAGGCACCAGAGACACCATTACCCATGCCAGGATCAAAATGTTAATGAAGATAAATGAATTAATTATATTGTGAAATTAATACTAGCCAAGTTACCTAGCAAGCTAGCTAGCGTGGAGTGACCTGTTATTGGTGATGTTGTATTATCAAGTCTCTGACTGGCTAAGATTTTAACTTAACCTTTTAAATTCGCAGGACGCATAATTTTTCTAACTACACACACTTTTTTGCTATTAATAATTACTGAATCATGTGCTTTAAGATAAAAAAAACTGAACAATATGCTGTGATTTTGAGGAGATAAGCTCCATCCCTATCAAATGGGGAAAATCTGTGTGAGTGTGTGTCCGTGTGTGTGTGTGTGTGAGTGCACGCGCGTCCGTGTGTGTGAGAAAGCTGCCAGCTTTTTATAGATGTGTTGTAGTGTTATAAACGTGTATTTTGGTGTGCTGTATCTCCACATCTGGAAAATCACACACTCTAGGGCTGATGATTTTGTGGCATTTAAAAGAATCATTTGCTTTTTAATTTCACACAGTTACATGTCTAGAGAAGCATATTTTCATATGATAGCACATAAATGAGCAGAAAATCCATCAGATCTGTAACTCCGGTGTGTATGTAAGTAGCCTTCCAGACGTTTTTGTGAAGGAAGTCATAGTGTTTATTGTAAATTTGGATATATATATTGCCTTTTTTCTGTACATAGTGCTCTCACTGTCTACAATTGTTGATATGAATGATCTGATGGCATATTTTTATATACTTGTTTATTTGTTTGTTTGTTTATTTTTTTCAGCATGCCTTGTGCTGTACTGCCATATTTAAATAACTGTGTTGTATTTTAGAAGAAAAGTCTCATCTTTCTGCAGCTTCTGTTCCAATCCTCATGGTTTCTTCACTGCTTTTCCTCTTTATGGTTCATGTGGGTTTATTTGCAATTAAAAACAATCACTGGTTGCCAGATCATCCAGTTTCACATGAATCATTTAAAAATTAGAAAATATATGTGCAACTCATGTTTAGTATCAATACAATGCACTTAGAACTCCATATTTTACCAACAAACATACATTTAAAGGGTACGGTAATTAAATTCACTGATATTTTCAGATGTTTTTATTTAACCTCGTGAGACCCCGATGTCCTCATATGAAGACATGAAATATTTTATCAGCTATATTGTCTTTATGTCCTCGTGTGATCAGCTTATGACGACAGTTGGGTATAATCGTAATAATTATAAAATATGATTTGAACTTATTTCTGTTTGAAAACCTTGATTTAAGTTGATTGCTATCCGGTGCAAATAAAGTGAAACAGTGAGAAGAACATGCAATGTACAGTACTGTGCATGCAAAAGTCTGGAGCCATTGCTCATGTCTTTATAGTTTGCTTTCAAAAGAGGCAGACTTTCATGTATTTTATAATATTCAGTAAATCTCAAAAATTTAGAATTTAATGAAAAAGTTAATTTTATTTCATGATTTAATTCCAAAAGCGAATAACAGTGCATTTTAGATTAATTACTTGAAATCCATTTTTGTTTTCATTTTAATGTTTGTCATGAAAATCAAAAACATACAGTAGTACTGTATCTCAAAATATTAAATTACACTCTAAGATTAATAAAAAAAAAAAAAAGCAATAACAATGCAGAAACTCTAAAACATTGTTACTTTATGCACTAATCGCTTGGTTAAGGCTTCTTGAACATGAATTACTGCATCAATGAATGTAGCAATCCATGTAGCATGGAGGCGATCTGTAGCACTGCTCAGGTGTTATTGAAGACCAGGTTGCTTTGATAACAGCCTTCAGCTCATCTGTATTGTTGAGTCAGGTCAGGCTGTTGGCTGGCCAATCAAGCAGTAATTTAATGGACAGCAATCCAGTTAGTGGTAGTTTTGGCACTGTGTGCAGGTGTAAAGTCCTGCTGGAAAAGGAAATCGATGGATATCTCCATAAAGCTTGTTAGCAAAGGTAAGCATGAAGTCCTCTAAACTTTGGACTTGATAAAGAAGTCGACCAGCACAAGCAGATGACATGGCACCCCAAATAATCCAACCACTTTAGAGTCCGTTCCAGTAAAACATTTGTTTCCATTTCTTAATTTAATTTGCATCATTTAATTTTATTTAATATGAACAAATGAAGGCACGCCTCATTTCTCAAGATTTTAGCACAGTACTGTACATAACAGTAGAGTCCAGGTCTCAGGAGGATAACGCACAGTGATTCAGAAGCCATGCCAAGCAAAACAACATAAAATGGCATTTGCCATTTGATAATGTTTTGGAGATATTACTATAAAGTTAAGCAGCACAGTGGCTTTCTTACACCTCCACCCCTGGTGGGCGTAAAATTTTGCCTCAATCATTAGGGTTGGAGGTGCATGCCCTCCTTGTACTTGATGGGTTTCCTCCAGGTACCCTGGTTTCCTCCCTTTGTCCAAAGACATGCAGCGTAGGCTAATTGGTGGTTTCTAATTGCCCATATTTTTTGACTGCTTGTAACAATGTGTGCTAGCACTCTGTCCATTGTGGACTCACCCCGTATCCTAAGATCCCTGGGGAAGGCTCCATCACCACCCCCACCACCCCCCCGTTACCCTACATGGGATAAGTTGTATAGACGTTAGATGGACGAACATTAATTTTCCCTTAATTTTCATTATTTATTGTATTTGGGAACATTCACTTATACATAAACTTAAAATCATTAAGTTACACATTAATAAATTGTAAGTGATGTTAAAATGAAAACATATAACGTATTTTTAATTTAAAGGATACAGTTGAGGCTTAATATTTACCTCCACTACATGTCCGTATATTTTCTGTGTTAAGTCTTTATTTACCTAAGTGGTAATTTCAACATAATACTGTAATTAACAAATAAATTTATTCCAGCTTTTATTTGCTGCATCAGATTTTCAGTGGGTCAAAAATGCACTTTTATACTATCTGGTGACATTTCCTTTTAATTGCTTAACTTAATAAAACACTTGGAGTAGACTAACACAAGCTTCTCACAATACTTTACTGAGATTTCTTCCTGCTTCCTCATTCCTCCTTAGCCAGGTCCGTGGCCCTCGTCACCCAAACACTCATTTACTAGTCCACACATTCATTCATTCATCTTTGAATGCTAAGGATCATTGCGAGCAAGTCTTGCAGCAGTACCCAGTTGGGACAGTTTTTCTCTTTCTGCTTAAAATCATGGTGTTGTTCCAGTATTTAGTACTTCTAGATAATCCTATTTCCTAGTGATGTCATCTACCAATTTCTTTTCCAGCTACCCAACACCCACACAACATGGTGCTGCCCCTTGTATGCCTCACTGTTGAGGTGTAAGATTAAAAGTTTCAGAAAGAAAGAAGAGAGAGGCCAGACTAGACTTTCCAGAAAACTTTGCCAGATTCATTAGACTGATGAAACCAAAATGTACTTGTACCAAAAGGATGGGAAAAGAAAAGTATAGAGAAAGGAAGGACGAGTTTATGATTCAAAGCATACCGAGTCATCTCTCAAACATGGTGGAGACAATGTTATTGTACAAGTGTGCTTGGCTGCCAATGGAACCATGTCAATGGCGTTTATTGATGACTTGACTGCTGATAAAAAAAAAAAAAGCAAGATGAATTCTGAAGTGTATAGGGGTATACTTTCTGCCCAGATTCGCCCAAATTCTGCAAAATCGATAGGACGCTGCTTTTATGTTACAGATGGATAATGACCCAAATCATGCAGTGAAAGCTACCCAAGGCAAAAAAATATGATGTTCTTCAGTGGCCAAGTCAGTCACCTGATCTCAACCAAATAGAGCATACTTTTCACCTACTGAAAACAAGATTGAAAGCAGAAGGACCCACAAACAAGCCGGGCAAAGCATCTAAGGGGAAAAATAAATTAGCATTTGGTCATATCCATGTCCATGGTTCCAGATTCAGGCAGTCATTGACTGCAAAGGATTTTCTATGGTTGCTTCAGTTGGTTAGGTCTAGGCTTAGCAACATTATCTGGCAATAAAAAAAACAGTTATCTGGCGACCTGAATGCGCTGAATGACCAGGTTTTTCCATCAGTATTTTTCATGATAGCATGGGAATATTCTAGGACTCGAATTGTAAAAGGTGGTTCTTGAGGCATAATTAGTTATCATTACACATGAATTGACCGCCATAATGTGCACCATTAGCAAAACGTCAGATGGGCAAACCAGATTATAGAACAATATAAATGTCTTTTTTTGGTCAGGCAGTATGTGTAAATACTGTATATAGTACAACTCCATTAGCATTGTTAAGCACGTGGATTGGTCACTGCATGATTGATTTAGAGTGACTTGAATGTTCATGCACTGTGAATGGCAAGCATGAGGTCAATTCACATTCATTCACAGGAATCCCTTTGTGCACAATAACAGTAGCCTCACTGTCTGTCTTATATGACATTCTTTGAGTGACTGGGGGTTTGTGATGGAGAGTATTCAGCATGTGCACTCAAGAATGAGAGTATTATGAACACCGAGGAAATTTTCCAGCCATGTTTGCATACTGAGCTACAGAATTTGTTCATTTATTGATAGTATACCCGACATTGTTAGCTTCTCCAAAACTAATTTAACATTCGTGTTCATCTTTATCTATCAACACCATAACACCATACATAAACCTACATATGGCAGTGTGGCTTTACATATTAATGGATTTTATATTTAAAATGAATTATATTATTTAATTGCTTATTAATTACACTTAAAACATAAGCCTAAAAACTGTGATTTTTTTTTTTAAGATTTCATTTACATATTTATATACATGTATGTTTAATTTTTTTAGTCTTTTATTATTTTACATTACAGTCCTATACAAACAGATCCACACAACAGGATATTTTTAAGTACAAAATATTACTTATTGAATATTTTTAAGTATTTTAAGTATAAGTTTTTACACATGAATTGAGGAATAAGCAAACTAAGGTGTAATATCAGCTAAATTAATTAATGGAAAAAAATTTCTACTTATGTGTTAATTTTTTATTATTATTATTTTTCCTCTTAGCGATCCAACAGCATTTTTGTAGCATTGAGAATACAATTTCCAATACCATGGTTATAAAAAGGACAAGATAGTGAAGAGTAAATAAAGGGAAGAAAACAGGATGTATGAGTCAGGAAAGGAAGTAATACAGTTGTAATGTTTTGGAAACTGCTTACTCAGCAGATTCATCATTGTCATCAGTTACTGACACAACATGACACAATATGGCTATAGAATGATCAGCCATAATATTACAATGCAAAACATTATATACCCAGTATTGTGTAGGTTCCCCTTGTGGGTAGCTCTGGCCCTTTGAAGCCTGACTCCACATGACCTCTGGGGGTGTGCCAGACACACCAATATGTTGGAAGGAGATCCTTCGGGTGATGTTGGATCCCAATGGTGGATTGGGAGTTATTTGTCAGGCACATCCCATGAATGGTTGGTTGGTTGGAGTGGGATCTGGGGAACTGGGGGGCACCGGCTCAGCAGTCTTGGGCTCTTTGCCTGCTGGGCCCTTTGTCTAATGGTGCCTTTCTATTATAGTCTATCTATTTCAATCTTCAGGTGCCTTTCTATAGTTGCCATCCATCCAACCATTGCTCTTGGAATCTGTGTAGTCAAACTAGGGACCATGGAGCCCAATGGTGACCATTGTATTTATTCCCATTTTGTATGGCCGTGATAGAACCTCCGATCAACATTCACATGCTCATTCAAACACTACAGGCATATTTACCTGCATGTCTTTGGATTGTGGGAGGAAACCAGAGAACACGGAGGAAACCCACCAAACTTGATGAGAACATGCAAAATTCATGTGAACTCAAGGTGCAAGGCAACAGTGCTAACGAACCTCTAAGCCATTGTGCCGCCCTATAGTGGCCAGAATTGACTTTTTTGAGTGGGGTCTGCATGACTTTTCTGATTGATTGGACTGGAATAAATGAGCCTTGGGTGCCCATGATCCTGCCACCAGTTTATTGGTATGTTATTCAGGATCAATGTTTATGTTATGACTGATTGTTGTATGTTCTGACTTGCTAAATAGCATCATACCTGGTAAATAAAAATGTTCAACATACTGGAAACTGTACTGGAAACATACACAATATGTCCATGTTTCACCAGAGGCACAAGAATAAAATAGCTAATAAATAAATAAAGTCTCACCTCAAACCACATCTTAAAAATATAAATGCCATGAGATTAACCATAATCTATAAAAAAAAAAAAAGAACAACCAACCAAATGAAGTAGCTGATTAGATGAAGCATAGATAATCTGACAGTATATTTCAAAAATACAACATCATTTATTGATCAAGTTAACTTTCATTTTTAAATTCAGGTTTGAAAAGCAACTTGAGGACTTGGCAAAGCCTGCTGGGTAAGCTGTGCTTATAAAGTCGATGCTGATGGTGTCAGATTAGAAAGAACACAGAAAGAAGGCAGCGAGTTAAAAAACAAAAAACTTCTTTTTAAGGAAGTGTATGAATGAGGAAATACTTTTCAATTTAATGGAATAATGGTATAACAGCATTCCAACCAATTTAGTCAGATATTTTGTTCATGCAGAAGGAACGCCAGTGCCCAAACCCCAGCCACCGGATGCAATGCCGGTCCCAAGCCTGGATAAAATTGGAGGGTTGTTTCAGGAAGGGCATCCGGCATAAACACCATAAAATGATGCTGAGTTGTTGTGCAGATCAGTTGATCTGCTGTGGCGACCTTTGACGGGCGCAGGCGAAAGACTAACAACAATTTTGTTTGTGTGCAAGATTTGCTACATTAGAACCAACTTTTGTTTTGCTGGTAGCGGTGTGATAACTCATACACACCTAAACATTAATTCATTAATCTGCCAGCAAGCCAGCATCAAAGGACTTGTGCAGGTCCTGGAAAAAAAAAGTAGTAGAATAAGTAGAATGTTTAATCCCCAGTTGAACAGTTGAAAGTGTATTCTTTACTTTAACACACCCAGCATCCAGCTCATCTCATAAGCACTGGAATGGTTAAACAGGTGTGTTCAAGGCGTTTCATGTCTATTTTAATACACTGTTTGTTAACCTGTTTTTTTATTATTATTATTATTTTAATTGCAATGCATATTAGCAGGTTTTCTTGTTAAAACACACCCATCTTAGCATCAGAAAGTGTGTGTATTAAAGCAGGAATCACACTACTATGTGTTGAGACACATTGTAGACCAACAGAACACTTTATTGATTTCATACACTTTTTGTTGTGTTAGTGTTTAATTAGGATGACCAAATGCATGAAGGAATAAATGCTACTTTCACTGGGCAAGTAAATATTATTATATTTCACTCAAATCAAGTTATATGTCACTTACTGTGAAACTACACTAAGAAGGCCAAAAAGTCATAGCTAATGTGACATAATATCATATAACGAGGCTTGGCTGTATGTTATCATGTTTGTGATCATGTACAGTACTGTAGCACATCAGTGTTCGCACTCGACAAGTAAAAAGGTCAGTGGCAACATGTCAGGCTACTAAGAGCACAGTGAAATGTCATTCTGTTCTATTGTAGTTTATCATGTATTATATAATATATAACTCACTCATCATCTATACCGCTTAGTCCTGTATACAGGGTCACGGGGAGCCTGGAGCCTATCCCAGGATACTTGGGGCACGAGGCAGGGTACAACCTGGACATGGTGCCAAACCATTGCAGGGCACACACACATACACACGCTCATTCACACACTACTGACAATTTGGGAACAACAGTTAGTCTAATCTGCATGTCTTTGGACTTCCCCACAGAGGAGGGAATCGAACCCAGACCCTGGAGGTGCAAGATGACAGTGCTATCTATTAGAAAAATTATAAATTCACACAGGCGTGATACCACATTTTGGCATAACATGTTAGAATTTATGTCTTTTACTACTCTTGAGGTTCATAGAAACCATGCACAAAATCTATATCTCTATAACCTGCAACAGTGGATTTTGCAGTCACACCCTTTAATTGCATTAAATTTTGTTGTATTTAATCCTCTATTACTGTCTGTCTGTCTATCTGTCTATCAGCTCTTTGGCAGTGGGAGACTGTCTGCAGCAAGCTGTGGTGCATTGGGTGTTCTGGTGCTTTCTATTGTGATCAGCCTTTTTTGGTTGAGTTTTGCTGTATTGCCTTTTTGTGGGATCAGATCAGACGGGCTACCCTTTGTTGCCTGTGGGTGAGCTTTGCCTGTTTATGACCCTGTTACCAGTATATAATTGATAATCAATGTTATTGTTATTCAAGTCAGTTTGTGGTGGCGTTAATGTTGTGGTTGATCGGTGTACAGTATGTACAGTATACTGTATATTTGTATTAGAGATTTACCCGCCTGCGTACATCGATCTAATGATGATCTGGTAATCAAATGAAGATACATTATTACTTCACAGTATGATATAAAAGTTGATGATAGCGCTCCCTGGTTTTACATTTTTCACTGACGCTGCCTACTGTTACATTCAGTGAGGAATTCTTGTGATGGTACCACCTACTGTTTATATGAAAAACGATTTGATTTTATATACAGTATACACACACACACACACACACACACACATGGTTGTGCTCAAAAGTTTGCCTACCTTGGGAGATGTGTACCAATGAGGAAATCCCTGTCCAAAAGTTTGCATACCTTCAGTACTTACTGTGTATTGACCATTTCGGCATCAATGATGGCATGCAGTCTTTTGAAATAATTCCTCATTAATTCTCTCAGGTGGTGCAGCTGCCCATTCTACTTTTAAAAGTTGTCTTGCATGAAATGCATGTATGAGATCTCCCCAAAGGTGCTTGTCTAGGTGCTGCCAACAGCCTTTTTGGCTCATGGGTACAGTATCGGCTTTCTCCTGGAAACTCGACCATGCAGGTCATCTGTGTTCCTTCTTATTGTGCTCCTTGAAACAACACCACCACTTTTTTAAGAAGCCGCCTGTATTTCTCTCAAAAATGTTTGTGGGTTTTTCTTTTTGTCCCGAACAATTCTTCTGCCAGTAGTGGGTAAAATCTTTCTTGGTCTACCTGACTGTGGCTTAGTATCAACAGAACCTCTTATTTTCCACCTCTTTATCAGAGTTTAAACAGTACTCACTGGCATTTTCAAGTCTTAAGATATCTTTTTATATCCTTTCCTGCTTTATAAAGTTCAACCACACTATAACACCGGTTTATCGGTTCTTTTGTCTTCCCCATGGTGCAGTATCCAGCCAAATCAGTGCATCACCTCATGAGCTGAGAAACACTCTGACTATTTATGCACAGACACTAATTACAATTACAATGAGTCACAGGTATGGAAACTTCCCTTTAATAGCCATTTAAAGCTGTGTGTCAACCGGGGTGTTTATAATGTGACCAAACATTTAAGGATATGTAGGCTAAGGCATTGGTTATGGCATTGGACTACGGTTCGGAAGGTCCCAGGTTCAAATCCTACGACCACTAAATTGTCCCTGTTGGGACCTGGAGCAAGGCCCTTAATCCTAAATTGCTCAGAAGTATAATGAGATTAGAAGAAAAAAAAAAGGAACTCCCACTGGATAAGGGCGTCTGCCAAATGCCTGTATGTGAATGTAAACTTTTGATCAGATTTTTTGGGGTGATTTCAGTTATCATGTTTCAAGTATTCATGACTTCATATGACCACTATTCTTCAGTCATATTAAGTGGCAATGTTTAACCATTTCTTTAAGGGTGTACAAATGTTTGAGCACAACTTTGCACACCCTGTATAAGATAGATAGATAGATAGATTCTTTATTTTTATTGCATTCTATATCTAATTTCTAACTTGGCCCTTCTACCCCTCTGATGCAAGAATTAAACCGCTTTCACAATGAATCCGAGCTCTGATGTCACACAGGATGGGGCGGTGCGCTCGCGCGCGCTCCAGTTTACCCCGTGACGTAGCGTTCTGGGCGCGCGCCCCAGTGGAGTTTCACTACGGCTCCATTCGGCATCAAGTGTCAGGAGCGGTGCTTCCTACCGGCTTTTATTTATAATCAGTATATATATATGTCTTTCTTTTTCGTTCTCACTGGTATTATTAAATCCAATGTTGTACATAAGTATAATTAAGCCGCAGCACTAACTAAACGTGCAGCCTTAAACAGGTAAGAAATTTTTCTTTTGGCTTTATAATACTACTACTAATAATAATTGTAATTATAATAATATCCAACGGCAGTGCTGTTTTTATAATACATCTGTTTGAAGGTCATAAGGGGACACAATGTGTTGGCCATGACATGTGCCAGGATGCAAAGTAGTCTTATTTCCTAACGCGTCTCCTTTCCTAACATCTCCAGTGTTGAGTACTAGGACAGTACTGAGCTCTATCAGAAATGATTAATAGCTTTATACACTTCAGTCCTGGTCTGTATTTTTCCTGATCTTGTATTCGTTCTAAGATTCATATGAGATACTTAATGCATGTAGACCAATCTGACTCTTTGCTCTAACAAGCATGCATGTGTACACTTATGTACAATAGATATGGGCTTCATTTGCGATTAGGTGAGGTTGATAAGCCTGCTCTAAGAAAGCTGATGTTCTGTTCCATTGTTTCATATTCATCCTTTAATCTCAAAAATGTTAGTAAACAGCAACTGCACTACAATCCTCCCATCTGCAAAGGTTGCCAGGTGCCTGTTCCCTCAGTACACCGAGCCCAGTGGCATTGCGCCAACCTGGAATTCACACCTCTCATCTTCTCTGTGCAGACACCAAACCGGTTTAAAACCAGTTGACGTCAAAAGAACAGCTGTATAACTGAATACGTACCTGCTGTTAATCTCTCGGCCAGATCCGCACTATCCCTTGTAAAGCACAAAATGTCCAAGCCTGTTTGCTTATACTATGAAAGATGTCAGTTACACTAATTTCATATCAACAAATAATTACAAGGCATTTAATTCTCCATATAAGAAGGCACATTGTGTAAATATGAATGCAGGTCTCGCGTTTAAATACAGTTGTGACAACGTTTCCATGATCCTCGCCTCTGGGCAGTTTTACACACACACACCCACTGGTTGACACAGAAAAGAGATCAGCTCCAAATATGTTGTCTGAGTAAATGTACCAGGCATGTGTTGATAATCACAATATGCAGCACGAACAGTGCTGTTAGCACAGAGCTAATGTTATTAAACCTACTGTATATATAGTTTGCTGGTGTTTCTGCTCCTTAAAATAAGAATGTGAAACGTAGAATATCACATTATGCAAAAGCTTTCTTCTAAGTAAGGAAGTTTGTCTTGAGTTGAGGCTACATTCTACTAACTTTTAATAGCTCATCAATAAAACTTTAGGATGGAGTATTGCATTATATCATGAGGTTTCTTTGAAAGTATAAAAACAATGATCTGGTTACACGGAATTAAAGATAGATGTGCAATAGTATCTGTGATGTAGTGACTTTTTTAAAAGTGTTTCTGGAATATAATACTTTGCTTTGTACTGTAGAAATTTTGTTTGAAGCAAAAACACAACATTTGTGGGTTCGTTCACTGTCGTTCACTGCAGTTTTCACTTTTATTAGGCAGTGTGTTTATTAGTTTATTAGGTTGTTTCCTTTTGGTTTCTCTTCTAAAAGTATTTTTGGGGGAAATGATGACATGAATGTGTCAGTGAAACAGGCTGAATAATATCAGCCTAAATGTAGGAGACATTTCAGTCGGTACAATCACCTGATAGGCTACATGAAAAAAAAAGAATTCAGGGCCAGCCTCACTTTGCTATTCTGAGTATTTTTCACCGTTGCTGCCGTTGTAGGTGGTTCCGTAGAAGTCTAAAAATAATCCGCCTTAAGACATTTGTTAACAGCAACTAATCTAATGCCAAATATTGATGACTTTTTTCTATTTAAAAATACAGGGGATTTTAGCAACACCATCTAGCATGACAGATAATGATATGATAACATCATACACCTTGATTATTATTATTATAAATATGAAAGTTCTGGAGCAGCACAATGGTGTAGTGGTTAGAACAGTGGCCTCACACTTCCAAGGTTGAGGGTTTGATTCCTGCCTTGCGTCTAAGTGCATGGCGTTTGATGTTTGATGGGTTTCTTCTGGGTAATTTAGTTTCCTCCCACAGTCAAAAGACATCCAGATTATGTTAACTGGGCCTTTCCAAATTGTCCTAGTGTGTTTGTGTGCCCATCCATGGTGTACCATGCCTTGTACCCAAAGACCCCTGGGATAGGCTCCAGGCCCCCATGATCTTGTCCAGGATAAGCAGTGTAAAAGGTGAATGAATTAATAAAAGAACAAGATTTTTATAAAAAGATAAAAGATTTTAGAATATAAACATTAAATTATGTATTAAATTATGTAAGATGACAAATTTAATGTCATCGGTTAAACATTTATTTCATACTTTTTCTTTTTATATATTTGCAGTTGTAATTAAATACAATTTTAAGACACTGCTATCATGTAAAGTTGCCTTGGGTAAGATTAAAAAAAATCTGTATCAAAATTAGGTCTCTATCTTAGTAGTTGGCGTTAAAAAAAAGGCTCTAAATATTTTTTTTAACTCTTTGAGCCCACTGCCCATTTCCCACACCTGAGCACAATGCAGTATTTCAACTATAGTTAGTATCTAGTAAACATAGTTAGCTTTTGCTAGAATTGTCATGAAATCACTTTGAGACATACTGTTCAACACCATAAACATGGGATGTTAATGATTAATCATTGATTGCTGTGAGAAATTTACTGATTAAAACTTTATTAAATTATAATGTTAAAGATGTTTTGCATTATATGTGTTTGAAGCTCACATATCTATTAATATGCACATTACAAATATTACACTTACAGTTCAGGCAACGAGCAGCATTTGACATTGTAATTTAGTGGCCTTTTTTAGAGGACTGAGAGACAAGAGCAGTATTTTTGACAGAGCACTGCTAAGCTGTGGTATTACTGTACAAGGGTGCAGAGGAAAGGGTTGTGAGTGAGATTATTAAATGACAGACAGTTAAATCACTGACTTGTAAATGACTGACACGTGAACATTCTGAAGAATGTGCTGATGTCTGTGGGTCATGAACATGATGCAGTTATTGATAGCAAAGGATATGCAACCAGATATCAAGTGTTCACTTTACTTTAAGACTGTCTGTTCCAATAGTTTTGCTCACCTGAAAATGGGGGTTGCCATCAGTGGAGCTAAATTTTAGGCAACATTTACATCTACAGTACATAAAAATATTAGAAGATTAAAGCTGATATTCTGATCTAGTGTTTCATTTACTCTTTAACCTCAAAAGTATCATCAGTATACCACAAAAACAAAAGAATTGGCCTTGCAGTTCCAGTATGTTGAAAGGGAACGTAAATTGAGTTAATCAGAGAAAAATCTCTCTCTACCATAAAATTTGTGATGTTACCTCATTTTGCCATGTTTAAATAACATAAAGAAGACATCATGCCAAGGTCTTAGCAGACATCTTACTGTATAATAATATTGTTGAACACTAAATCATTTAAGAATCATTTAGATGCTAGGGTTAACCTTTTTCTAAGGGCCTTTTTACTTAAGAGAAAAAATAAGCATCCAACATTTCATTTCTTTGTTTACTTTCCCACTATTAATAACCTCATTATTAGTCGATAGACATTTTTTTCCACCATATTTGACATGCTGCTGTTTAAAATAAACTTAGACAGACTAATAAAACATTACACAAATAGACATAATTTTAAATGAGGGGAAGTTTACGCCAACTCGGTCAACTCCATTTCTCTTTAAAGAACTGTCCCAGCTGTGTGAGCAGAGGACATTAGCTTTTTTGTGGTATTGGGGAATTTTCCTTTGGTCTAGAATGTCCTATTCAGACTTTTGAACTTTCTGGAGCACATTTATGTAAAACCTTTCATCTTTTGCTCCTTTTACAATACCACTTCCAATCTATTGGAATCTATTCCAATATTCCAAGACTAGTGCCTTCAATTCAGTGAAATTCTGACATTATGCATAAAAAGCGGATTTAGTGAGTTTTGGATCATATTCATGTTGGCCTCTTTTCCTATTCAGCTCGGAGGGTTTTTTCAGGGTCATCCGGTGAAAACGTTTGCACATTCATTGGCTTAACGCTTCCTTAATTATCTTATACCATAATTACACCATGCTCCTGACTTGACTTGCATTGCAAAACGTACTGTATAAACCCTAAGGTTTTTAAAGTGGGAGTATTCCTTGACAGGAGACTTCACCAACTGGCACTAGGCAAATACACTGGACTAAATCAAAAATGCTTAATTAGAGTGTTTTTAATCCCCAGGGGGCATTTTAGCTTGATGGACACTTGCGCAAGGAGTGGCAAAAAAAAACAACTACTTTATATTTTGTGTCTAAAGACCCAGACTTTCTTGTATTTTTAATGTAGTCTTGAGGAATAGTTCTCCAAACTTTTTGAAAGACCAATTTGGCACTAATTTTTGTTTTGTTTGTTAAGCCATACAATGACATGTATATATACATCCAAATTATTATGCAAATTGGATTTAAGTGTCATAAACATTAACTGTTTAGTTTTTTAATTAAACTCATGGATGGTGTTGTGTCTCGGGGCTCTTTGGATCACTGAAATGAATCTCAGACACGTGTGATAATTA
>JAQMYJ010000038.1:23267070-23285234 GCA_030014305.1 Clarias laeviceps
TAGGAGGTTTGTTCAATAAAATTCAAATTATACCCTAATGGTTGATGACTTGAAAATTATACTGACTGTCATTTGCAATGACTAATTATGAAAATCAGGGAAAGATATCATTTGCGTAATAATTTGGAACATGGTGTATGATGTTATTGGTTTTTCGGCTGCTACCATCGAGGGGTTACCACAGCGAACCATCTGAGCCACACAACAATTTAAAACAGATTTTATGCCGGAGATTTTATGCCTTTCCTAACACAACCCTCCCATTTTATCCAGGCTTGGGACCGGCAATGCATCCATTGGTTGGGGTTTGAGGATTAGGTGGGAATTGGACCCAGACCTTCCGTATAGTACTCCTACATGTACTGTATATGACAGGACATATATATGACAGGACTAATATATGATGGAACTACCTGTGCAAACTCTATATAGATATACAATAGGGTTTGCACATGTGGTTCCATCACAGTCGTGTCACTCACTCAATATAACAGTAGATATCGTCATCATCAAATTTTGCCCTTAACTGACAAATGTCATTCTGTTACTGTGTAGGCATCAGGCATAAGGATCTGCATGCGGGCGCAGCCTCAGGTACCCTCTAGTGAATCACTAAAGCATGAAAAACATCTTACTTAAGGCATAGACCAGTGAGAAACAGATGCAGATGATTACAGATGATCAAGCAGAGTGGATCTAACAGATGAAAGGGGAAATGAGGTTGCTGATGATGCCAGTTTTTAAATTGTATCTTTAGGAACTTCACAGTAAAATATTTGTTCCTATTTCATTCATTATATCTACTTAATTTCATTTTATTTTTAATATGAAGATGTATTTAATTGAATTTAATATGAACATGTGATGACTTAGAGAGTAGCATTGTTACTTCATAGCTCCAGGATGATATCATAGCTCCAGGATGTAGGGTTCAAGCCTGAGTTCAGTTTGCTGATTGTTCCAAAATAGAGCTCAGATTCACATCTTTGTTCCGTTTAAACGTGGGTTTGCTCCAGGTTCTCTGGTGGTTTGCTCCAGGTTCTCTGGTGGTTTGCTCCAGGTTCTCTGGTGGTTTGCTCTAGGTTCTCTGGTGGTTTGCTCTAGGTTCTCTGGTGGTTTGCTCTGGTTTGGTGCATCATGCTCCCTGTTCGCAATGTGAAGTCGACCAGCAGTTAGTGGGGAATGAATTCATGAATGAATGAATGAACATGATCCAGGGTTATTACAAACTACTGAAAGTTATTTCTTCGTCTTAAGTTTAAACTTGATATATCATAACACTGTTTTGGAAAATAAACAAACAGTTGAAAAGCAATCAAAAGAAATCTTCTAAGCCTATATGACACTCCTTGCATCCTTATGTTTCTCTAATCCTTCTAATTCTACTTCTGACAAGTATAATTTATCCCCATTAAGGGCTTATTTGTGAGCTGATAAGACAGGCATGTTATAGCAGGAAAGACTAAAATGTATAGTACATACTGTAGGAAAAAAGGAAGGTTCTTTAAATTCCTTCTTTTCATGATCTGAATAAGAAACTAATATGACTATATTGTGATTTTTCTAATGATTAACCATTAATGATTAGTTCATGGCAATAAAAACTGATGAATACATTTTCAATAAAATTCAATAAAAACAATGTGGCTGAAAGCCCTCCTTATAATTAATGCAGCATACTGAAATGGAACATATGTCTGTAGCTTGGAGTAGAGAATAAACGCATAGTTCTCAGTCCTTTCCTCTGTAAAATTATTTAGTTCTTCTGGTTAGTTTAATTGGTTGTTTTTTTCTGATGATACACTACAAAGTCAATGCTGGAGCTGCTTTAATATGGTCCAGTATTGTAAAGATTTTAATACAATAAAGGTTGTTTTACTATATATTCTTTTCAGATCGGTCCCAGGGATATACTTTTTCCTGGGTGTGCATCCGGACCACAGACCGCGAGTTGACAAACACTTTTCTAAAGAGACGATCACATTTAGGCTTGAGGTTGCACAATGCTATGGTAGTGGTTTGCGGTCCATGTGTGAGCATAAGTTAATACACCACCACTGTAGCAAAGGGTACAGTATTTATAGGAGTCGAGCTAAAGAAGGGGAGCCATGTGCATAGGGGTGAAGTCTGCCACCGCCCAGTCTTAAAACACTTGGCCTCATTATAAGCATTTGAAATCCTAAACTTAAAAATTGAGACAGTTCTGTTCTAAAATACAGGGAACACTAATTACTAACCTGACAAAGTAACTGAAAATATACTCTGGCTTTCTTCACTAAATTTAGCATGCTTTATGCATGGCCTGATTTTATGTCTCATTGATTACAAGGTTGTGCTTCACCTAATCAATCGATTTTCCTGTATTGTAAACTCTTTCTGCACATTTCACTAAGGAAGCATCTCCTTGGAATCTTCAGAAATTATTAAATCACACAATTGGATCTCTCCTACATTCTAGCACTTTCTCTTTTGTCGGAATTTTGAAGTCATTGTGTAAAGAATTTCCTTTTCTTTTATTTCAGAGCAAATAGAAATAGACTTAGTATTTATTAAGTGCTTCAAATGACTGTATAAGACTTAGGCCTTGTTCAGACTCTACTTTCCATCATATCCAAATTGGAATCAGTTTAGAATCAGTTTGCTTTTACTTGGTCTGAAATAAATAAAAAAACACAGAATCTGATTTCGCAAATCCGATTTGAATCACATCCCGCGGTGGTTTGAAATCAGATTCCTAAACCAAGGCTCTAACCATTCGAATCAGATTTCAAACTGTACATTACATTATAACATGACATGGAAATTCAGGCATGTGAAGAGAACTGGCATTAAACAGCAAAATTTTATTAAATTTTATTTTTCTTTATTGTGCATGTATCATGCTTTGATAGTATAATAGTTTTTTTTCCGCTTCATTTTGTTTCATCCTTGGCGGTCCCACAGTCAGCGAAGACTCAATGTGTCTCAGTCCCTAAAATCACATATGTGAAACAAATCGGATTTGAATTCAGTTTGAAGGCTTAAATCTACAGTCAAGTCCATACATTTTGTAACAAAGATGAGTGAATTTAGCATTTTTAGCTTAATGATGGCCACCTTTACTTACACAGACACCACTTTGGACCTCATGTGGAGTGTTTACAGTAAGTGTACAGCTACCAGATGCAATTTTAACACACAGAACCACTTCCAGGCCTTTTATCAAGCCTTAAGATGATTAGTAATTGAGTAACATGGCCACACCTGACCATGCAAATGCTTGGCAGCCATTTGTTCCATTATTTATGAGCCCCCCAAAATGGGGGTGTGTAGGAAAATGTGTGTAATTTCTGAATTGATAACACCACACTTTTGTCAAACCCCTTGAATTAAAAGTCTTGACTTTGTGCACATCTTCAGTGTTTTATTTTAAATTGCGTGTAGTGGTATACAAAATATTTTTTCTTTGTTCTTTGTCAAGATTTATGGATCTGGCTGTATTAAAAAGTGTAAATCCTTGTTTACAAACCATTACTAACAAATTGTATAAAAAAAAAAAGACTTTTTCAGCAAGTTTAAAATGTAAAAGAATTAAGGTTTGTCAGTGTTAGAGTTTCTTACTGTGGTTTCAGCTCTGGATATTGCCGATACCTGAGTATCTGGTTTATACTCTCAGTTTCTCTTTCACCACTCGATGCTGCTCATGAAGTCACCCATGGTTGATGATCGTATGGAGTTTACTCATGACCCCATTCCTTCCTGTGTCAGATTACATCCCGTGTATTCCTCAGATTCTGAAGTAAAGTGCACTTTATAGTAACCCCGTACTAAAACTCTTGAAATAGTAGTGATTTTGTAACCATTGGACAACATCTGATAATAGCCTAAAACGTAAGACAAGACAACCTTTGTGGCCTGCTGTCCCTTATCCAAGTTGATACAGTATTTACGCTTGAGTAAACATAGCATTTGAAAGGTGTCTGTTATCTACAGTAAATTACTGCAATAAATAAGCAGCATTACTCTTTGTGGTTATGGCAGTACATGATGATACTCATTTGGAGTCTTTGGCTAGAGTAACCAGGATAATGGTCGGTTTTCCTTTATTTTCTCCCTCTGACAGAAACCACAATGAAGTGATGTTCATGTCTCATAATCCTGTTTTTGTGTCTGTCCTCTAATCTTTAACTCACAAACAGGGACATCACACAGTTTTCTTTTTCCTCTCCTTCTAGTCTTGTCCTGATTATACATCTTTTTCAAACCTGAGTAATATAATAAGCAATTGGACCTTTGTACCAGCAGTACTCTTGATGCTTGTGTAGCTAAGCAGAACACAAGCATAGCTACTTAACAACAAGTGAGTCACATGAAGATACTGTACTATAAATTATGCCAATTACACCCACTGCACAATTTCAGCACTTTGCCTTGCATGACCTTACTGCAGTGAAGAATGAGTTTATTCATTTCAGTAGAAACTAGCTCCTCAAATAAATAACCTAGCTAGCTTTTTTTCCCATAGTTTCAAAAACAAGAAGCGGCATATATAAACGACATCTTTAGCATTTGCTAAGCTAGTTATAATGCTTTACCATTTACCAGGCAAAACTATTTGTTAAGGAAAAAAACTGAGCTACAAATTTGAGATGGAGGGAAATTCTATTCTGTGGCGTCACACTAACTCTAAAACCGTTTTTTTTTAAAATAATTTTTTATTTTATATTTGTTTGCAACATAAAATTTTGTTTGTGGTGAAACATCGCAGCTCGTCTATAATCCTACTCTAAACTATTCTCACATTGACAGACAGCACAGCATCTTGTCGAATGAAGGGACATCTTGACAGTTATTTAAAAAAAGTAATACATTTAAAAAGAATTATTGGATACAGAATTGCAATACAAATCAAATCAGCACCTACAGTACATAGATATTGTGATAATATCATTATCAGCTGATCTCCATGTTAATTCCTAAATGTATCTTATCCAGTGAGCTTAATCTAACCATGGCGGTTCTGCTTCTGTCACAAATATTAAAGGACAAAATAGAAATAGATCACAAGTACATAGATGCTTATACATGTTATCTTTGATGTATTTTTTTTTTCATAATTTCACAGCAAAATTACTATATTTGATGTCACCCTAAACTGAGGCGTTACACGAATAGATATGATTACAAATTATATCAAGTTATACCAACTCTGTCTTTAGGATATTCTCTTTTGTTGTTCCATCCAGAGAATTAAATTTACAGAACTCTCATTTCAGACCTTTAATCTTTTTTTTGTCACTTTAGTGTAATTGCTTGTCAGCCTCTCAGCCTAGTAATAGCAGAAGCCTTCAGGCAGGTACTGGTTTAGTTGCTTTGCTCTTAATTGACGTTAAGTGTTGACTAGTGAATTATTCAGGGTATTCATAAGGCTGCACAGGTGTGTGCATTTTTGGGATCAACTGTAATTTTGAAGGATTCTTGGAAAGGTATTCAGCTTTGACTGTTTCTGACAGGGTCACTTGCCAGCGATCTGGTACGAACGTGACTCAGGATACAATTTTAATAAGAACTGTTTACTGTTCAAGCCTGAAGCTGCGATACTTTTATGTCAGAAATTCCTAGCTTACCTAGAGCCACATAGGACAGTTTTAGCCTGATCTTGCACAAATTTCAGGCCTCACCTTATTCATTAATTTGTTCAGTACAATCATGCCATGTTGACATGGGGACAATTTGTTTTTTTGTCAAAATATATGGAACATATGGTGAATATACTGTGTAATGCCAAACATGGACGGGAATACACCCTAGATGTGACATCTGTGGCCATTTTAACAAAATCAACACTTTTAACACTCCCAATCACTACTTACAATGTTTTCAGAATTCATGCTCTAATAGGAGTGATATCTTTGCATGAGCAGAGAAGTTTTCTGTTGTGTGCTAGCGGTTTTTACTGCCCTCAGGACCGGAAAACATCAATTTAGCTTATTTTCAGAAAAAAAGGGATAACTGTGGCAACATTTAGGCTTGAGGTTCTCCAGTGCAATGGTACTGATTTGTGGTCCATGTGTGACATGCAATACAAGGGACAGCCATTCATTAATACAGGCCGATGTGTTCGGTAACACGGTCACAGCTGCAGCGATGTGTAATTACAGAAGTCAGCCAGGGGAACTCATCATCATCATAAGAACTGGAAACCTCGAACTTACAAACCGGGGCAATTCTGTTCTAAAATACAAGGAACACTAATTACTATTCTGAAAAAAAGTATCTAAAATTTAACCAGAATGGTTTCTCCAAATGCCAGTAAGCCATGTTTGCTAACGATGGCTTCACATGTGGGTAGGATTAACATTTATGTGATTACACGGTTGTGATTTACCTGCTCAATGTGGAATTTCCCAAATGGGAATTGTATTTTTTTCACATAGTAAAGAAGCCTCTTATTAAACCTTTGGAAATGGCTTGGATCACCATCCCAGCAGGAATTTTTGGTTGTCAAAACATTGTGGCAACATTACTGTTGTTGGGACACGGGTGTTAGTGTTAAGTTGAAAGTTAGAATTACTACTGGGTGGAATGACGTTGGACCAACATTGACTAAACGTCATGTTGATCAATGACTTCAAAAAAAGGCATTCATTTAGCACATCCATGCTCCTGGTAGTAATACAAGTAATACTAATAATGCTAATAAGACTAGTTAACTGTACTTTACTAAAGCAGTAAATGGGGAACCAGCTGTAGGGGGAAAATTCCTGCTTAACTTGGGTCTGTTCTCTGAAACCAGACATGGCAGTTTGGCCATTGTGCGAACACATACTGTACATACTTAGCCCATCTACAGTATGTGGGATACTGAAGATACTGCAGTGCACGAATGCAACATGCCTAAATCGTAAGCCATCATTAATCGTAATATCATTAACTGATATTCTACCTTCAATATATATTGCGTGTGGTAAGAATTTGGGTTCATTCAGTTCTCCAGCTGGGGCTTGGAAAACAAGTAAAATTTTATATGATGCTGTTGTTTTAAGGTTGTTTTTAAGTCATTCATTTAACCATATCCTAACATCATTTCATTAAAACATTCTAACTTTTAAAACCAACGTTGTCCCAATGTCTTGTTTTAAGGGGACAATATTGCAGTATACATCATTTAATTTAAAGTAAATTAAATATGGGCGGCATGGTGGTGTAGTGGTTAGCACTGTCGCCTTGCACCTCCAGGGTCCGTGTTCGATTCCCGGCCAGGCCTGATTCCCGTCCCTGTGTGCATGGAGTTTGCATGTTCTCCCCGTGCTTGGTGGGTTTCCTCCAGGTACTCCGGTTTCCTCCCACAGTCCAAATATATGCAGGTTCGGCTAATTGGTATTCCCAAATTGACCCTAGTGTGTGTAAATGAGTGTGTGAGTGTGTGTGTGCGTGCCCCTCGATGGATTTGCACCCTGTACCCTGCCTTGTCCCCTAAGCCTCCTGGGATAGGCTCCAGGTCCCTGTCACCCTGAATACAGGATAAAGCGGTATAGAAGATGAGTGGAGAGTAAGTGAGTAACTTTAATATGAAGAAATGTGGGGTGGCTCTTGATTTTTGCACAATACTGTATATGACAATATCATCCATGAATATATTTCAATATACCAGAGATAATGACAATTCCATAGGAACTTGCTCGGTTTTCTTTTTAACTTGATGCCCGTGATGTCAGCATTACCCGGCTATGAAGGTGTACCATGACACAGTTTCTTCCTGTGACGGTTTACATTCCGTCTCCGCTTGATGTTGGATCTGACATATGCAGGATATATTAGCAAAAAGTAACCATAAGCACATAAACGTAATGTTTGTTTGTTTTTACTGTACTTAGTGAACATCACTGTAAAATAACATAAACTTACTGAAGAGTGAGGCAGGTGTGCTTATTTAAGGATAATAGTGTGCCTTTGTGGTTGTGTAATGGCCGTGTGGATTAGTCTTCTTTATCCCAATGTTTATGCCAGAGTAAGCATATAACAGGCTTCAAAACTGAGAGCGCTTGAAAAAAAGAAATAAATTGATGGTGCATTCTTTTCTAATGTAATATAACATTTTTATTACAAATTATGTTACTGACAACAACTTGAGGCAAATTTAAATTTTTACGAATTTCAGAATTTCTTAGTCTGTTTTTTTTGCATTTATGACATCATGTGCTGGAGCTGCACTCCAAAAGTTTGTGCAAAACCTTTTGATCAAAGGTTCAAACAAATTTCCTTACAATTCCTTAAATTTCCTCAAATTTAAACTGAAATATAGTGTAAAATGCTGAATATTAAATATTCAAGATCTGTCCTTAAATATTTAAAAACTCTTTAAGATTTTCCAAACTTTTTAGTGTGGAACCCGACCGTGGTATTTAAAAGATGTTTTACACAATTCACTTCTGTAACATGCGAAAGGTAAATAAACCACATTACACTTTAGGCCTTACATAATGATGCTAAATTTATGTCTTTGGCTGGAGCAGCGAAGATAATGGTCAGTTTCCCTGTGTTTTCTTCCATTGACATAACCACAGTAGAGTGATGATTGTGTCTTGTGAGCCTGTTTTTGTGTCTGTCTTCCAATCTTTAGCTCACAAACAGAAACAAGCCGCTTACAAACAATCGACATCACCGACTTTTTTGCTTCTTTCCAGAGTAACTGGAATGGACCCGTGTAATTGCTGACTCATGCCAGTCTTATAAACAAACAATATTGTGCTAGTTAGTAATAAAAGTAATAAATTACTATCACTATAACATTGTTTTAGTGAAAGGCATATATTGCAATTTCTCATTACTCTTATATAACTAATAATATTACTATCACTAGTTACTATCTAAAGTTACTCTTGCGTTACTTTTATGTATAAGTATATATTATGTGTATATTATATAAATATACTTATAAGTATAATTTGTCAATTGCCATATTGAGATTTACTCACAAAAGTAAGCACATGAAAAGCTCACAGAAGCTCATCTCCTCTTTAGAACAGTTACTGTAACACTACATACTGTATGTAAAAGCCATGCCTATAAAATCGCCGTGCAGTTGATTAATGTTGCTTTTATTCTTGTGGTGTGTGGCACCTCAGAGGGTTGATTAGCTTTTTTTTAAATGCCATGAAAATTACCATGCAACTTAGGTAAAAAAAAAAAAAAAAAATTATAATAAAAAATGCTATGCAAATGGGAAATCTGAAAATGTGTCATTTTCCTTTTTTTTGGTTTTGGAAACAGATAATGAAATTAAAAAGGTGGTTCTAGGGACTAGGGGCCTCCCATGAGCCTGTACAGCATAAGCAGAATATAAGACGAGTGAATGAATGAATGAAAGTGAGATGGTACGGCAGTCTAGCAGTTAAATCTGTGGCCTTGCACCACCGGGGTCGAGGGTCGAGTCCCGCCTTGGGTCTGTGTGCATGGAGTTTGCATGTTCTTCTCGTGTTCTATGGGTCATCGTATCGGGTCGTCCCACACAGCATAGGGTTTGCTGGGTCAAGAGGGTAAAACAAGTTAAAAACAAGGCAATTAAAGCATTATAATTTCAAATCACATCATGGTCTGTCATGAAATGCCAGAGAGGGCAGAATATGAGCGTAGGGGCGCAAAACATGCCTGACAATTGAAATGCCGTGTTATTTTGGTGGAGACATTATAAAGCTGACGCAGATGTAGGTGTTGAATTTCAGTGTAATTACAGTGGAAAAAGTCTGACATGCAGTCGACTCATTGGGAGTATAAGGGATGCCACAATTAAAATGAAGCTGCTTCATCTTAGAGTAAATGTTTCTATTACATTTATTTGGAATACATTATTCCTGTTTAATTGTCTGCATAGTTGGTGTTGTCAGCTTTCAGGATGCATTGTAAATCCTGTACCAAGTATTCAAAGGTCATGTCAGGCCTGTTGCATCCAACTTGACATCTGCTGAAATGAATAATTCCGTGTGATTTTTTTATGTTTATTATTGTTTTACTCATTTCATGTGGTTTCCAGTGTTCATAAAACACTGAATGAAGACTTTGGTCCAGAGCCAGACCCAAAAGAGCTGTAATTAAAGTCCATTGAAACCTTTTGACTTTTTAATTAAAGGGCTTAATTTATACCCACTCATCAGGCAGTGGGCAGGTCTAAATGATTACTGATTCTCATTTTGCTTCTGCATGTCGAGCCATGCAATGTACGCTCTGGAATTGTGGTTAAAGCAGAGAAAGTGAACGCAAAACCGCTGAAATTACAGTATGCATAAAGTATTGCGAAGGACCCTGTGTTTTTTTTGTAGTTTTTTTGTGCAAATTGCTGTCCTTAGCCAAAAACAGAAACTCATTCGGTGTGTGTTTGTATGTAATTGTGCAATGTAACAAAATTTCTTTTGGATGTGCTTATCGAGCTGAATCTGACCCTGTGTACTAAACCTGGCATACTGTTCATTGCAGAGGATCATAGAAGGTTTGTGCTTGAATTGTAGTAATTGTGAGGTCACGTTGCAAATAGTGCACTCAGCACAGCATGCTTTCAGGAACACTTTGGGTTGTTGTCTAAACCTGAAATTTTGTGCTAGGAAAGTCTCTGTCTGAATACTGCACTAAGCCTGGTGTGCCTTTTCATCCGAAGGAACGCATCAGATTGTTGTCTAAATTCAAATAGGAGTGACTGGGAGGATATGTATTGTTGAACCGGGCATGCTTTCGTCAATGGAGGACACTGGGTTTTTGTCCAAGACTAAAGTGGTGTACTTGGGAGGTTCCTGTCTGGATGTTTTGGCTGGTGAAAACATGATCTTTTTTAAAAGGTCAGTAAAAGTCTATAGTAGATGCTCTACAGCTGGTGCATGATGTTGGCACTACATTATTAACCTAATTTAGTTATCATTAAATTGTACTTTCAACTCCACAGGTCATATTTAGGTCATATTTAATATTACTTGATTCATTTCGTCAGCATCTTTAGGTATTTCAGGCATTTGGTGCCAACATTTTTTTTCTATTAATATTAGACATTGGTGGTGAGTTAAAACAATTCAGATTTATTTTGTCGTACTGTTGTTTGCTAGATTCTCTAATCCTATGTGATGTGTTTTAAACTAGAGAGGGCTGATAAGATTTAAGATTTATTTCAAACTTATCTTAATTGTGCTATAAATACTTGAGTCTGTATGAGCTCATGTTTAATCTTTGAGGATGTTAATGTGCATGTTTTCTTGTTTTTCTTGTTAGAAATTGGACAACCTCCTTAAATGCCTAGGTTAAAATAAAAAAAAGCAGGCCTTAACCACAATGTTGTTGGGTAACCCTTTGTCAGTCAGCAGCGAACATAAGTACAGTGGGGTGGTGCCTCATTCAGGTGTAGGCGGAGTTGTGGTTTAAGTAGTGGTATAAGTGATGACAGCTCATCTTATGCATGCACTGTGTGCTGTTTTGACATTGCACACAGTCCTCTGAAGTTAGATCAACCATTGCAACGGGACCCTCGAGTGGAACTCTAGATTGAGGCTGGGGTATGTGGGGTTTGAAATTATGACTAGGGAATGGGTTTAAGTAGGTGTTAGTGTGAAATGGGCAATTGATTGGTGCTGGGGTAGGTAGAGGAGTATGGAATGGAAATTTGACAGTAGAATGAGGTTGGCATTGGGAATGGGGGTTAAGATATGGAGTAAATGGGTCATAGTGAGAATGACTGTTGGATTAAGATTCTCAGGTGGTACTAAATTATGTGAGTGGTTTATGGACTTTAAATTGGTTCTAGTTAAGTGGAACTTCATAGTGGAGTTCTGGGTTGTGATGAATTACATGGGATTTTTGAATGGCTCTGGGGTAATCGGGACTGTAGAATGACACAGCGTTAGGTATTTAGAATGGCTATTTGGTTAATTGCATTCTCTGTTGATGCTGAGTTAAGTGAAACAGAATTACTTTGTGGTAAATGAGAATCCTGATTGGTGCTGAGTTGAGTGGTACTCCATATTGACTGAGATTCTAAACTGGTGCTGGGGTAAGCGGTACTTTGTTGTGGCTTTAGGCTACATGAGTCTCCTTATTGGCGCTAAGGGAACTGGAGCTCTAAAACTATAATTTGGCAATTTTAGGCTTTCGGGTGGTGCTAGAGTAAATGAGGCACTAGATTAGTCCAGTGATAATTAGAAATCTTGATTGTGGTCGTTGTTTCTCCAGTTGACGTCACAAGTCAGTTACGAGTAAGGATGGAAATGTATTCCAGTTGGGAATAAATTTTTTAGACTGTGTAGACTTGTTCTCCTCATGAAAACAAATGTGTTTTTTTTTTTTTACATTTCTTTTGATAATGCATTAGATTGTGTGTTGAAAAAAGCATTTTCAGGTGAATATTTGTTCATTGTTATTTTTGATAGTAATGTTGCATTTGTTCCATATCATTTACTAACATTTAATTTGTTGCAAGGCCAGTTCTTTTTTCTGGATTTATCATATCTGGTTTAGATATAGATGTAGAAGTTTTTTCTTTTTGATTGCTCGTTATGTTGTATAATATACCATGTGTGTTTAACATTCTAATTCCAATAGCAGTAATAATAGTAACAGCAGCAATAATCTCTCACTCACTCACTGTGACTCTATCTTCCTGGGTTGTGTCTCATACTGGGCTCAGGTGATAAAATGATGGGTCATCATTGTTATTTTGAGACTGTAAGAGGAGGTGAGGGATGGGTTTGTCAGAGCTGGGTGTGAAAAGGGTACAGTCATCCTCACGTGCATGGTATTTAGATAGGAGCATTTATCTGAGCGGAACTGAAAGCCAAAATTGACTGTTTGAAAAAGACTGAACTTTATGGTTGAGAAAGAGGCAGGAAAATGTGTTGCAATTACGAATTCGTGGCATTTTACGAATTTAGATGTTCGAATGGTTAAGTATAATTATAAAAAATGTACCGCTGCACCAAAATTGATAAAACTGCTTTAAAAGATGGGGCATAAATGAGTTATAACGTAATTTAAACCATCCCACTTTTCACTCTCCAGTCATTTTGTACAGTGTGTCATTTCAGACTCAACTGTTCATGATTTAGGCTAAAAATAACAAGTGACTAAAGCAGCTGGTGAAACCACGCAACAAATATAGATCATCTGCCTATTTATGTCGTACTATTGCCCATGGCTTTTTTAAATAAACGAATCCGAGCCCACAGTTCTGTTCATTCATAAGTCAGCTCAGCTTTAAGTGCTGTTTACCTCAACAGGGCTTATGACACTGCTGTTTTTCATCATAACGTCACCGCTGCCGGTGCTGATGTTTGTTATTTTGTCAACTCATCTTGTCGTGCTGTTCTTTTACAGGTCTTATGTTTATAGAGGAACATGGTGAAGATGATGAGGAACCACCTTGGCTGTTCAGCTTCTGTCTTTTTTATGGTAAGCATTTGCTTCTGCTCTGTTATTAGAAACCATTAACACAACAGCTGTGGAACTGGCAGCGCGGTGTGTGAATTCTGGCTCATTTTTTCATTCATTATATTTCACAGAGTATGCAACACTTGCTCCATTCACACCACAATGCAGCCTCTGTAGGCCGCCTCTGTAGAGAACAAACTGAGCTCATAGCCTTCCTTTATAACACTAACACACTGAAAGAGCTGAAAGAGGCTCTATACAAAATCACTTAAATGGCTGACATCCTATCAGGACATGTTTAAGTGGCTGAGCAAGATCCTTCTTGAGTAACTTTAAAGGGCAACTGTCAATTTATATGTTTTGTCTTAAAACCGTGACATGTTCACTGAACTATTTTTCCAAAGAGCCCTAGGCTTATGTGTGTGCCAAACACACACAGATTTAGACAGATACAGTAAGTGACAAGTTCAACAGGGGCTGAGAAGCAGCCTTGGGTTAAACTTAGCTGAGAAGCAAAGAGAGTGTAACAAATCATTAATATAAAAATGTGTAAAATAAAATAAGACTTTATGATCAACTGTATCGTATGAAGATCCATATACGTTTTAAAGTATTCAAGTAGTATGCCCAATTTATTTTACGTTTCGCTGCAGTTGCTGTCGCCGTGGGTGGTGCTGACTGCTCCGTATCAGACGGGACAGGCGTACACATGTCTGCGCTGTCCTGCTGGGCAGGAGCCGTCCATTGTGAGGGACAAAACAGCCACACATCACACATTTACGCAGTCAAAGAACCACCTAATATAATACAGTTCCTGTGGTGTGTTTTAGGCGTGCAGCAAAGTGGAGGGTCCTGACGCGGTGGTGGAGTGTCGTCGTTGTCCACCTGGCACTTTCTCAGATTCCTACGGACCAGACCAGTGCGCTGTACACACACAGTGCAGGAGTCTGAACCGGCAACTGGTGACAGCTGGCACCTCGGAATCTAACGCAGCGTGTGGAGCCTGTCTGCCTGGGTGAGGGGACTGAAATACACGTTTACAGGACTTTTATTTCTTTCATTTATTCTTTTATCAGAAGTGACTTAAAGTTTGTTTTTGGGAAGGTGTGCCAAATTTGATCAGATCTGATTATTATTCTATAACAATTTGAAAATATGATGATAATTATCATAGGGGACCTGATACATTATCATAGGGGACCTGATACAATATTATCATGATACCTAGGTGCTGATTCGATTTGTATTGCAATTCTGTTCAGTATCATGATTTTATAATATGAATGCTAAAAATTTTATCTGGATATTATAAAATCATGATACTGAACAGAATTGCAATACAAATCGAAATCAGCACCTAGGTAATCTAGCACCTAATAACCAATGTGTGAATAGTTTAGAGCACACCACCTGTAGGATTATAGAGGAACTGCAACATGTTACCCCCTCAAATGCACATGCAGATTGAAATTTTAAATTTGAAAATTAGTTGAAAAAAAAATATTTGGGAATCAGTGTGGTGACACATGAACAACCGAATCACAAATAATTAACGGAATCAACTGTTTCCCCATCTCTAGTAATCACTATTTTGCTTTTTACACTGCTTGATACACTGTAGTGGTGGCCTGTTATTTTAGGTGGAGGTTTGTGAATGGTTTGTGTGTGTGTGTGTGTTGCTGTTTATCTTTTGTGTTTGTATGATAATGGAATGATTGTCGTTATTCAGGTTTCACCCTGTACTAAGTACACTGTGCTCCTCCACCCTGTGTTCCCGCGAGAACTTTTGTAAGTATAGTTTTGTTTCAAAATTACATGTTCTATCATGTTATTCATAAACAGTAATGCTTTTATTAGTTAAAGCATGGTGACTTGGTGGTTAGCACTGTCGCCTAGCACCGCCTCCGCCTAGCAATCTTGCCTCCAGCCTGCTGTTAATGGTAGGTTTGCTCCAGGTACACTAGTTTCCTCCCACAGTTCAAAGATCTGCAACGTAGGCTGATTGGTGTTTCCAAATTGTCTTTAGTATATGATTGGGTGTGTGAGCGTAAGTTCCCTGTGATAGGCTCCAGGCTGCCCGCAACCCTATACAGGATAGTTGGTATAGACTTTAGTTATTAATAATAAGTAATAATGACAATTATTCTAATTATAATTATGGTTAAACATATAATTATAAAAGCACAAAAATAATTCATGTTGATTTACATTGAAATGATAAAATATTTGAGTCTCAGTGTAATTATATAGAATATAGAAATAGAGAAAAATAAGCAAATAATAATAATACAAAATTATACAAGGAACTTGTACAAAAAACAAATAAGAATTAAAGCTCATTTAATAGTTATAGTGTACTGTATATTAATATTTTTGTAAATTTTTATAACTACTTTCAGGAAACCAGGAGAAAAAAAAAATGTTCTTAAAATAACCCTTAATTTTAAAGAGTTAAAAATAATTACTGCTACTACTACTAATAGTAATATTAATCTTTTTTTCTCACGCATTTTATCTGTCACAGCCTCCCTGGTGCGTTTGCGGCGTAATGCAGGAAAGAGCGCTCAAGCGGGCGGAGCTGGATCAGGAACGGGCGGGGCGAACAGCACAGCTGTGCATGCAGCAGAGGACAAGCCTACAGAGTATGCCGTGTTTGCTCTCGTCCCCGTGTTCTGCGTGATAGGCCTGCTGGGTATCTTCATCTGCAACCTGCTCAAGAAGAAGGGCTATAAATGCACTACAGAGAAGGAGAATGCAGAGGGGGAGGCAGGTACGCTGCAGAAAGAGGATAACCATACACACACATGAAACACACATAATGTACTTCTACACATGCACGAGGCAGAACACAAAGACAGAATGTGGATACACTTGTGTTATGTATGTGTGTGTGTGTGTGCTTCGGTGTTTATATGTGTGAAATTCCATGCACTTACAAGAAAAATGTATGTTTAAGAGGGAGCTGGAAACTGGCAGCATAGAGTCAGAACTACATTTACATCCCCTCATTTTGAAGACTGTAATCTTTTGCGGACATTTGTATTTTCATACACATACATTTTCGTATTCTTTAGAGTTTACACAAATTGTGAATGAAAAGCAGGTAGTAGAAATGCCTTGATTGATGAGAGAACTTGGATAGGTACACATCGAACAAGTTGGTATTCAAAATAATTAGTCTTTACAACCGTAGAGGGCATCGGTGGCTAAGTGATAGGTTTCTTCCCTGCCTTGCGGAAGGCCCGGGTTCAATTCAATTGGTTGCAGTGCCGGTCCCAAGCCGAGATAAAATGGGAGAGTTGCGTCAAGAAGGACATCTGGTGTAAAACCTGTGCCAAGTTGTGTGCGGATCAGATGGTCCGCTGTGGCAACCCCTCGACTGGAGCATCCTAAAGACTAAAACTCTTTGCAACCGTGGTGAGCAGAAAAGTTCTGTCCACCAGGAACAGAGGTGTAAAGCTACAGTGGGCACAGGCACACCGGAAACAGTTTTTTTTTTGTGCTGTGTTTTGCAGTTTCCCTGTAACAAGCTGCATGGGTTATCTTACTAATTAAGAAGACAGTGGGTTTATAGCTGTGATAATGAAAGTGATAACATGAACTAACCTGTTACAAAATTAAATGGAACTAGAATATAAACTGAAATAGTAAATTAGTATTGGAATCATTCTCTCCCTAATTTGGGCTACATTTCACATAAGTAAAAATTACAAAAACAATGTTCTTTCACAATAGAACAAATAGTGGCTCAAGTTTGTACATTGAGTCTGTGTAACGTATCTGCTAGTTGCAAAGCTTAAACATTAAGAGTTTGCCTTCTTTCCCAGTAAATTTCATCACAAGCTCCGGTTTGACTTGAACGCCCCTCATACCTAATACGCTTGTGCAGGACAGCATATCTGTATAAAGAAATCCTTGTAGCTAGGTCTGTTGATGAGAGTGAGTGCAGTGGCTTGAGTGTAACATTTACCTCATTTGCTTCACACACAACGTGATACTTTATCTTTGTGTATCCGAATCAATAATTTAAGGTTGTCTCCTGGCACGTTGTGTGCTGGAGTGTCTTATTGGTGTCTGTCTTAATGTGTCCTGTTGTTCCTTGACTGTAGTTCATGTTATCCTTTGCAATTCCGTTCATGTGCTAACCGAATCTTCCCCATGACGTTTCATGTCTGACGTCTCAGAGTGAGATCATGACCGTAGCTATTATTGGTGCAAGATTACCTTGATAATGGCATAGTCTCAAATTAAGGTGAGATGCTCACTCCTGATTTACTGCATGCTACTATGCAGTGAGTATGTAGAACAGTGCAGTAATAAGCAGTTGCCATAATGGAGTCATCAGTATACGGCTCAGCACTCCATAATTCCCCTTGTTGTCAAATATCTCAAACAGCTTGCTTGTTGAATTTCTGAAACTGTATGACACACGGCTTTCTATGAAAATAGATACATGTTTCCCAGTGAAGAACCATCTGATGAAAGGTATCTATAAATAGCAGTCATACTGCGCCAAGTATCATTTGCAACTTATGTTACACAGTAGGATGGAGGTATAAATACCTCCTTCAACACATCATTTGCATTGACAAATGTAATGACTATAAAAAGAAGCCTCTGGTTTATAGCTTTTTGGAAAACACTGAGCTGTGGACCCTGGCTATTTAGGAATAAATAACTTGTGGGTTCTCAGTTGGCACATTTATTATAGAACCGTACACTAATAGCTACACTCTTGGCATAATTGCCTTCAGTAGTACATAGATGCAAACTTAATGCTACAA
>JAQMYJ010000038.1:23286697-23303084 GCA_030014305.1 Clarias laeviceps
GCGCGCTGTACACACACGCATACAGACACAAAATAAAATATGTTTTACACACACACACACACACACACGTGGTCACATTATAGTTATAGTAAACAGTACACACGTGCATGAATGTTGATTATACCAGTGAGAGACGAGCACTAAGGCACAAACAAATCCTACTAATAAACTGGTAGATCTTTACATGTGCCATCACTTTCTGTTTGACAAAAAAATAGCAAGAGTTACAGTATGTTGTCCCATTAAGTGTATAATAGGTTTAATGTGGGTACAGCTTGCCGTGAATTACATTCCTGAGCTGAAAGAGTTTGAGTCTAATCCAACTCTCTGTGGTGTGTGTGTGTGTGTGTGTGTGTGTGTGTGTAGAGTATAAGAGGACAGCCAGAGGACAGTAAAGCTTAGAGGAGAGAAATATTGGGGAACTGTAGAGAGAATGAGTGTGTTGTGATAAAGAAAAAGGAAGGAAAGAAAGAAAGAAAGAAAGAAGGGGAAGGTTGAAGATGGAAAGAAATAAAGGGTGTGAAACAGAAAAGGGGAGAGGTTATAATATGAGAGAGGAAGTCAGAAATCCCTAGACGATCTACAGTAGGTGAAAAGAACTTTTCAGATACAGTGAGTCGTTAATAGTGTGTAATAGCTGAGGGATTTTGGATTAATGTGCTGATTTAAAATGCAGCAAAGTCGACTTCCTGCCACATTGTCTTTCTTCCAAAATTTTCAATATCCTGATTTTATAATGTTACTGATTTAATGGATAAAACGCCTTTATAATAGCACTTACTCCAAACATTGTCTTTAGTTGCAGGTCTTTGTGTCTGTCCCCCATCACACAACAGCTACTTACTGCACTTCTTCATCTGCAACTGCATCTTCATGCATCACATGCATAACACACCAAAAATAATGCCCTCTTCTGCATACATGTACCCACAACTAACTAGCATTACTGTGATACTATGGCCATACTTAATATATTTACGTTATTAATATGTATGTTTAAGCCACACAATGAACCTATAGTATGATCCCACAGGGAGAATACATTGTCCTGAGTAGACTAGAATAAGAATAGGAGCTCTCAGTGACATTGTTTAACCAGGATGAATAGACAAGTAGGCTGAGTGGGCTATTCTCAGAAATCACCATGCATACACATAGATCTCTGGAATTCTGGGGGGGAGGGGGAGGTGAGTTACCATGGAGACCACTGGACCATCATGCAGTGTCACGGGTCAGCAGGGACATAAGAAAATGTGACAACGTGTATGTGGTGTCATTTGCTAAATGTATTATCTTGGCATTATGGCAGTTTTTACTTTTATTGATTATGGTTTATATTAGTGCAACATTGCGCTTAAAACACTAGCCATTAATAAGGTATCGTCAAATGTGTTAACAATAACATTTGCATTTACAGCATTTGGCAGATGCACTTATCCAGAGATACTTACATTTACACCGATCAGCCATAACATTAACACAACCTCTGGGTGAATTGAATAACATTGATGATCAATTATATATTAGTAAACTTGACCTTGATCATGGGCACCCAAGGCCCAGCAGGGACTAAAGTTTAGCCTGCCTGGTACGATCCCACGGAAAAGCCAATGAAGCAGAACCTTCACCACAGCCTGTATGGGGCCAGACAGGGAGCTCAATGTTGTTGACCCGGAGTCGAGCAACCATGGGACAAGCCAGACAAGTTCAATCCATAGAGGCCCCATCCAGATTCAGAACTGTCCAGGTGGCATAAAGGGAACCTAAAACCTTGGTGGATTTAATGTTATGGCTGATCGGTGTATCCCGTTATACACTTCCAGCCAAAAGTTTGAACACACTTTCTAATTCCATGATCTTTCCTGTTTTTTATTTCTTTCTACATTATACAACAATTCTAAACGTATTAAATATGAAGGCTCTGTAAATCCTTCATAATTGCACTAATCTGAGTTGCTGTTTGTTAATTGGTGGCTTTTGAGGCTGGTAACTGTAAATGAACTTCTCCTCTGCAGCAGAGGTAGGTTTCGGTCTTGCTGACCTGGGATAATCTTCAGGGGAGCCAGTTTCATCATGGTGCTTGATGGGTTTTACAAATGCACTTGACAATACTGTTCTTGCAAAAACTATATCAGAACATCTGACCTGCGCGTCTTAAAATAGCAGCTGATCTTAAATGAACAAAATAAATCACAAAACAAAAGCGTTGAATTAGAAGATACAAATATGTCCAAACCTTTGACTGATACTGATCCTGGATTCATGTTGCTTGTATTTGGGGGTGTGTGGGGGTATTTGTATGACTTGTATGCTGTAATATACATGGACAGGCCAAGTTAAGTCTGCACCTAGGCACTATTTTCACATGAACAAAGCATAACTGAGTTTCTTTTGTTAATCAGTCTACTACACTCAGCATTCTGTCATTTAGATGATCCAGTCCTGAAACTAAAGCACTGAATGCATGTGGGTGTGTTTGTGTTTACAGGTAATCCTTGCCCTTATGTTATAGAAGATCAGAATGAGGACACCATAAGTGCATTGGTACGCCTCATCACAGAAAAAAAAGGTATTTTATTCATCTTTGTCCATCTTATTTATAGTCAAGAACACTTCGTATATGTGATGCTGGCAAAAACTTTGTGTGTCTTTAATTTGTGTTTAGAAAATGCAGCTGCCCTGGAAGAGTTGTTACTGGAATATGAAAAGAAAGAAACATGTGCTAGCAAACGATCATCAATCAAGTAAGAAAGCAAAATCCATTTTATATTTGCTACCACTTGAATAATAATAATAAAAAATGGCCATTTCATGAGGGTCAAATTATTGTGCTGCATGATGCGTAGAAAACAACTAAGGAGATTTGAAATGACTGTAACTGGGTTAAGAACACTTCAGCATTTTATCAGAACCTGGAAGGATTGCAGAACCATAAAATTTTTAAAAGTAGTGTTTCAAAAGTCATGAATGGAGATCACTTGGTACACTGATAAGCAGCTGTGTTGCCATAAGCACCGCAAAAAGTGAAAATATCTTGAATCTAGTTGATCTCATCTGAAATTTCTTACTATATGATTGCAACAATCAAATATAAGATCATTAAGCTTCTTTCTAGACAAATATTACCAATTTTAAGCAGGATTTTGTTTTCCTTCTATTGGCAGATAATTTAGCTTCTTTCAAGAAATAAATGCTTAATAGTATTAAAGGTAAAGTCAAAGGCAAATAAATTTTTAAAGCACATTTAATACAACACAGCTGACCCAAGTATTGTACAATTTTAAAATACATATACTATATGCATACATAGGAACAGATAAATAACAATAATAAATAAATAATAATTAAAAATAAATAAAAAGAGGGGGCTCCGAGTGGCGCAGTGGTAAAGTGCTCGCCCTATCATCCGGGGATCGCTGGTTCAATCCCCGGGTGATGCTGTTGCCTCTCACAGCCGGAGGCCTAGAGAGAGCTGATTGGCCGAGCTCTCTCAGAGGGGAGGGATGAGAGGTACTTTGTGTTCCCACATTAATCACAGCTCTACAGCCAGTCAGGGGCGTCTGTGAGCTCGCGCACGCACACTTTTTCAAAATCTTTTTTACAAGATAGAACAAGAACTTTACGCTTAAAATTAGACTAGAAATACATTTAATGACATATTCCAGGACTCACATTGTGAAAGAGTGGTTCTGGGAGCATGAGAAATCATGAGCTGGCCATTATGAGCTGTAATCTGAAATCTAATAGTGTGTTACTTTTCTTTTGGCCAGGCAGTGTATTTTTACTGATATACCTGTTCATGAGTCTGGTCATGGTAATTAAGTACAAGTCAGTTTGATAAATTACCTGCTGTCATCATCACAGCTGGGAGGACTGATGTGGTTTGGCAGGAGAACACGTCATCCCAAGCTGAGAAATAATAAGATCAGCACCTATTGGATTGCTTAAAAAAAGATTTCAAGGACAGTTGTCTAAGCAATAAAAGTTTTATTGTGATGTGTTAATGTATGATGAGTGAACTGTCCGTTTCACTTTTAGGATCCACGACTAAAATCATTTCTTAGGTTTTGGTAAAGGTAAAACAAAAGAAAAAGTAAAACTGTATACATTGAATTTTATTGTTGAATGAAGTGACCTGTTTATTGACGCTGAGTTCCATCTGTTAAACAGGTTTGTAGGAATTGGGGCTTTGTTCTTAGACACACCTGTCAGTGTTCCTGGTGTAATCTTGGTTCTCACTGTGAACTAGATACTAAATAGGTCATTGATTATAAAAAAAAAAAAAAAAAGAATGAATTAATATTTGGCACATTCATTCATTCATCTTCTTTATTATCCTTCACAGGGCACCATGCGCATACAGCTAGATACGTCATTCATACGTAGAGGCAATTTAATAAGTGAATATGAAGTATCTAAAATGAAACTGAAATATTATTTTTAAAACTTCAAAAGGCAAAGTTCCACCCACGTTTGTGTGTGATGACGGGAGCACTGTATCGATTCTCTTATGATATTGCACTTTTATGAAATATTACATACTGTTATGTATTTGCTGTACAATTTGTTAAATAGCATGACAGGAAAAAGACAAAATTAATAAGCCAAAAACTTTTTGTGTCTGTCATGTTCATTCATTATCTATCTCTTTCTGTCTCCCGCTCAGTTCGGTTCAAGAAACCATCATGAATTGAACTTTCACGTACTGTGGGTTCTGATATCTCTCTCCCTGTTTTTCCGTTCGTCCATTAGGTTCCCTGGCTTCTTCCAGTTCCGCTCGTTGCCCAGGCTCTGTACTCACAATCAACATCTTCATACTATCAGTGGGTTGGCCCCACATTCTAATCTTGGTTGCTCACGCTGCAGTCAGAAGAAATGGCCACACGTGCTGTTACCACTCACCATCGACACAAATAAGACATCCTGTGCGACATCTGTCACCTCCTCACCTGGTGAGGGCAGTGTCCTCAATGTAGGAAGGTAGGGAAATTGCTTTTGGAATTTGGTACATCAAATACCAACACACCATCAAATATCAACCTTCACATTAAAATGCCATTATTTTTAATCAAGACTACAACTGAGATTAAAATCAATTATCAAATTCTAACAAATATTAATATGCTTCTTTAATTAAAGCAATAAAGTTAATAAAAGACTTACAATGCTCTGACATTGGAGACTCCTTCCATAAATGTCCAAAGTATCAACATACAAATGTCTATATGTATGTCTTTGTTAAATAACCTCACATCTTTTGACTCAATTATAGCCATGGGTCCTGGTAGAGCTACTGATATATAAACTTAATTAACACATTCTGACCAATCAGATTCAAGTATTCAACAGGCTTGTGATTTACAAATTGCAACATTTACAATCATCCACTATGAAAGGCAAACATTCTCTATGAAACACCAAAACTCAACAATATTTACTAAAATACCAGCAACAAAACAGCCTGAATCACATAAAGGTGTATCATGCCCATGGAATTGAATACACTCATCAGCTCATCTACCAGATTATGACCTTAGACACCTCTGATGCACATATGACAGGTTCCAGGTGGCTCATATCCTAGAGGGTGAACCAGTCTCCATGGTGACGACCCCACCGGAGTCCAGTGACACCGATTCAATAGAGTGTACTCACAGAGAGTCTGCTGAAGAATTATCCCTTCTGGGCGTGTCCTCTTCTGCAAACTGTCCTTCCTCAAAGAGCAAACAGGATGTGAGTTCCACAATTTCTCACTTTTATATCATACTAGCATATTTTCTCTCTCTCTCTCTCTCTCTATCTTTTTTCCTTCTTATTTTCTTATATAATAATAATAATAATAATAATAATAATGTGGTCCAATCCAGTGCACACCCCACAGGTCTTGTAGAGTCATGTCCCAAGAGACCAGCGCGTCCCTAGTAGAACCCAAATCCTAGGTGGCTATAATGTTAATGGTTTTAATGTTATGGCTGATCTGTGTATGAGAGATGGTCAAGGCAAGATTTTTTCTCCGGGTTTAACTTCCCAACCCAAACGCCACCATTAGTTTCTAGCTTTCTGACTTTCCCTTTGTCTCTGTAGTTTCTGGGAATGACCATACCACTGTCTACATTTGAGACATCCTTATAACGCTTTTTGTAACATGCTTTTACCCTGGTAACATTTTTATAAAATTTTTAAAACATAGACAACAAAAATACCATAATTGATTTAGTGACCAGTATATGGATCTATTATCGTGTCCTGGATGAACATTTATTTTCATGAGATGGAAGGATGGTGGATAGATGAATTGGCAGATTGATAGCTAGATATTTATCTTTGTTTCACTCCCAGTCTCTCTCTCTCTTATGGTTTAATGGTCATATCATATATACACTATGGAGACAAAGGTATTTGGCCAAACCTGTTAATTATTGAATTCCGGTATTTCAAGACTAGCCTCTTATCCCCAGTAAAGGCCAATCTAATGCTAATGCTTCAGCATATCAAGACTTTTAGACAATGCTATGCTTCCAACTTTGTGGCAACAGTTCCAACATGACTGTGTTCCAGTGCGTAAAGCAAAGAGTATGAAGACCTGAGTTTGGTGTGGAAGAACTTGTCTAACCCGCACAAAGCCCTGACCTCAACTCCATCGAGTACCTTTGGGATTAATTGGAACGGAGATTGCGTGCCATGCCTTCTTGTCTAACATCAGTGCCTGACCTCATAAATGCTCCAAAGAATGAATGGGCGGGGAATTCCCATATAAACACTCCAAAATCTTATGGTCAGCCTTCCAAAAAGAGTGGAAGCTGTTATAGCTGCAAAAGGGGGACCAACTAAATATTAACGTATAAGTATTTGAATTCAATGTCATTGCAGGTTTGGCCAAATACTTACATATATATGTCCATATATTGTATCGCTATAATTTTAATTGTTGTTTATGTCAAACATGAATATTGGTGAATATTGGGTTAATTATGTGAGGGGAAAAATACATTTAAGCTCATGGGTTATGTATACAGTTAGAGAGGAAAGAATATATCGGGCTGGGTCGTGTGACTTGATTCTATTATGTGTCTGCCTACTGCTAGTGCTAATTCAGCAAGTCAGAGCTGACCTCTAGTGTATAAAGGGAATAACTGCACACATTGACTTTTACTCTACTCCAAATCAACAAGGGGTGTTTAAGTCAAACCGGGACTCATGATATAATGTAGGCATAAAACCAATTTATTTACGGAAGACTTAAAGCACAGTACAATGATGAGACCCTTACCCATAGAGAGTGGAATCTCTGATTCTTGAAAACTCAACAGATAACTTTTCACCATCATAAGCAAGAGGTGCATCCAGGAACTGTACACATAATCATTCAGCAACCAGGGATTATACAGAAAAATAAAGGAGGTTTTACTCTCATACTTATGTTCTGTTATTCTGCACAACCAAAAGTCACGGTTTGACTTGAACGCCCCTTGGACAAAATGAATAGTAAAGGGAATCATTTCTGCACATCTTTCCTTTAATTGCTAGAATTTTTTCTCACATTCAGTGACGGCTCAAATTCTTGTCATTAAGATGCCCTAGTCCATACTTTTCCTTAATCGTTTCCTTAATGTTGTTTATTTCTTTCCCCTTTCACTAGAGTGAAAAGTAAAACGAATTTTAAAAAATGAGTGGAAGAAAAAGTGAAACATCCATCATTACTCTTTCATCAACACCACGTCGAGCACAATCTCATCGGTGGGCTCCGAAGGAAGTGTAAAGGCTGACGCAGGATGGAAAATTATTTTACCCCTATGGGGAGCATGTCTTGAATTCTGGGAAAAAAACAGGAATTCATCTTAATAAGTGTTTAGAAAATTATTTTATAATGTTAAAAAAAGAAGAAAGAAAAAAAAAAACTTCCCTCAGGTCTTGCAAGCTGAGAGTTAAAATTTGTAAATGAGAAAAATGTAAAGAGGAGAGATGAGACCCGGCATGGTACCCTGAAACAAAATGTGAAATATAAGTAAATATTATGGTAATTGTAGTGTAAAGTTTATAACTTTAAACATTGATAGATAAAAGAGACATTTTAACATTGATAGACCACAATAGACAGGCACAGATACAGTCAAGTGTAAAAGTTAGTGCCCCCTTTTTTAATTATTTTTTTTATTAAAAAAAAAATCATCTTATCATAGAGGGTCCTATTATTAGGGCAAATACAACCCCAGACAACATATAGCTTTTTCATGCGGGTAATACTAAGTACCCCCTTACTGTTTCCACAGGATTTAAGAGGATAAGTTGCAGCCAGGTGCTGATAATCATCTTACAGCCCTTGATTAATTGATCATTAACAGGTATGCAGGCCGCTATAAAAGCACTTTGCAGGTCTGGAGCATTCAGGTGTACTGTATGTTAACACAATGCCAAAAGGAAAAGACATAAGCAATTGTTGTTGCGCATCAATCTGGAAATGGTTATAAAACTTTCTTTTAAGAAATTCTTTCTTGCAACTGGACAATGATCCACAGCATACCAATTTTTTCAATCAGAAAGGCTGAAAAATAAGGTTTTGGTATAGCCTAGTCAATGTCTCACAACAGAGCTGTGCATATGCAAATGTACAAAAACCTTAATTAAGCATGGTAAAAAAAAATATGTACAGTATATGCTGTTGTTTATCTGAGGTTGCATTTGCCTAATACTAAGACCTGCTATGATTTGTATTATGATTTTACACAAAAAAACACATAGAATTAAAAGAGGGGACACTAACTTTTATACATGGCTGTATCTCAGACACAGTTCTTTGCATGTCAGGAAACACTCGCATTTTTTATCTTCCAGCCTCCAAAGCAGGTACAGCCTTTTATACTGTTAAAGAACTTATTTGATTGCTGTAAATAACTCTTAATATACAGTATATAGTGTAGCGGGTAGGATGGTATTAATAATTATTTTGTATGAGGACCATATATAGCTCCTAATTTTGATGAGTGGCATTAATTTTGTTTTTATGAAGAGATTATGTTCACCTCCTTCTATGTCTAAATAATATGGTTTAAAGTTTCTGTGCATTAGAGTCCCCTCCTGCATTTGATGGTGGAATTGGGTCATATCTTAAGTATTAACATCAGAAAAGCTATGTGCATTATGCATTTAGTTGCATTTAGCTGCATTTAGCTGTACTGCGATTGAGTATTAGTGTCTGAGAATTTGCTTTTAAAACCTGATCCTTTTACTTATTGGTCAATATTTCATATTATTATATAATATTTCAATATTTCACCATAATGTTTTTTTCAAGGATTGACATTTGGAAGGTGAAGTAACCTAGTCTACAAATACCAGTTTTACAGTGTCAAGATATTAATTAACCATTTAAAAATGCACAATTATAGGGAAAAAATGTATTGCGGAATCTTTGCACAAAAATATCTTTTTATAAACTTTTTCAATAAAATCTCTTAGCCAGTATTTGTAATGTTGTGAAAAAGCTAAAGGCAAATGATTACTGAAAAACTGTAATATGGAATAGAGAGAAATGTAATTTAGTTGGTATTTTGTAGAAATTATCTATATTGAAACCACAGGATTTTACACTGAATAACCAAGAAATCGTGACACCATAACAATGATCAACAATGACCGCAGGAATGCACTTACATCTTGATGTGGTGTTTAGGGCACACACTGCAGTTTAGAGTTTACAGCTGTTCATGTACCTAAATCAGTTCATAAAGTGCGTCATTATGTACGGTGTGAAGGATCAGGGAAGAAGCTAATGCTTTAAGAATACTGTATTCTGTTTCTTCCTTCAGTTGTAGCAACCTATTCACTTTTTAGCTTTTATTATATTTCATCTTCACTAGGTGGACAGGGGAAAACATATTTTAAATGATTTGTTCTTTAAAGACTTAGCTTCCTTACACATCTAGAAAGAAAGACTTCGCTTCCTTACACATCTAGCTTTGATAGCTTCCTGTAGGAAACATATTACAGTTTACCACTGTAGTTTGCTATACAATAAGGTAGTAAACTGTTGTATTTACTATAGTAATTAATTGCATGATTTAGTAAACTGTAGTATTTACTATAGTATTTGACTACATGCTGTAGTAAATTCTAGTATTTACTATAGTATTAACTGCATCTTGTAGTAAACTTTAGTATTTACTATAGTGTAGTTATTACATGCCGTAACTACTATAGTGATTTACAGAATGCTTTATTAAGCTGTAATATACAGTATACAGTACTATAGTCATTTTCTACACTACGTTGCAAACTGTAGTATTTACTATAGTCATTTCTACACGCTTCAGTAAACTGTAATATTAACCATAGTAGTTAGCAGGTTTCAGTAACTACACACACAGTGGTAAACTTTAGTATTTACTGTAGTAGTTACTACACGGCATAGTAAAATTTAGGATTTACTATAGTTATTAGTAAATGCTGAAGTAAACTATATTATTTACTATAGTAATTGTCATAAACTATAGCATTTACTATAGTACAAATTTACTGTACTAAACTTTAGTATTTACTATGGTAATTCCTACATGCTTTAGGAAGCTGTAATATATATTATAACATGCTATTGTAATTTACTATAGTTTTCTATAGGAATTTTACTACATTAAGGTTAAAAACTATAGTATTTACTATCATATTTTTTCTTATGGATTGCCAATGCTAGGTATCTACTTTCATACTAGTTGCACTAGATATCTTAATTTAATTCTAAAATATACAACTGTAAATCCAAACAGTAAAGAAAGTTTTATGTCTGTGGCACAGTTAGGGTACATTGTAAACATATTAAACACTATGCCAGAGCAACGCTGGTGTAACAAATACTTTACAATAACAATACAAATTATAATACTGTATAACTGTTAAGAGCCTAGAGTTTAGCTTTTGTTTTAACTAAAGAGCAATATAAGGGGGAATTAATGACCCATCAAACCACTGTGATATCTCATGGTGCATCATCAAAGCTACCTCCCTGTGTCACTTATATTTATCTACAAATTTCCTTTTTATTATTATTTTTTCTTTGTAAGATTTAGCAATAGGTCTCTGCATGTGTGAGAGTTTACACTGAAACAATGGCCGCTCGTGGTAAAATAATCTCGTTTTAAATTAAAGATACTGGTGGTACGCACAAGCACACACATCTGCATAGACAAAGTCATAAAACAGATGGTGAATATAAATGTTCTCAAAACTTCTTTTTTTTTTCTGTTGTAAAGCAGATATCTTCACTCCTCGTAGTTTTACCTTTTGCTGGAAATTACAATGTGAAAATCCTAAAGTAAAAAAAAGTTAGTATATGAAATGGTGTTATTCAAACAATGAACAAATTTCACATTTTCATGTTAATGATTTCCTTGTTTTGTTTTGTTTTTGAACTCATGATGGCAGATGGCATAAGCAACACTGTCACTGCTGTCTATATGCACATTTTATAAAGGGTAGAATTTTACGCTTTACTTTCCAATTAACCCTGAAAAATAGCAGTATTTTATGATATTTTAGGATGTAAGATCTGTTGGTTCTACCTTACTTGTAAGGGTGTTAATAACTATGGACATGTAATGAGAATGGAAAGATTCTCAGCATCATTCTTGTTTTTGTTTTGTTTTTTTCATTATAACATTATGTGCTTTTTCTTGAAATTTGTAATCTTTAAATAAAGAATAAGAACTGAAGTAATTTATTGCTTTTTTTGTGAATTTCTAAAGTTAACCTTTTTGACATATGAGTATACAGATTAAGATTTTGAGACATAAGAAATATAATATTTTGACAATAAATAAAAAGTATGACAAATAAAAATGAATAATCTGCTTTAATTAAGCAGAAGCTTGCTGACATAAGCAAATATATTTTTATATTTTATACAATATACAATAATTCCAAAAAATAAAATTATATATATATATATATACCCACATTCATTAACGCAAAAGGCATTGCTGAAAGCTGCATATCGTTTGTTTGAAAAATACTTGTTACAACTAGAATACTGTACATAATCTGTTATGACATGAAAGCTATTCTTTGTCGATTTGCATATAACATTTCAACTTATCATACTATGTTTCAGTGTTTAATTTCAAAAATACCTAAGCTGTGAAACATGTACGAAGGAAGTTAGGTCATGTTATTCCTAACATTAACAACTATAAACAATCGTTTCCTCACCAGCATTTTTTTTTGTATTAGTCGTTTTTTCTCGCTGCATCCAGAAAGATTTCTTATGTTTATTAAAGTTAAAAGAACAGTTTTATCTACAAAGTATTAAAAGGTCCTCAACCCTGCAACAGCTGTTAAAAGGTAATAATGGTCAAAACTGTACAGGAGCCTTTACAAAAGTAAACCATGTAATTCCTAAGCACTAAATTTAGAAAATAAAAAAAATGGATGACTGTTTGCGGTTATTTTGGAAACACATTTACAAGTGAAGCAGATTTCGCAGAAGTTACAGCGTCCAGTCCTTAACACAGATCCAACACAGCTGCACCATTACATTCTATTTTCCAGTATTCCACTTTATTCTTTGGTCTTGCAAACCTCTCCGTCCTTCATATTCATCTTCTTTTTGTTTAATCTGATTGAGAGGTTGATAAACCTTTATCCTCCTCAGCTCTTTGGCCTTGCTTCCACTTAGGTAGACTTTGTCGGAAACCCTGGCCAGCCATGAAGTAAAGGATGGGGTCAATGCAGCTGTTAATGCTTGCTATGGGCCTTGAGACCTTGTATGCTATTCTAGAGCCTTCCCGGAGGTTGCAGTTTACATTCGGAAAGTGGCGGAAAAAGTAGTTGACACTCCTTGTGAAGTGGAAGGGCACAAAGCAGACTATGAAGGCCAGCAGCACAATGACGATCATCTTTACAGACTTCTTCTTGGAGTGCTGAGACACTGTACCTCCTACTGTACCTGGTTGTATGAGTTGATGCACCATAAGGCTGTTGCAAACTATCACTATAATAAATGGTATTAGAAAGAAAAGAACCGAAATGACAGAGCTGTAGGGCAGGAAGTATTTAAAGAGGTCTTCCGATGTGGTGTCTGTGCAGATAGTTTCATTCTTGGTTCGGGAAAAGTAAAGCACTGGCGCTTGGAAAATGAGGACAACTACCCAGACAATGAACGAGGTGTAACGGGCGCGGCGGGCATTAACCCAGCTCATTGATCGCACTGGGTGGCAAACAACTATGTAGCGATGGACGTTGATGCAACTGAGGAAGAGGATGCTACCATAGAGATTGGTGTAGAAGAGAAAGCGGATGACTTTGCAGAAAACTTCATTAAATGGCCAGTTTTTCTTGGACGCGTGATAATAGATCAGAAAGGGTAGTGTAAGGATATAGAGTGTGTCACACACACACAGATTGATCATGTAGATAGTGTTGGGGCTCCAGCGTTTGAGCCGGCAACAGATAGAATACATGGCGGTGAGGTTGAGCAGGAGGCCAAACACCAGCACAATGCTGTAGACAACTGGAAGCAGGATGTTATTGAAATCCTCACTTAAATTGCATCTGTTAGAAGCATTGCGGTTGATGAAACTGGATGCATTTTGGGCAGCCATTTTGCTTCATGGACGTCTGATAAAAGGAGAGAAAAAATAGGCACATTATACACTGTGTACATGAATCTGATTGTAATAGCAATGGGAAATCTACAAAACAGGAACATTTGCACAATTTTCTTTTTGTGTTTAGTAGCAGTGTCCGAGACATATCTGCATCCTCTGTCTAATTTATGAAGGCCATAGACAAATTTTAAATACACTTAAAGAAACATGTAAATATGTTAACATCCACCTTATTGAAACATGTCCAGCTAAAGCCATTCACTAGCTGATTGCACGAGACTGACTAGTCTGATCTTTGTTTGTTTTACATTATGAATGCTATGTATTTTGAGATCTGATAAAAAAAAAAAACTATCAAGCTACTGAAGCATTTTGCTAAGTCAGCTATCAAGCTAACGTTACTTTTCTTTATATGTTTTTGCTAATCAAAGTGGTGTTTACTTTCGCATAGCTCATTTTGTTAGTTGAGAAAATTTTGTGTCGTTGTATAAATTTTGTAATTCGTAAAAGAAATTCCAGTAACTACTTTTAATCAAGTGAATTCTTTACTACAAATAGCGTTAATATTTACTTAGGTCATTGTGTTCTGTACTCATTCCCCCAATGGAAACTATAAAATTTAAACTAAATCAGCCGTGCAATTTTAAGACCTTAGTTGTGATTTTTACTACAGTTTCAGTTTCCTATCTGAACTTGTTTATGTTGATTTATCGTGGAATCCATGACCACCCCGGCTACATGTTTCACCATGTCTTAAATCAGATATATTATCGGCTTTGTGTCTCTGTTCAAAATGAGGCAATGGTCCCTGATTCACATTTACTGTAACCCACAACTTTTTTTGTAATCTTAACTAGAAACAGAAAATCACTTTGTAATCCCAGGAATTAAGTTTTTTTTTTCAAACATATTTTAGAAAATTATGCTTGTTTTTCTTTAAGTAAATCAATGTTCCAACAGGGTTTTTAGCAACTGATCACAGAGTTCACACTAGGCTGCTTGGTTGCTTCTGTATTGCATGTAGTAAATAATGAGCAAAATTAAACTCCAAAGCAATGACATCAGCAATATATCAATAAACACTAAACAATATTTGTCTCATGTTGACAAAAATAGATCTCATATACACATATACAGATAGACACACGTACACATGCAAACACAAAAGCTTTTCTTTATCTACATCTACACCAGGAATTCAGGTGTCTCCCACAAAGGTCAAAGAAGTGGAAAGCGTTTATTATTTTTTTTCAAGTTTATCAGATTCTGCACCCTTTATGACTAGTCCAATGTATTCTACATACTGTACATCATACCTTAAAGACATAAAGTACAAATATCAGAAATGAAGGGTACTTACATGAATTAATCCACAAGTCAAAATCTCTATATTTCACTTTGCCTGTCTGTCCTTCCTTCTCTGTCTACTCACTCAATCTCTTTCTCTCGCTCTCTGTGCTGCATACTTTTATCACTCTGCGATGCCTCAGACTGTCCTTTTTTCACCAGCGTAGGCGTTACTTCTCAATGGGCAAGTTGCCTCTTGTTCTTGGCTAACAAAAACACACAGTTTCGTTTTACATTGCCTACAGAAATGTTAACCAGGGTAAAAGCATATAATCTAGTAAACGATCTTGATTAGGTTTCTTGATACAGACAACCACTTAAAAGTAATAGGACTGTCTAGCATACTGTCTTTTTCTAGGATGTTTTTAATTGTTTAGCATTGAGCATTTATGGCATTTCTTTCCCTATAAAGTCAAAATAGAGTATGTTTATGACCCTAAATTTGAATTTATTTTCTGGTCTTGTTCTTCAAAACTAATATATAGTTAGCCTATTAGGTAGATACTTCACTATTGAGCTACAAAACACACTTTACACTACAGGGATAAAGAATAAGCCTTTTGCCAGGTATTTAGTACTTAAAATTTTAGTAACTCTCTACATTAAGATTAATAATGCTTTTATTAAAATTATAATGCTTTTAATCCCGAAAGAGTGTCAGCCAATTAAAAGACACTAGGTGCAAACTGGAACCAAGTCAACTTCAAGACTTAATCAAAATAGAGCAAATGCCCATCAGCAACAATGCCTAATTTATTATGGAAGCTTTCTTAAATTCTTTAATGCATCATTTACATAACAATAATATGTAAATTGTAGCAAACCCAGTAAAGACAATAGCATTTCACAGCTTACCATCCAGCATTTTAAAAAGCATTTTGCTCTAGTAGCCAGCTAAAGTTACATTTCTTTATACAACTTTGATAAACAAAGTCCACATTGCTTATTCACTTAGTGAGGATAATTGTCCAAAAATACATTCCTCAGATATTATTACAGAAGCTCAAGTCAGTGTGTTCTGTACTCCACCCACCACAGAAAACCCAGCATTAAAGAGGTAGGATCCCATTTTGCAACAAGTTCTGTATTTAAAACAAACACTTTAATTGCATTTGTATTTTTTTTACGTACAACAGTAAAAACAAGATTTTACTATCTGTACCGGTTTGTTTTACACCCTTGTGTAAACCAGTAAACTGCGCATTACTACCTGGCTACATGGTTATTCCTGGACTCACACTTGAGTCAGATGGATGAGTATCGTAATGTCTCAGTCCAAGATGACATAATGGTTCCTGGTACACATTTACTGTAAGGCCAACCTACAACCAAACAGCAATTTTTTTTTTCCATTTCATGTTTGTGCTTTGCATACAGTGGGGCAAAAAAGTATTTAGTCAGCCACCAATTGTGCAAGTTCTCCCACTTAAAAAGATGAGAGAGGC
>JAQMYJ010000038.1:23310844-23342202 GCA_030014305.1 Clarias laeviceps
TATATATATATATATATATATATATATATATATACTTTGGAATGCCTTTTTTGCCCCAATTACATTGTTTTGTTTGGAGTGCAGAGTAGGAACTTTATAATGTTGTCGTTGTAATAATGTATGTTGTAATCTACTTGTATGTTCAGTTAAACCTTGGATTGCGAGCATAATTCGTTCCAGAAGCATGCTTGTATATCAAAACACTTGTATATCAAAGCGAATTTCCCCCCATAAGAAATAATGGAAACTCTGATGATTCGTTCCACAAGAATCGTGACTGTAGTCATTGACATTGACTTTCACACACACCCACGTACGCGCACACACACACCAGCTTACCAATAGAGTCTCTCACTCACATAAGTGCGCGCACACACACAGACACACGGACACACACACAAGCTTGCTGACAAAGCCAGAGAAAGGAGAGGAGGAAGGGGCCTACTGTGTAGGATGACTTTCTCACACACACACACACACACACACACACACACACCACTTTACTGACAGAGACTCTTACTCACACAAGCACAAACATACAAACAAAATTAAAAATGCTTTGCACGCAAGTGGTCACAATGTTACAGTAAACCAGTAAACAGTATATGCGCGCACGGATGTTGAATATACAAGTGACGCACGCACACTGAGACCAAGCATGGGAGACAATTATCCACATTACTGCTCATATTTCAAAATCTTGCTCGTATACAAAGTAAAATTTTATTTACAATTTTTGCTCGTCTTGTGAAACACTCAACGACCAAGGTACTCGCAATCCAAATGTTCCACTGTACCTCACTTTTGATTTTGAGACAGACTGTGGTGATATACCTTTAACTTCCAACAATTGTAAAATTTGTTAACATTCCATAATACAAGATAGTCATTAACTTTATTGACTATTATAGAAACACAAGGCCAAAAAAGTGTGATTCTGATGTTGGGAAGATGTGTTCACTCTTCTCGTGAGAAGCTCAAGTCTCATCCAGGTAAGAACACCACTGTGTTCAGTTAGCAGTATGTAAGTATATAGTACAGTACATGCCTCTTCACACCTTTTTTATTGTTTCTATTTCTGTATCTGACAGATGCTGTGTTGATGACATGGAGTAGTACCCTGTCACAGGAAGTAAAAGATCTAAACAGACACTGTGAGCTGCGAGAGCAGATGGCATACAATATGCAAGAACAGGCCCATGACTAAACTTTGTCTTTATTCTCACATCTGACAAACTTGCACCTAGTGTACATTAACACCACTACATTGTTCTTTAATTGTGAATGTTATTTCATTGGAAAAGCGTTCCATGGACGTGGTCATACTGGCATGAAATATTTCATAACTTGTGCAATCATTGATCTCATCAGTGATTCTTAAGGTTAATTGAAGTTTTGTGTGATTTAATTTTAGACTACAGTGGAACAAAAGGGTGGATGGCAGTAGGAATGGTGCACCAGGAGCTTTGTGATCGAACAATCCAAGTTACTGTAAAATGTACGGTGCAACCGAGTGTTTGATTTCTCTTCCCTTACATGCCAATCCTAAAAAAACAGCTAAAGAATAGCTGCTTTCAGGGTATATGTTATATAATTATGTAATAATACTATAATAATTATTATTATTATAAATAATACTATATTTACAATTATGTAGCACAACATGCATGTCAAAATGTTTTGCTCTAATGTGCTGAGAACTTTATATCTCCCTCTAGTTTGATCTCTAAGTGTTCTTTGCTTCTTAAAGTGTTTCCTTAAAGATTACTTAAGGAAACTGTCTGTTGTACAGGGGCTTGTAGTACCTCTAAGAGCACACCTAGAGGGAGAAAGATTTATATATATTTGCACTTCTGCACAGTTATTTTGCAATGAAATTGTTACTTTTTTTTACTTTGCTGGGCATACTTAAACAAAAAAAAATGACCTGGACAATAAGCCAAAGATAGAGGGAAAAAAACATATTTTTACACAAAATAGTAATGTACTGTACATGCCAATGTGATTATTGTACTGTTATTGCTTTGTTTAAAAGAATGAATTTACTTTTATTTTTGTCATTATAAATGATGTTTCTCTTTACATGTAGTGCTGTATTCTGTTAATGTAAGTACAGTACAGTACCTGTCAAAAGTATGTGCACAACTTTTTATTCAATGCTTTTTTTCTAGTGTTTTATTTTCTACATTCTAGAACAATACTGGAGATTTCAAATATATGAAATACCACTTACGGCATTATGTAATTAAGTAACAACAGTCAGTTGTTATTTTAAAACACAAAGTTCAGCTGTTCTGGAACAGTTCTTGTATTGTGCATTTGCAAAACCCATCAAGCACCATGATGAAACTGGCTCTCATGAAGACCATGAAACACAAGGAACCAGGAACACAACACCAAACCTTACCTCTGCTGCAGAGGAGAAATTTGTTCAGCCTCAGATTAAAGCCATTATCAAGGCTTCACAGAGCATAATTAGCAGACACATATCAATATCATCTGTTCAAAGGAGATTATTGCATATTTTGGATGCCTGCAGCATTGTTTTACAATGTAGAAGGAAATAAAAATAAAGAAAGACCAGGGAATTAGAAGCTGTGTCAACTTTTGAGTGATGGTGTATCTCAAGATTCATCTACTAATGTACAGTAATAAACATTGATGGTTGCTGGATATAAAGACTTAACAAATCCTTACATGTATCACTGCGTAATCAGTAGGAGAGCCATAACTAAATTCAAATACATTCTTTAGAGAAGAAATACATCTGGTTTGTTTTCAGGAATGAAGCAATTTACAGGTTTGTCAAGACCATAGAAGGCACTAATGATTGGAATGTGACAGTGGAATTTCTTTAAATGAATGAATAGGGTTGAAAAAAATCAGTGTTGTAGTCATTGTGAAGAGGAATACCTTGAAGCAATTCATACAGTGTTTGGTGATCATGACCGAGCTTTGTAACCTAATCACAAATATAATTTCAGATTATTTGTCTTTTGTTGAAATTTAGAGAAAGCAAAATGGACATTCATCAAATTTTATGTTTAATCATGTGATAGGGACAAGACATTGCACTATTTTTTGCTGCTGCTTTTTAAATGCTTCTTGCTTAAATGTATTAAATTTATTTATTTGTTTATGTATTTATTTTAATATGTGACATTTTTTCTCAACCAGCTGGATGCATGGTGCTTTGTAATTTTCAACAACACTCTTCCTTTCACTCTCCCTTTTGGAAGTTCTTCAACCAACATGTACTGGATGTGCTGTTTGATTTGTGAACAAACAAAATTACTTCCTTTATCTTGGGATCAGTTACTTTAGGGGAAATATCTGTGTAAAGTTTTAAAATTCTTCACCATTCTTGTCCCTTGCTTATATAAATTCCTACATTAACCCAAGTAGTCAAAATTTCTTAGTTACCCCTTTGTTACATCCTGGTTACATCCTAAAGTAACCAAAATAAATATTATGCCATAATCCATAATGAGAAAAAGGGTAATCCAACAAAAGTTAAATTGACCGATACTTGGCAATGCATCCTACCATCTTTATTGGTGCCCTGTATGTTACTCTATTTTTAATGTAGCACAAATTAGGATGTTCAGTGCTTTTTGTTTCATAAAAGAGAAGCCAGAGACACTGGTTAGACAGCATCCACAGTCTGTTACCTGATCCCCTGCTCTCAGTACCTCAGGATTGCACAACATAAGTGTAATTCCCATTTTTTTCTTCATCACCAAACACAATACCAAAAGCATTCTTTAATTAGACATTCTTAATAAGTGCAGGCATGTCCTGCGTGTACTCGCCACCAGTGTAACAGAACACATTGCAGCTGTTCTGACAATTTCTCATGACATTTCTGCAATAGAAATTCCATATTTTAAACATATGTATTGAAAGTGCACACTAAATTACACCAACTGAGCATGCACGTGAACATGGATACAATCCAATTACAGCACGTCAGTTTGTAGGGGGAATGTGAATGCATTTATATTCATCTTTTCTCTGTGATATGCAAACTACATGCCCAGGCATGTCTAGACATAAAGAGAAAATAATTAATGAGTTGCATTGTGGGAAATCTTGAACATTTCCATTAAAATTTTAAATTTTAAGCACTTAGTTGCTTCTCACAAGTTCTAAAAGACACCTATTTGTTTAGGTTGACATTTAAAAAAAAAAAAAAAAAAAAAAGCTTAAAAGACCTCCTACCTATTGATCTACTCTTTTTATTCAAAAGTAAATGGATGTATGCATTGACTTTACTGTTTACCGTTGTTAAAGTTTTGACCCTGTGCCTTTATAAAAAGATCAAAGGAGACATTAGCACTAAAAAATATTCCCTCCCCAACAGTATTTTAAGACTCATGGTATTTTAAGGACCTACTGAACCAGTTTGAGTTTTTTTTATTATTATTGGTGAGAGTTTAAAGTACAGTACTTCTGTCAGTTTCTCTGGACAAGGGTATCTGGCAAATACCATAAATGTCAATAAAGTTAATGAGAATATATTTATGAGAAACTATGTAACTTGTGTAACTAATGGGTCATGGTAATATTAAAATCTGTTCATTTACTTATGCAAGAGCTTACGTAAATGAAAGCTTAAAAGTTTAAAATCATGCAGATACAGGACAAAAACTTCAGTTAAGAAGTACATTAACCCGGAATAAGTGGGTTTGATCTCAATTACTTTGACCTCAGCATTGTTGTTGGTGATGCTGAGGTCAAAGTGTTTTTGTATGTGTGTGTGTGTGTGTAAAAGCTTTGTTGATTAGCAAGTTCAGTGGACAATTGCCAGACTGGTTTGAGCTACAGGACGTCTACAGTTACTTACTCTTTATAACCAGGGTGTGTATGTAGATAGGTATCTCAGAATGCACAAAGCCCTGAAGCAAATGTGTTACATCCGCAGAAGAGCTGAACAGGATTCTGAAGTTATACTGGACACAGTCGGTCAACAGAATTATCTGTACGTGTAAATGTATTGGCTTTTGTAAAAGGAGCGTGGTGACGCTGTGCCTTCGACACATGACGAAATAAATGGTTTGCATACTTGAGCAGGCGTTACAGGGTTTCCTAGTAAAGTGAATCGGTGAGTTCCGGCAACTCTCCGACAGAGGGCGCCATGACGCGTAGTTGTGCGTTTGCGAATCAGACGAAAAAGAAAAGCCAGAATGTCAGGCTGAGCTTCTTCAGCAGTTAGTTACATAACTCTGTCCCCCTGGAGAGGGGAACAGTCGTCTAGGGGAAAGTATTCTAAGCTTTTTAAGTGCTATTTTTTAAAAGAAAAAATTAAGAATTTGTGAATTTCCTCCTTTATTCTAGCTATAGTTAAATTTAACGAACCGTTGGCGGTAGCTGTCAGTGTCAGTAGTGAACCGGTTAGGTGTGAATTCTGATACTCTGGTTTTTTTTCCCTGTAAGTGACTAACTGAAGCAAATTATTTATTTATTTATTTATACTGTGTTTTTATGGATTACAGCGTGTTTATTTCTAAACTAGTTACTTTATTTTAAACATTGTGCATGCAGTATGCTGTAAGTAGAAGTGTTTGTTTGTGTGTGTGTGTGTGTGTTTGTTTTGCTGATGGTGTTATCGTTGTGTTGACAGCAGTCAGCAGTGTGTTTCACCTTCGGCCTTCGACTCCTATTCTGAGTTTCTTCACTCTGATCTAACTCCTTCTCAGCTTTTCTCCACATCTCGACCTAAAGAATGTCTTCATGTACGTGCAGATCTGCTGCGAGGCGACTCTTCAGTACAGCTCATAAAGGTGTGTGTGTGTGTGTTTGTGCCATCAAAGTTCTCAAGCAGTTATTTACTACTGCAGATTCCAGCATTTAATGTAAATCAACCTTTACCTTCATGTCCCTAATAATATCTTAAACGGGCTGAAGTAGGCAAAAGTGATGAAACTGTTTTTAAAGTAATTGTAGCTAAATATTATTTATAATAAATAGTATATAAATGTGCAGCTAATATAAGTGAATAAATTGTTCGGTTCCTCCCATCGAGTGATCGCCGCAGCAGACTCTCCGATCCGCGCTGAATTTGGCTCAGGTTTTTGCCCTTCCTGATGCCACCCTCCCATATTATTGCGGGCTTGTGACCGGCACTGCATCCAGTGTCTGGGGTTTGGGCATTGGGTTGGAATTGAACCCAAATAAATAATCACACTTAATGAAGTTGGAAAAAGACTGTGCATTTATTTTCCTTAACAGGTCACCAAACACTATCTGAAGCAACAGAAGCTGCAGAGTTAATATTCTTCATGATTCGGATCATACCATTTTTAGAGAGTGTTCATGTTTTTGAGTAAATGCCAGTTTTGTAGATTCTGCCTCCCCGTTCAGACTTTCTTTAGTATCACCTTTTTTTCACCAGACTCGTGTTTGCATAATATTGCATGTGAACAACTGTGCAGAGATGGCAGTGTCCACCTAATGTACACATGGTCATCATTTTGTAAATTTTCTGTCTGCTGTGTACACCTCATACACACCGATAACATTACAACACAGAACATTATGCCCAATATTGTGCAGGTTCTTCTTGTACCCCAGGGGTGACTGAGGGCCCCACATGGCATGGCTTCGCAGGGCCTCTGGGCTTGTCCTGTGGCACCGGGATGTTGGTAGCAAATCCTTCGGGAGCTGTGGGTTGTGGGTGGGGCATCTGTTGATTGGACTTGTTTGTTCAGCGCATCCCATGGGTTCTTGATCGGATTGATATCTGGGGAGTTTGAAGGCTCGGTCGGCAACCTTGAGCTCTTTGCCTGCTGTGCCCTGTGCATATCAGGTCCGGGTGTTCTGGTGCATTTCAATTGTGACGAGTATTAACTTTTTTTAATGATTTGTGCTGCATTGGATCCCGCATACTGTGGGACAGAACCACGCAATATGGTCTTTGGTCTCCACGGGCATGAGTGCTCATGATCCTGTCACCAGTTTACTGGTATATAATTGATAACCAATGTGTTAATGTTATGGCTGATTGGTGTAAATACTGTACAAGCTATTTGTTTTAGCTTGTTTTAAAGAAGTTGCTTGTCTAATTAATGTTGTTTGTGCTAGGAAGACAAATACTTATCGTACACCATAATTGCTTCTCTGGTGCTTTCTGATTCTTTTCTTTTCCTCCTTCCCCTTTATTTAAGATAAACTAAACATTCTTGATAGTCATTGTTACTAGTTTACTGTATTAAATCTGCCTTCTAAAAATGGCAGCTCATCCTTTCCATTCTTTGTCCTTCCTTGTCTTGTCGTGTGTTTAAAAATTGTTTAAAATGTGCATTTATATTATGTTTTATAATACTGCATCAGTTATCAACTTGTGTTCATGCCTCCTGATAAGATAAGATATACCTTTATTCGTCCCACAGGATGAATATGCCTGTCTATGTATTTATTCTATAGGTTTGTCTTATTTGCTGGATATGACCTGATGTTTCTCTGAGCATTTGGATTTCTATAAGTATATTAATGCTTCAGTTGTCTGTGTTTGCAGGTTTTTCACGCTCACACATTAAATTCTATGCTCTCAGTAGAACAGTGACCCATGAAGTTCATCTATCTCCTGCAGTGCGAGTCCAATTGTTCTCAAAGAGTGCTGTGTGTCTCGCTTCAAAAGAGAACACACCGAATGATGGCTCCAGTGAAGAGGGAAAGGTACTTTATAACAACATAGATTTATGAGCACAATGGTTTGCATGTACATTTCCAAACGTTTTCTGATTTCGTTATTTCTTCATGACCATATTGTTCAGTTAGTTTCCAACTATATAAAAAAATGCACAGGGAAGTTTGGATGTGCAGCTTAGATTTTGTGTTTTTTTTTTGTGCAGAAAAGTGCAACAGGTACAGTTGGGAAGAGATCTATGGGTTCGGGTTTGGGTGGGTCAGGAAAAGGAGGAAGTCAGCTACGTTGCCCCAGATGTGGCAACATCTGCACACAGGTGGAGACATTTGTGTGTAAGTATAATTACTTTTCAGATGTCTTTATTTAGCTGTACTTTAAATTTAGTTAAGCTTGTCAGAATTACTCTTAAAGGTTGTAAGCTTGTAACTAAATCATGTAGTATGTAGTATGAGGCTGTATGCACTTATGTTATGCCTGTATCTTCCTTTCTAGCATTCACACGTTTTGTGAAATGTGAAAAATGCCATCATTTCTTTGTGGTACTTTCTGAAATTGACTCTAAAAAGGGTCTGAACAGGGAGACAGAATCTGCTGCGGAAGCTGTTAAACTGGCATTTACTCAGAAGCCTCCCCCTCCTCCTAAAAAGGTACTAAGAATATTAAATCTGCTATATTTCTGATGTAACTTGGTTCTGTGTAAATGGCAAGGTGTTTAATAAACAAGCCTAAAGTGAGAATAATGTTAATTTAAGACCAGTAAGGATAAAAGCTAAGCTATGCGTTTGTGTTGTTTCATTGCAGATTTATGCGTACCTCGATAAATATGTTGTTGGCCAGTCATATGCGAAAAAGGTTCTATCAGTTGCAGTGTATAACCACTACAAACGGATCTACACCAACCTTCCAGCATCAGGTGGACAACCAGTGGGCACAGAGAGGCAGATCTTTATCACTCCTCAGGGTAAGTGTGTCATCCTAATGATAACAAACCCACAGTTTCTATTAAATAAAACTATTAATTTTATGAGTGCACATTAAATAAATACTAAAGTTCTTATGACTTTTGGTCATTGAGTTCAGCTTGTACAAACTACATGTTCTAACACAGGCTTTTAGTGCTTACTCAGTTTACTTACTCCCAGCATGACAAGTTTTTTCTGTCCAGTAGATTTTACAGTAACCTTAGTAAGATCATTTTACCTGCTTTTTGTTTCCTCTGTAGAGCTAGCGATCAGAAGACGGGAAGACGAATACAGATTTGCAAGTAAGTGCGTTTTAAGGTGCATGAAGCAAATATAATAAATAAAATCATAATTTTTATTCATGATATGTACATTGTATTACATTGGTAAGTGTGACATGCAATGCATTTAAGATAGACAACCAGATTTTGATAATGTGGTGAAGGTCCTTAATCCTCCAGTAATCTTCCAGGTCCAGTAATTTCAAATCTTCTTAGTTTTCTTTGCTTGATGCAGCTCAATAATTTGAACATTCTGAAATCGTGATTATTTATTTATTTATTTATTTATTTATTTATTTTTGTGTATGTCTGCATGTGTATTAATTCTTATAGCAGGATGGAAATAAACTCTACTAAGATATTCAAATTATTTTGAGACCATAAAAACTAAAATGGTTGATGCCTGAGATACAGTAACACGTCCATAGCTTTCGTTTTTCACTGATTGACTGGTTTACTTTCATTAACAGAGCTATTTCAGATCACTGGAATTGGCCCTCACGGAATGTCTGTTCAACAACAGGCCACTCAAAAAGCTGCACTGGAGAAAAGAGGTGGCGAGGTGCTGGACTCTACTCACAATCACATCAAACTTGAGAAAAGTAACATTGTGCTGCTAGGCCCGACTGGATCAGGTATGGAGCAAACACTTTTTTTTTTTCCAAGAGCCCTATTTCTCTTTAGTTCAGAGCAATCTAGTTGTTCTAGGGTTTTATTTTAAATCAATGGTGGCAGAAGTCTATCCAGATTTCATTACTGAAGGAGTCCAAGGTCCTTTCTTTAGTTGTGTTTTCTCTCCAAAGCTCCTCCTCTAACGCTGCTGTCATCCTAGACTTAGATCCTAATCCGTCAAGCTACTGTAGCTCCCCACTTCCTGATCATTTATAGTATGCTTTTGCAATACATGCATACAATACATTATTGTAAATCTGGCAGCCTTGGAGGCCTATTTGTAACCTGATTTCCAAGATACCAGTTATAGTAGCTTTAAGCGTGATGTAACCACAATGTTCACGATGTAAAATCTATTTTCTCATCATTACTTAATCCTTAGCTTTTGATTCAGTGTGAACAACTTGCTATTCTGGGTAAATAAATGCAAAAGCTAACTGGGTTAAGATGTAATAAGTGTAGTCAGGCAAGTTTTTGTTTGAATTATGACTGATCTTGTGTTGTCCAGGTAAAACGCTCTTGGCACAGACGCTGGCTCGTTGTTTGGATGTTCCCTTTGCTATTTGTGACTGTACCACGCTGACCCAGGCAGGCTACGTAGGTGAGGACATTGAGTCGGTCATTGCAAAGCTGCTACAAGATGCCAACTACTCAGTGGAGAAAGCCCAAAAAGGTGGGTGTATTTAAACAGATCACTTTATTCCAACTGAAATTGAGGTAGAGTATGGGTTTGCAAGACCATGAATAGAGATATGAGAAAAGTTCCAAATTTTTATCATGACACAGGTTTAATCTTGGTTGCACTGTTAGATATCAAGGAGCAATTAAAGTAAAACAATTATCTGATGGTAATGCAAATTAGAATGGTGCATGGTTCACATATTAATTTCTGATTATATAATATGCAAAATGGGACCTTTCCAACATTCCCAAATTGATTTCAGAACATAACTTTTTGACAGTTCTTGGTCTTGGTGTGATGTCACATGCTCTAATCATCTTCGAATTGATGCATTAGCTATGAAATGTTAAAAGATGTACTCAAGAATCACCCAGGCCCTCTTCACCCCCTGTACAAGATGTTTTCTATCTCAATCTAGATTTCCCAATCCAGATCTTTTTAACCATCTCAAGATTTGGGATCATAATTGTGAATGTGGGAAAGCTATGTAATCTCTAAAGATTGTTCACTGTAAGAAACAAAATAGAGACTAGTGATTTTTTTTTTTCAATATAGTTAATTTAGAGTTAGTTTAATTTCTACAAATGGTGCAAACTCTGCTAGATTATAGATAAAAGATTCCCATTCCCCTGCCATTCTGTGATCGGCAGTGATCGGCAATCGGCAGATCATGATCTTGGTGATCGGTGATCGGCCCCAAAAATGCTGATCGGAGCATCTCTAATAGAGACATGGCTTTACGTTTTTGTTTAAACTTATCTTCCCATTTACTTTTATTATATGCATCATAAACAGTTTTGTTGCCTTCACATAAGTCTAGCAAAACACTTTGGGTTGTTTTCTACTATATTGTTAGTATATATTGATTGTACATATTAGTTATATGAACTCATGCTCATACAAAAAAAATGTTTTATGATTATCGTGAACATGACTTTCTCACACTTGCACAAACCTTGTTGTTTTGTTCTGGCTCCCCAGGAATCGTGTTTCTGGATGAGGTGGATAAGATCGGCAGTGTTCCAGGAATTCATCAGCTCCGAGACGTAGGAGGAGAAGGCGTCCAGCAGGTGTGTAATTTGAAAAAAATTTTCATTGTGTGTGCCGCAATAGTTTTGTGGGAGTTTTATTTGAGTCATTACCCATTTAATATCCGTGTCGTCAATACACAGTACATGATGGCATGTAATGCACAGAAGTGGAAGGACGGGAAATCTGTTTTTTATGCCCCGGTGAAGCATTAGTGTACAAGGAGCAGTTGAACACTTTGGGAATTCGCCAAAAGTTCCAGTAACAGGAACACTCATAATCATGATGAATAATATGGTAGTAATCTAACCATAAAGTGCTATATACTTTCTCTATTCCTGTGTTATTGTGTGAAAGCCAGGCTTTTATATCCTTAGGTCCAGCTCAAGCTAATGGCTATAAATGGATTATTCTCCTTCTAAAGCAATCTTTTTCTCCTGTCTAGAAGGATAATGTTCCACAACTGTAATAATGCAGGAAAGCTAATTTTATTTAGGCTAAATAATCCACAATCAGTTTTGAAGTGTATGGTCATTAGCTAGTTAGCGGCAAAACAATATAATTCTGGTAATATCAGAATTGACTAGCTAGATGTTAAGCGCTTTCTGTTTTCAAGTCAGAAATCGATAATGTAAATATACTTGTATTTACATAATGCCAGATGAATCTGAAGCAAGAATATATCCTTGTTAATCCTAGTTCATTCAAATCATCTATAACATAACAACCTTAAAACATTAAGCCCATTATTGAGTAGGTTCCCCTGTGTCACCAGAAAAGCTCTGACCCCTCGTTGGCCGGGTCTGACATCACAGGTTGGCCACTGGTTCCCGCTGGCCTAATTGGTATACATAATTGATAATCAGTGTTAATGTTATGGCTGATTGGTGTATGTATTTTGTGTGTGTTGAAGCTGCTCTTAATCTTGAATTACTTGTGCTCAGGGTTTGTTGAAACTCTTGGAGGGCACTATAGTAAATGTTCCAGAAAAGAACAGCAGAAAGATGCGAGGTGAAACAGTGCAGGTAGACACAACCAACATCTTGTTTGTGGCTTCTGGAGCCTTCAGCGGGCTTGACCGAATCATTAGCCGCAGGAAGAATGAAAAGGTGAGAGAGTTATATTAGTTCAATTAGTTCATTAGTGCTACACATTAGTGTGTAGCAGTAATCTATGACACCAGTGCCCTTTACATAGACCCTCATTTGAGATTTTGTGTGCAGTACCTTGGATTTGGCTCCGCCTCTAACCTGGGGAAGGGACGGCGTGCAGCAGCAGCAGCTGATCTGGCTAATAACTCAGGCAGTGAGCTGGACACGGTGGCTGAGATGGAGGAGAAAGATCAGCTCCTGAGACATGTAGAGGCACGTGACCTCATTGAGTTTGGCATGATCCCAGAGTTTGTAGGTCGACTGCCCATCGTAGTGCCTTTGCACAGTCTGGATGAGCAAACACTAGTGCGCATTCTCACTGAGCCCCAGAATGCTGTGGTGCCTCAGTACCAGGCCCTCTTCAACATGGATAAGGTAAACTTCAGTGCCATTCTACTTACCAGAGTGATTGTTTTATACAGCTTTCCTGTCAGCTTTAACTAGCCCAGCCATTTTTCTCTGACCTCACTTCTGCACAAGATCCGTCATAGAACATCCACACAGTGGATGTTTCTTTTTTTTTTTCACTACACCATTCTGTGCAATGTGTAAAGACTCCTGCATGCGAGAATTGCTGCAATTCTTAAACCAATTCATTTTACATAAACACAATCAAAATGATCGAGATCCCATTTTTCCCAATGCTTGCCATGAACTCTACTTGAACCTCTTGACCTGTACCTGCATGACATTATGCTTTGCGCTGCTGCCACATGATTGGCTGATGAGATAGTTGCACCATACACCTGTAAATGAATAGGTATAAGGTGGTTGGTAAACATATATTTCATAAGCTAATGTATAAATGTGTTTGAAAATGTGTAGATGTACTTCACTATGATTATAGAATATTTGGAGATAGAGGGAGGTGGACCTAGACCTATATACAACCATTAACCAAAAGTCTCCATGTTGGTGCTCTGAGCTGTTATATAAGCTGTGATGTCTGGTGCGTTGTGTTTCAGTGTGAGCTGAAAGTAGCTCCTGATGCACTCAGGGCGATTGCCAGACTGGCTCTTCAGAAGAAGACTGGAGCCAGAGGCCTCCGATCCATCATGGTACACACTTCTTACACACACACACATATATACCGTGTTTCCTCTTTCTTTCCAGGTGGCTTCTGTCGTAACTGTGTCATGTTGTGTCCTTTAGGAGCAGTTACTGTTGGAGCCTATGTTTGAGGTGCCACAGTCAGATATTGTGTCTGTGGAGCTGGATAAGGATGTGATTTTGGGCAAGGCTGAACCACGCTATATCAGGTAAACATTATTTAAGCATGTTTAATTTATATTGTTCAGACTTTAAGAGTTCTGGACACACTATGAAATTGGAGAATAAAAATCAATGTGTGCGTGTGTGTGTGTGTGTGCAGAGCTACATCTAAAGAGACCATAGAGGATGAGTATGACTGTGACATTGAAGAGGAGAACTGGACAAGACAGGCAGATGTAGCCAACAACTAATAATGCAGCTGGGAAACATTCAACAATCTCTTGGGACCCAAAAGCTCAAAAAACCAGAAGCAACATTCTTCCCAGTTTAAACCCCAGTTTAAACCTAAACCTTTATATAAAACAAATATCAGCACAACAATAAGAATTAGACAGATCTCCCTAATCACCTTCTGGTCCTGCATTCCTTGCAGGAATGCACAGAAAGTAACTATGCACAATCAAGCAGGCTTTAATTACTTATGTCTTAGACAGCTAAAATTAGGTAAATATTTTATATATATATCTAAAAAGAATTTTCCTGATTGAGTTTTGGTGAATATGGGAATGTGGCCTCAAATGGGATCATAAAATGTATTTTGGGGGATTACACAGACCAACTTGTCCTTTATTTAATAAGAGTATTTCAGCTTCACTTAATTGGTACTGCTTTTTCTACCTCTTTTTTAATAGTAATGAATGTGATGCTGCTTTGTGTTTATCTGGTTTAGACTACCTATCATTTAACTAAGGAAGCTGCTGTAGAGGACTGATTTTTCCAACATTGTACAAGCCATTGCAAGAACAGCACAAGTGACCTTTTCAAATGTGTTAAAATGCCCTTTTATTCACCCCTCCTATTAGCAGATGTACTGTATGTTTGATTTATATACAGTATTACATAAAATACTCTTCAAAGTGAAATAACTGATGACACATCAAATCTCAGTACTGCTTATGGTTTAGAAATACTATCTGTACACATGCTTGTATGTTGAATTTACAACAATAAGGAAACGTTTGTACACATTAGTGGTGTACTTTTTTTCGCAAAATAATTTTATTGAAATAGGATTTCTTCCATTTCAAATGTCAGCGAACTACCAAAAAGCCTGTTACTTTGGAAGTTATACATCATTATTTAAAAATATAAATAAAAGGTGTATACATGTAATATGTTATTTTGTGTTATTGCTGTTTAAACTGTATTGATCAAAGAATCAAAGATGGTTGAAAAAAATATGAGGGATTTTGTTTGTGCAGTGTATTTGTTAAGCCTGTAGGGGACAGTATATGCCAAGTTCCCTAATCCACTTTCAAATTACCTTTAACTCCCATTACCTGCTAGTAGTTTTCCAGTTTCCCCTAACAATCCACATCTGTCTTTAGACCTGTCGGGAATATGAAACTTGTCATTCTGTATATCATTTTGAAATATTTTTAGTTTCCATGGTTGAGTGCAGTAGGAAGCAAACTCCTAAATCACACTCCATGCCCAAAAATGTACTGTATATAGTGTATGTGGAGTCCCTGAGAATAAGGTGAGAAAAAAGCCCTGCCTCTGTAGTCACCATGCAGCCCTGTGCAGTGGAAATCCTCTCTCAGTGATATTTCTTCTCTGACATCCTCCTCAGCACCTCACTACTAAACTGGTATGTAAGTTTCTTCTTGACTTTTTTGACCTCTCCGGTCTTGCCATAGTTACGCAGAGCTCTAGCCATCTTCTGATAGGTCATTCTCTTGCGGTTGCCCTTCTGCAGGCCCCAGCGGCTGGCCAGCATCTCCTTGTGTTTGGAAGAGAACTGAAAGGTGCCTCTCTCTCTGTCCACCCACCAAATGCAGTCTTTCATATCCCCATCTCTGAGCAGCTCCAGAAGGAACTGATATAGACGCATTTTTCTTTTGTTGCCTGGAGAGCCAGAAAAAAAATAAACAAGACTTGTACAACTCTCTGTCTGGGAGACATAGCAGATTTCAACCTTGAAACCACAGTTTTATATTTATTTCTGTTTTCAGAACTGACAATTTAACACTGATATTCTGACATATCATGAGTATCGTAAATACCTTGATAACACTGACTTTATTGCTATCTTCAGTAACATATAGCTAGCTCGGTGTTAAAGTATCTTTTGAAAAATGGAAAATAAAATTACTTTTTATTTTTATGTTAAGTTGTCATGCAGTACTGGGCAAAAGTCTTGAGCCACTCCTGATTTCTTCACTCAGTCTCTTACTCATTGTCTATACCGCTTTATCCTGTATTCAGGGTCACAGGGACCTGGAGCCTATCCCAGGAGACTTAGGGCACGAGGCAGGGTACACCCTGGACAGGGTGCCAATCCATCACAGGACACACACACACACACTATGGGCAATTTGGGAACAGCCTAACCTGCATATCTTTAGACTGTGGGAGGAAACCCACCAAGCACAGGGAGAACATGCAAACTCTGCGCATGCAGAGACGGGAATCGAGCCTGGCCGGGAATTGAACTCAGACCCTGTAGGTGCAAAGCGACAGTGCTAACCACTACACCACCATGCCGTCTTACATTATTTAGTTTAATTTAATTTAACATAAAGAAATGAGGGGTGGGTCAAGACTTTTTCATGGTACTGTACATGTAGAGGCAAAATTTCAAGTACAGATCAGTTTACTTTGAAAGCATGTGGCTAATGTTATCTACGTAGGCTGAATTAATTGCAATGTCAGTATCTAACACTTAAAACTGACTGTGAAACTGACATTATTGTGAAATATTTTTTGTTAGAATTTGTTCATTTATTGGATATTTTGCAGCATTGTTCCTGACGCCTCACTATTATAATGAAGTCATTTTATAAACAGTAAGTGCTATCATGCTGCTGTAATGCCTTGGGCTATCTTCCTAGGAATCTATCTTCCGGTAAGTTTTTGACGTAATGTAAACGAAACTATTTGTCACATGGAGCAATGTCAATATTTCAATATTAAGATATATTTTACAAAAAAGGCATAATTTAATTTACAACTCATTTAGTAGCTTAAGACTATAACTTAAGTAGTTCATCAGCTTGAACCAGTCTGTTCATCCTTCACTGACTTTGCTCATCAACAATTTATCCCCACACATATTGTATTACAGCTAATCCGTGGGTGTTTTTGTTTGTTTTAATTTTTTAGCACCAATCCATATACAATATTAACCTTATTGTACATAAAAAAAGCCCATCTTTTAACAACAATAAAACTGTAGTCAAAGTCACTGAGACCACATTTTCCTCTGATGCTTGATCTTAACAGGTTACTACATGATTTTATTTTTTGTGCTGCCGCCTTGTAATCAGCTGCTTAAATACTTTAAACTACTCAGACACAAATTCTAATGACATTTCTTGTCATTTCTCCTCTTTGTGTCCTTTCGTTAGCATCTGATAACTATTGATCTGTGTATTACCCAGTGAGTAATACCCAGTGATACTTACATGAGGATCTTACAAGGAAGTACACAAAGTGTATCTGGTAGTGATGTTCTGATTGTGTAAAGCTGCTTTGCGACAATGTCAATTGTTAAAAGCGCTATACAAATAAAATTGAATTGAATTGAATTGATTGTCAGATCTTATAAGGTTAATGAATGTGCAGATGTACTGGAGTTTCCAGGACACTACAGTAAGTAATTAGTGGTCTCAACATTTGTTTGTTTGCCTGGTTATGTCTGAGACTCCCTACCTGAGTTTGCCTACATTTACTTTAAAATCTCCAAAAATCATTAAATATGCACAAAAGAAGCATAGTAATGTAAACAATTCAGGGAATTTCAGAGGCAATGTTAAGTGAAAGTTACATAGTGGGTAAATCAAATACATAAAGTAGGAGTGGTACTGCAAATTCTAAAGAAACATTGTTGAGTTTTGCTTTTTTTCTTCCTAAATATCCTCAAATAATCATTCACTGTTTTTCTAAAAAAATTTACACTAGGTCCCCAACATATGAACCAGATCCATGTTGAGAGTAAGACCAATTCATTCGTAAGTCCAACAAACTTTGTCTAGGTACTAGGATACTAACACAATTGGCTTTACACAATATAAAACTACGTTGTTCCATGATATTGTCCTTGTTATTTATAATTGTGCCAGTGGTTGAACAGTTCTTGTTCAAAGAGCAAGCAATATCTGCCATCTTTTCACCTCTGTCCATTCTCTCAATTATTTTCACATTTTTCTCCATTGTTATTGCTTGGCGCTTCTTAGCAGTACCAGCTTCATTAACACTACTTTTACGTTTGCTTACATCCTGGGATGCACAGTGCATGTTCGTGACGATGTTCGAACACTTGTTCATAACTTCGAAAGTTCGTAACTCGAATGTTCGTATGTAGGGGACTTACTGTATATTATTTTTACAAGAGGTAGAATGTTAATGACTTGAACAGTTGTCACCGACAATTTGGGTTTATGTTTGGTGTCCCATAGGGGTCCATATTAAGGCCAGCTGCATGTCACTGTTTTACAGTATACTGTATAATGTAACTATTGGTACTTTCTGGTGTCTCTGTTGATATGAATACTGGATAAAAATATTGAAATTTGTGATTAGGCCATTAACTTGTTTCATTGTATTTTTAAAGACCTATACATAGACTAAATGAAATACCTATGTGTGTCTGTGTAAGATTTATAAATCCTTTGCAATATTAATGACATCTTGGAGTTCAGAGGCGTCCATTTAGTTCAGCAGTCCTGAAAACACTTCTATGCCTTTTATAACATTCTTTATTCTCTATATTTCAAGTAATTGGTTCATAAAGGTGTTGAAAGACACTTGCTCTTCTCGGATCTCTGAGATTGCTTGAGTTTCTTGGATAGTTTGCGTCTGAAACCCTGGCCTACCAGGAAGTACAGGATGGGGTCCAAACAGCTGTTCGCACTGGCTAGTGGCCTTGTGACTTTGTAAGCTACGTTACAACCTTCCAACAGTGTACAGTTTACTTTTCCATATCGAAAAATGTAATACAGACTCCGGGTGAGATGGAAGGGCAGAAAGCAGAGTATGAAGACCAGCAGGACGATGACGATCATCTTCACTGACTTTTGCTTGGAGCGGTGAGACGTGGCACCTCCTATGGTAGAGGGCTGTATAAGTTTTCGCACCATGAGGCCATTGCAGACTAACACTAATGCAAAGGGTATTACAAAAAGAATTAATGAAATGACTGAGCTATAGACTACAAAGTAATTAAAGAGCTCCTGGGATGTAGTGTCATGGCAGACTTTATTGGTCGTTCGGGAGAAGTAGAGCACCGGTGCCTGGAAGATGAGAACGATTACCCAAACGATGACTGAGACAAAACGGGCACGGTGAACGTTAACCCACTGCATTGATCGCACCGGATGGCAAATGCCAAGGAAGCGATGGATGCTGATGCAGCTGAGGAAAAGGATACTACCATAGAGATTGGTATAGAAAAGAAAGCGTATAAGTTTACAAAAGACTTCAGTGAAAGGCCAGTCATTCTTGTCAGCGTAGTAGTAGATCAAAAAGGGTAGTGTTAGGATGTAGAGTGTGTCACATACAGTCAGGTTGATCATGTAGATGGTGTTGGGGCTCCAGTGTTTTATCCGGAACAGCATGGAATACAAAGCAATGACGTTGAGAACCAAGCCAATGAGAAACACTATTCCATAACTGACAGGAAGCAAAACGTACTTGAAGTCCTCATTAAACTTGCAGTCATATTGAGAACTACCATTGATGAAACTGGAATCATTTAGAGCAGCCATCTTGCTTCATGAAGTCTGAAAAAGTAAAATATATGTGTCAATATAAATACCTAAATATAGGATTTCATCTTTAACAAGCTTTGCATTTAAAAAAAAATTTATTCACTTTAGAATCAAATCATGTTATAACAGAGAAAACAATGCAATTACAAATGATTTCCCTCAAAGTTCTTAAACTGGAGTGTTGAGAGAGTGTCAGAGTTATGAGAGCACATAATGACCAAGTAAAAACATGTAGTCATTAAAAACTATGCATCTCAGCTTTCCAATCGATCTATAAAACTAGCCTGTTATTAAAGTTAATGATCATTCCTTGGGATATGGTATCCAACTCCTGCATGGCTGAGCCTCTGGCGGCTGATTTGCATTCAACCGTAAACACTATGTTATTGTGAACAGGTTCCATTATGGAGCCGGAATTCAGTGTGATTACGTATTGCATGTCTAAAACACTTCATTTGCAGTTTAAACAAATACCATGAAATTACAATGAACAAATGAGACAGAAAAATAGACTTTATAGACTACAAAATAAAGATTATAGTTTGGCATGTGCATATAGGCATTCAAAAACCTTCACACTTTGCAAAAAACAGAAACATATAATTCTTTAACCTGTTTAACTTGGTTCATGATATCCTGTAGTAGGAAATGTGAACAATATTGTTTCAAGGACAATAGATTGGTGTTTAATTTGGGCGGAGGCTTCCTAAGTAAACAATTATTTAGTGGTTTAGTTCATCTGTTCCAATTGAACAGCATTATTAATACAATGTCTTCTAGCTTAGATATACAGGAAGAAAATATAGTTGTATATAGTTTGTAAGCATTGCATGTTTGCTTGAGAATGCACCAGAATGCAATGATTTTCAGATGTCATGTCATTGATTGTATTTCTGTCTGTTCTGTGTGTGTGTTTCGGTTGTGGGATGAGTGTCGTTTGTCTTGTTTCCTTTCAGGCCCTGCCCGCTGCAACGTTTCGCATTCCTGCTTTCAGCTTGCCACTGGAAGATCTCCACTCCTTGCTCCTGTCTCATGCTTTGATGCATGGCAGTCCGATCATGGCCCTGGATTATTGAGAAAACGTTCTACCTTGATGGTATCCAAGCACTAGTGGAACACTGGGATAAATGCATTAGTGTAGCAGGATATTATAGAGAGAAATAAAGATAGTTTTTACTCTCATAACTGTGTTCTGTTATTCTGCACAATCAAAAGTCCCAGTTTGACTTGAAGGCTGTTCATACAGTGTAAACCGTGGAAGTAGGAAATCGGTGCCAATTATGTTGAATTTGTTTTCTCTTGGTTTTTGGGTTAGCTAGGGTAAAAAGAAAGAAAGCAGACTTTGTTTTTCGGATTAGGCGGTTAGTTCACTTTGTGTATGGGGGATTTTGTTTACTGTTCTGGACTGGTCAGTTTCTCAAGCTTTAACCACTTTGAAAAAAGAAAAGTGTATGAATGAAATACACAGCAAACACAATCTTGGTCTTGCCACACATTTATAAACAATTTCATCTCTATCGTCATTTCCATTCTCTCTCTCGCTCTTTCGCTTTCTCTGTCTCTCAACCTCTCCTATCTTTTTATATCCAATATAAAAATGTATACATAACACCTACCAAAATTGACCTGGAAAGCAAAGACTCCTAAATTGCTCTACTAACAAATTGCCATATTTCTTTATTTTTCATGAAAAATCTATCAAAGAAGATAAAGTTGTAGTACTTTTAAAAGACATGTATCAGAAATGCTACTTACAGGTGCAATTAATAATCCAGAAGATTGATCCTCTCTTGTTTTCCTTCTTTCGTTCTAGTGGTTCCTATGTTCAAACCTCTTATACCCTTACAATTGTGAAGGCGTTTCTGCTTAATGAACAAGTCACAGCTTGCTGTCTGCTGCCTACACCTCTCTGTCTCTGTCTCCCTCTCTCTCAGGCTAAATCCTCACTTTCTCTTAATGATCTTTTGAAACAGCTGCAAAATGAATGGTATGACAAATTCTTATGAAGGCAATACGGGTACAGGATTAAGCTACTAATGACCTTTCAACCAACTCTCTCTCTCTCACACACGCACAAACACACACACACACACACACACACACACACAGAGAGACACACCCACACACACACACACACACACACACACACACAACAGCAATTTAAGGGCACTGTGACTTTTTCCTTGGAAATTTACAGCCAATACTAATTCTAAAGTATTTCTTTGTAAAGGTATTGGTTTATATCCTTTTCAGGTCTTGAATCCTTGGCTGTTTGTGCATACAGTAAATGTGCATACAGTAAATGGTTAGAACCGTTAGGAGAAAAACCTGTTTGCTTTATAAATGCTTCCAAATAATAATAATAATAATAATTACAGAGTGGCAGCAATTAATAAGCTGCCTATGTATTAGGTTAAGAGTCAATTTTAAGCTTAAATATTCATTATATTAAGTATAACATTTTGTATTAAAGACCTAATTGACATCATACATTTTTAAGGTATTACAATTTTTCTTGATTGCTAGACATGGTTATTAAAGTTATCCTCTATTTCCCCAAATTATGAAAACAAATGCATAACCACACTATCAGCTTTATGTAAAACCCAACTCCCCACTTGAAACCATGTAATCAAATCTATTTATGCATGTCATACTGTGCATGTAAACTTCATGCAAAAGCCATCAAATACACACACACACACACACACACACACACAACAAAACCAACATTACCCACTGGTCAGCTCGATTTAAAACTGCTGTAAAAACCTATTACTGCAGTGAGTATTATCACTTAGACCAATCCCACATCACACTAAAACCATAAACATTAAAACAACCTAGGTTTTGGTTCCCCTTGTGCCACTGGGGTGGCTCTGGCCCCTCTGGGCATGGCTGAGCCTAACCCCGGAGTTGTGTGCTTTGGTGTCTGGCACCAGGACATTAGCAGAGGATCCTTTGGCCACTTTGGTTTGTGGGGTGGGGCCGGATTAGATTTGTTTATCTAGCACTTCCAATGAGTGCTCAATTAGACTGGGATGTAGGGCATTAGGCTTTGGGCTCTTTGTCTGCTGGACCCCATATTTGGTAAGATGTAATGCACTGGTTGTTCTGGTACTGTTCTATCATAGCCAGAATTCACCTTTTTCACCAATTTGTGCTGCTTTGGATTTTCTGTGGGATCAGACTAGAAGGGCTGGCCTTTGTTCCCAGGTTACTGGTAAATTACATGGTGATCAGACCTTTAACCTTTAATTTATTATTATTTAATTTATTATTATTATTTTTATTTATTATTATTATAAAATAAAAAGAAATCAACTGAATAAGTTAATTATAATAAAATATATATATTGTAAAAAACGAACAAACAATCAAACAAAAACTATTTATGTAGAACACAGTAAAATAATTTCCAGAAATACATCTCAGAAAAAAAATAATAATAAAAAGGGTTTATATGTGAAGAAAGAACTCACATTTATTAAACTATTTCGTCAGAGACTCTCGTCATCACCGACCAAGATTCACTTGAGCCGGGCAGCAGGGGGGAAAACACTTGCAGGCCATAGTCTCTAGAATATTATTAGAGTACAGTATATACTGCTGTAATATATAATTAACGGTGGCATGGTGGCTTAATGGTTAGCACTGTTGCCTTGCACCACCAGGGACAGAGTTCGAGTGCCGCCTTTGGGCTGTGTGAATGGTGATTGCATGTTCTCCCTGTGCTTGGTACTCCAATTTTCTCCTACACTCTGATGACATGCAGATTAGGCTAATTGGCGTTCCCAAATTGCCTGTAGTGTGTGAATCCATGTGTGAATGTTGACCGGAGGTCCTACCACTGTTGTAAAAATGGGAATAAATACAATGGTCACTATTGGCCTTCACGGTCCCTTGTTGGATTATAGAGGTTCCTAGTTGGATGGATGGTTGGACTACATAATTATACTTAAGTGCCTCATGCAATGTCTTTGACTCTATCGGAGTTCCTTTGCTACAGAACACAACAGGCTTGTTTGTTTCATATTAATCTGTTCCGTTGAGGAATGCGGTCAACAACGCAAGTGAACAATAGAGTTAGCTATGATCATATTTCATGATTTCCTTCTACTGCTATTCTGAAAATATCTGTCTGCTGCATCCATTAGGTGGCCGTCTGTCAGTTGTGCAAAAATAGAAGCATCACTGATGGGAATACAGTAAACCATCTGTGTTTTTAAAAAAGGGAGCATAGTGTTGTGTAATAATTGTATTTGATATGGTATAGTAATACTAAGAATTTCAGTCAGCATACAGTACAATAGAGGAAACAGTTACAGTACATGAATGTACATGAAGTTGTCTTAGATTTGGCTGCACTCTCTGAGCTTTCCTCGTCGATATCTCATAGACAAGGACATGGTTAATTAGAGTTGCCTGAAGCTCATCAGAAACTGTTTGTCTCCTTGCCCTTTTCTTTCCTCTTCCATCTTTTCTCCTGTGTCTGCTTCCTCTCCTTTCAGGTCTATGTGAATTGATTGTTTTCAAGTGCACTGAGCCATGAATCTTTTTATCCATCATGGGGTTCTCATTGGTGTGAACAATTTTGACGTTTTCTTTTTCAATCTTTCTCCCTGTCCTTTTTTCACTTTTCTGTCTCTTTATTGAGGCAATGCTGCCTCCTTTTCAGAGTTTGAATCACAACCAGCCATGTAGCGCTGCAACAAACAATGGCACCAATCGCATACATTTCACGAACTCTTGTAAAACTATGTAATAAATATATGCATGATAAATGTGTAAAAACTAGCCATACTGTATGCTCTATAAAATATTTACCTGACCCACTTCCACCAGTCCTATTTTTATGTGTCCACCATGTCATGTTTCTGTGCAAAATATGACCATGATCATTCACATGGTGATCACTGAGAAAGAATTTGATTATGTATATTTTCGAAATGTAATTATATTTATAATCAAGCATAACAGGATGGGTATGTTATGATATGGTATACCACATCAGTTGAGAGTTTCAAAGCATAAAAAACAGACAAAGTGAACAGTGGTATCAATGATTGTCCTCCATAATGTATGCTATATTCTGAAAGTCATGTGACTATACACTGATCAGTCATAATTTTAAAACCATTCACGTTATTCCCACTATGATATGAGTTCCCACAAGGATGGCTCTGGTTCCACAAGACTTCTGGGGTGTGTCGTGGGTTGCAAAGGGGGGACACACTGTGGACTTTTTTATCTACTGCATCCCATAGGTGCTCTGTCTGATTGGGTTCTGGGTCAGCAACTTTGGTCTCTTTGCCTGCTAAGCCCTATATGTAGCATTCTGTAATGCTCTGTGATGTATACTGATACCTTTCTGTCATGGCCTGGATGAGGTTTTTTTCAATAGTTTGTGGTCCATTGGCTTTTCTCTGGGACTGAGCTAGGTGGGTTGGCCTGCTTTGTCAGAACTCTTTATCTTGATGTTTCATATATTAGAGGACCCAGAACCAGTCTCGAAAAATCTGTCAATCTGTATGCATGTAAGACTGTATGTCTGTCTGTCTGTATGTCTGTCCAGTCAGTTTTTGTCACAGCATCACTGGACAGAATTTAATGAAACTTTGGCAGTACTTTGGCACTTGCCTGAAGTTAAACCATGAATGAAAACAAAATGTTTAATAGACGTGAAGTTATGAGCAGTTATGTGCCAAATTATAAACAGCAAGTTTTCACAGTGTACTGTGTATACGTCAAACTGTGAGCACATCTTAAATAGAGTGCTGGACAGAATTTATTGAAACTTTTGCAGTACTAAGATATCTGCCTAAAGTTTAACCTGCACCATAAGTGAAATCAAAATGTATAAAAGCAATGTTATTAAAATCACCTTTTGGATTTCTCGTATGTGATTCACTCTCCGATTACCTGAAATAATATCAATGAATTTCGTATAATTAAGATGAACAGCTTTTTTATCTTTAATTTTTTATACTATTTCTACAAACTTAGGGTACTTCAACTAGTCAGATACAGTATACTGTACAGTATGACATTGGACATGCAAGACTTTTAATCTCAGACTCTTAGGTTCGAGCCCCAGGTTGGTCGATTGTGTACAATAATGTATTTTTCTATGTTGTTCATAGTGTTCCATAGTGGAGGCGATTCACCAAGAAACGGGGTTATGAATTCGTATTAGTCCCAGTTTTGCATAAAATATAAAGCATAAGGTCACGGGGATACAAACGGTAACGAATAGCAGTTTTGACTCTAATTACTGTATATTAAATGTCTAATCTTTCCAATGAGCACATGGTGCAGCCAATAATGTAGTCCCCACCCCACCCCCCTAAAAAGAAAAAAAAAAAAAAACAATCTGAACAGTCATGTGTGAACACAGGACAATAACACTTATAGTTTTGAGAAATGAGTTCGTGTTTTGGTATCGTCATGGACCTGCTCTAGTGTAAATTTGTAAAAGCGTGTAAAAAAAAACTGTAGTCAGTGAAAGCAGAAATCTCTATCTAAATAATTTATACTATTACAAAATTTGCCGAGCCTTCCTAGATACCCCGGACTTTTTAAAACTTTATTTTTACACACTGAATTTTATCGTGCGCGCTAAAACGTTAGCATGCAAACATAAGGATGGATTCTCAATGACGCACGCAGCCCGGCTAGCTCAGTCGGTAGAGCATGAGACTCTTAATCTCAGGGTCGTGGGTTCGAGCCCCACGTTGGGCGATTACCATTTTCATTTCTGTGGAAATTATTTATTTACATTATCTTTTTATACTGTTCCCTTAATAAAAAAATTAAGGGAACACTGGTTTGACTTGAACCATGCATACACATATGAGAGGCATTCAAGTCAAAATGTTACCGTTATTCTCGGACACTATAAAAACTACATATATTTAATATTATTAAATCATTAAGGCTTGAAATTAGGAAGTGATAACTTAAAGGCTATCTGTATTTACATAGAAATGGGATCCGTGAAAATGATTAGCAGTGCTAATATGTTGTATGTTGCATACAAAGTGGTAAAATAAAATAGGCAAAATTTAAACAAAAAAAAGACGCTTAGGAATAATGACTGCGTGTGTCCAGTAGGGGGCGCTTTGGTCAGCATGCTCCCTGCTGCACCATTCACTTCAAAGCACTCAGTGTTTCCTGTGCGTGTCGCTCTTGTGTCTCGTATTTAGCAAAAAAAAAAAAAAAAGCCTGCAGCATTTTTTTCTCCAGCATTTTCTCCTCTATTCTCTCACTGTGCTCGTGAAGAGCGGAGCTGATCTGGTCTTTCATGGCTGCACGAGCGCTGATCTGATCTCAGTGCTGGTGGATTTCATTTCTGTTCCTTTTCTCTCTGTGGATTTCACTCATTTTTAGGACTTGCTCTTTCTTCATGTCCATGTTGAGCCATGCAGCCTCCGCCGAGAAAGGTAAAGAAAGTGCATTCTTCTCCATGTTAGGATGAAGTGAAGAAATGCTCTTGCTTCCTTCCTTGCATGCATATCTGTTTTGTTTTGTTTGTTTTTTTTGCTTGTTGTTGTTGGCGCGCGCTTGCTGTGAATGGCACGTGCACATCTCTGACTTAATTTGTTCACAATTCTGGTAGAAGTGCATTGATGACACCTAAGGTTACCCTCATGTGATTTGTGTTCCTTGATGGGGAAAAAGACATCTTGTTTGAGTCTTGTGAAGGCATTCACTTCGGTGCTCTTTGAACTGGTGAATTTGTTTTATAGCTGTTTGTGGTTGAGGTTGTGGCACTACTGCAGATGTTTTGATGTTTTGGTCAATACAGTGCAATTTCTGCTTTTTGGACCTGTGGCTGTGTTGCAATATTGCAGCTCACTCAGATGTGTTGTACTGGGTTTTCATTATGCCTGTGCATCTGGAGGAAACAGTGAAAAAGCTGTATGTGTGTGTGTTTTGTACTAATCATGTTTAATGACCAGTCTGTTTATTTTCGGACAAAATATGATAAATATAGATAAAAAGGATAGACAGTATGGAAAGAATTCTGATAGGCTGGTATCGCTTAACAATATATTTTTAAATTATTATTATTATTGAAAGGTGTTAGATTTCGTAGAGAAATATCCCAGGCTGCTGAAATGAAACCACATGCTGGCTTTGCATTATTGTTTTCCAGCCACCATGGACACCTTGGATAAAACCCTGTAGTCTCTCAGCATCAGCTTTGACAAGGTTATGTCTGACCCTGTGTCACGGTTCAGTCTCGGCGCGTACAGGAAACGGTGAAGATTGTCGTTTATAGCGAAACGAAAGGTAGGCTGTCAGATCTGAGTAATGTAAGGAGGGTTAGTTGCACATTGAGTAGGAAAAGGCACATGTGAACGAGACAAAGCTTCCTTTCATTTCAGGCTACAGTCACAATACAGTCTGAGGGTTGTAGGTGGTGGGCCTTTTTGTTCTGTTTTTCTTTTGTTTTAAATAAATCAGGATTTATTCAATCATTTATTAAATTTTTTTAGAAACCTACCGCTTTGAGACATGACATCTCGCGCTGAAGCGAGTAATTCAAATCGTGTCATAGATGCAATCATGTCCTTTTGTGGCATACAGTAAATACAGCTTTCTTTCTTGTCTAGCATACGTATACCATATTGCCTTTTATCATGGTGAGTGCAACATTTGTTTTCCACATTTTTAAAAGCATCATCTCTATACCATTTCCAACTTCGAATTGGACTCTTGTTGGACACTGGACCCTCCTCTGCGTTTGTGCCTAAGAGATGATCATTACGAAGTCTTGCAAATTGAGACGTTTTCTCAGATCTGCTCTTTCCGCTCGTAGTGATTGTTGTATTGTTGCTTCACTTTGTTGTTAAATGTGACCTGTGACAGTTGAAATGTTCTCAGGCTCCTTTTTTCATTTGTTTCTCCCAATCTGTAGGGAGTAGATCTTCAACCAACTAGGCTAAATCCTTTCCCGTCGACCAGAGCGTTGTCTCTGTAATTAACAGCTCGTCCCCAGGTATTAGCCAGTCTGCCCAGGCTCATCGGTGCAGTCCCTGGGCGTCCTAGGACATCGACATCACGCACCCTGGTGTTAGGTTATCTTCAGAAGCATGTTGACAGGTGTTAGGGACAATAATTCAGGTGTTGCTGAGCTCACTTTTAAGCCTCGTCACAATTGTGTTCGCAGATTGCACTGTGTTAGTTTGCATGTTTGCTGATCATTATCCAGTAAAGCTGCTCTGTTTTGGAAAATCAGCGTCCCCTGCTGAGACCCAGACCACTGGCAAATTCTAGTAATTAATACCCTTTGTTTATCCAGGTGTGACCCAGTGAGATTAAACATTTCTTTTACATGGGAAAACCATCAACAGAATACGGAATAAGCAGACGCTCTTAACACCAGCACACGAGTCGGTGCCGTATGAAGACTTCCCGCATATTGAAGGGCTCCACCTTCCACATGTCTCTGACGCCCTTTAATCTGATTTGTAACGATGATGGAGTCAGCACTCACTCCCGGGGTGCATTTGAGTCATCGTTATTGTATACTGCTGATTCTAGACCTGTTCGTTAGATGTGCACGAGCGGGTGTAAAGTGTAGATTTAATGCTCGCTGTGGGTTCCCTGTGATGGTAATTCAGATTAGGGAACCCCAGGAAGACTGAACGACAGGACAGATTTGGACTTAAAGAGACAAGCTTCCTGTCTTTGTCTTTGTCTTTGTCTTTGTCATTGATGCATTAGATCTTGTAGCAGTGGTGTAGCCAGGAGTTGATGTCATCATCAGCATGAGGAAATGTTCTAAATAAGTTCACTCCATGATCTCTATAATTAAATTTAGTAAGAACAGTCGTGGGACAGATTTGTCATTTGCATCATCTACCATTGACTAATCTTGCCTAGTAATATCTCTCATTCTCACACTCACTTTGTATCCTGTACATGGTTGCAGGACACCGACAGTAAAAGTACACCTTGGATGCGGTGCCAATACATTACAGGGCACACACACACACACACACATGCAAGTATAGGCAATTTGGAAACACCAGTTTGCCTACTCTGCATGTTTTTGGACTGTGGAAGAAACTGGAATACCCTGAGGAAACCCACCAAGAACCATAAATCACCATAAACCAGCTCTGTCTGGACATTATTTTTTCCATCTGCAATAAATGTCACCTTGCTATAGTAGCCAGCTGGCTAGTAATGTAACTTTTAAACAGAAACAGGTAAAAATTGCAGTCTTGTTTAGCATATCAACTAGTATCCACTTAATTACTCACTCACTCATCATCTATACCGCTGAATCCTGTATACAGGGTCTCAGGGGACCTGGAGCCTATCCCAGGAAACTGAGGGCAAACCCTGGACAGGGTGCCAATTGGTCTAATCGGCAGGTCTTTGGACTGTGGGGGGGGGGGGAACCAGACTACCCGGAGGAAACCCACTAAGCACGGGGACAACATGCAAACTCCATGCACACAGAGGCGGGAATCGAACCCGGACCCTGGAGGATCAATGCGACACTGCTTACCACTCGCAAAAATATGCCGGATCATGCTGTTGATGGGTCGGTTTAATAATCAGTTTTGTGACTGAGCCCTCTGTAAAAATAAAGATGGTTGAAACGTAGGCAGGCTTGAGCAACCTCAGTCCAGTGTCCGGTGAAGGTAATCGCAGTGACTCAATTCCTCAAATAAGGTACTAGCAAGCATGTAAGGAGGCTGGTTAGTAAGGCTAGCTAAACTAATGGTTGGTTATAGGTGGATTGTGAAGGTTGCCACAACATGCAAAACAAACCTTATCAGGTTACTGCATTTTAAATCGGTTGCATTCTTAAAGGCCATTTATAGATTATTGATTATTAATTGTTAGCTTTTCTTCTATTGCTAGCTGTGTTGTATGTTTGCTGTTTCAAGCACTGATATCTGAAATATGTACTATATGAATGGACATGTAACACTGAAAGCTCTATATATTCATGGATTTCAAAAGATTTTATTTGCAGTTTGTGCACATCCCGACAGTACAGGTGCATTTTAACCTTTTGTGCAGAAGCTCTCTGAGTCAATTATAAAACAACATGAAAGATTAGATAAGAAAAGATAAATAAACATGTAATACAGGAAATACACAGAGACAGTAAATAGCAAATGTAAGAAATTTTACATTTGGTTTTTTTCTTCCCCTTTCTTTTGTTGCACTAATTCCATGTTTCATGTCTCCATGTTTGATTAGATCCTCGTATCAAATTTCTAATTTCTTTCTAATGGCCACTGATCCTGTACAGTTTTTTTTCAGTGCAACATTTGCAGCTGGTTTAAATGGGTTGCTTCATATGTGGATGTCAAAGGTTTAATAAATCTAGCTAATTCCGCTAATTTTACACATACAGTATATCCAAAGTCTGCTTTTCATAAAGCCGCTTGGAATAAAACATATTTTGCTCAAATAGGGCTATTGCACACTGACTCAGTCCTGGAATACGTCCACGGCTTTTGACTCATGACTGCAGGGCTGAATGATACTGTTATCATATTAATTATCCTAGTTAAGTGTGCTAAAAGAAGTTGTTCATTAATATTTCCTAAAACCACAGCTCCAACATGATTTACTCAAAGTTTTAAATAGTAGGTTTACATTAAGTGCTTCTTTCTAGTAGGTTTTTGTTTTTATTGTTATGAGTTACTCATGACTTAAGAGAGACTGGTTAGGGAATTGTTGTAGCTGTTACCATAAGTGATAACAGGACAAGAATGGACAGGATCCACAACATTAAACATAGCTATAATTGTATGTTCGTCCTACATTGCACTTTACCCAGTGGCAAATTGCCGTGCTGAAAGAGTAACTTATGTTATGCTGTGATTGTTGTTTCCATGTATTCACAAAAAATGTAATATGATGTTGTGTATTACATGTCCTTTAAAGGATTAATAGAATAGTATGTGTTAGTTAG
>JAQMYJ010000038.1:23342328-23353821 GCA_030014305.1 Clarias laeviceps
TGTCCCCTGTAGTTGGCTATGGCTTTTTTCGAGTTTGAAGCAGAGGCTGATGTGCAAATTCCCAGATAACTCGACACACATTGATATCCTGGGTTGATTCTATTGGAAACTTTCGTTGGCTGAAAAAAAAAAATCTTAAAATTCGTAATCTTGTGTTGCTTGGCTTTCCACTGACGCAAACTAGTTTTGAACGTCTCTTGGACGTACGTGCGACGCAGTTCCGTTTGTTTGTATGCTGAAAATCCTTTATATGCTGATGAAGAAAGTACAAAGAATAATCATTATTGATCCAAAAGAAGGGGAGAAGAAAAAAAGGAAAAGGAAGGAAGATACCGAATCCAAAGTGGAATTGTGCTGCATATATGATTGTGACACTGTCTGTTTCTTTCTTACGCGCGCACCTGCTTTTGTATTAATCACGTTTGTTAGCCCTTTAGCATTCTTGAAAGTATAAATAGTGCAAATAATTATATTTCACTTCTCTTCACTTCTTGAATGATGATTTGACATAAAAATAAAAGGCGTTTATCGCTGACTCGTCAGAAACAGGCTGACAGACATGCATAGCCACGCCTACCTTGAAAGGAAAAAGCGCTAGATTGCTTATATATGTTGTATATTAATTATTCTCTTTTATCAAAAAAGCATCAGGGCCTGGATAGTTATGCCTGATCTAGGTAAAGTGCTCGCCCTATCATCCGGAGATCGCGAGTTCGATTCCCGGGTGATGCTGTAACCTCTCGCAGCCGGAGGTCTAGAGAGAGCTGATTGGCCGAGCTCTCTCAGAGGGGAGGGATGAGAGGTACTTAGTGCTTCCACATTAATCAAGGCTCTACAGCCAATCAGGGGCGTCTGTGAGCTCACACAAGCGGAAGGAGCGGATAGCGCTGTCCTCCGAGTGTGTTACTCCGCCCCCAATGGTACGTTAGCAAGCAGTTTGAAAAGATGCGGTCGGCTGGCGTCACGTGGTTCAACGGAATCATGTGATAGTTTTTTCCGACTGAGTAGTAGTAGTAGGAGCCTTAATGTGGGAGCCCCCTAGTGACGGGGAGGAATTGGACATGACTAAGTTAAGTCATTTTAAAAAATGGGGCAGTTGTTATGATGATAAATTTTATTTAATCTGTTTTTAAAAGGTTTATATAGTTTTTGAATATTTAAAATCATGAAATCTATCAAAAACATATGTCAGATTCTTAAAAAGACTTCATTATAACTAATAAAAATGACAAATAGGCCAGTTTGTATATAAATCTAGAATGATCCACAGCCCCGCCCCCTTCCATCCCATTTCACTTTACCTAATTTACCTGCTTAAAGAGTTATTGCTTTGACTTTTTTATGACAGTAAATGAAGAAAGTTATACGAGTATATTTACCTAAAATAAAACCTAGCAATCTATGTTCCACTTAGTTCACATCAGTTATTATAGTTACCAGCAGTACTAAAAATCCTTCGAATAAAAAAGGTGGTCGAGCGTAGATAAAAAAGACCAGCTTTATTATGCCTATAAGGAGGTGTCAAATCTAAAACCTTGCAATTAATTTTAACGAGGATGTTCATTAGGAGGTCTTTAAAACTGCTCAACAAACACATACAGAGCGGGACTGTGCATTAGTCCTCTTTGGATTGGAATTTCTGCTGTGTAATAAAACTTATTTTTTATGCAGTTCAGTTCAGTTTTATTTTATTAGCCAGATAATATAAAGCAATTAAAGTACCAGGCAAAAGAGGATGACTTGGCTTGTTTTTATGTGTATATTCCGAAAGAGGGTTGAGCATTGACAAGTTTTTGGTTGGAGGCAAAGTTGGGGAAGAGGTAAACCGGTTCTTAAAAAAAATTGGGAATTAGTTGGGGAGGAGGTTAACAAGTTTAAAAAAATAAAGTGTGGCCTCATGGGGGAAACATCTGAATATGCTGCATATTATACATTACCTGGCCAAAAATAAATAATAAATAAATAAATAAGTTGCCCACACTAAGGTTTTTTAGCTTTAATTACACCGTGCAATGTCGTGGTTGATTCATGTGTGAAAATGATTGCTCATGCTCCCAGAACCACTCTTTCAAACTTTTATTTGAGTCCTGAAATATGCCTGTATCATCAGGGTAGAAAGGAAAATGCATTGATGTGATAATCTGCTCATTCAGTACATTCAGGTCATCAGCTGACTTAATTTTTTGCCCCATAACGTTGCTGAACCTAGTACTATTAAAGATAGCTATGATTTCTACTGTCATTTTTACATGATGTATCTTCACCAAGTACAACAATGATAGTTCATTTCTATCCTTCTACGTTTTAATAACATGTTAGACAGTTCATAACCCAATTATAGTAATTTTAGACCTCCTTAGTTGTTTACTTTGCTTGAATGCAGCCCAATAATTTGCCCTTTCTCAAGCTGTCAGTTGTATCACTCCACCTGTCTGTGTTGACTACATACAGTTCCAGCAATAGTTTGTTGGACTGAAACTGTTAGAACATGTACTACAGGCTGTCCCTCAGTCTCTGCGTTGACTTGGCAATATTTTATCAAGTGTTTGTTTCTTTGGGAACTATTGTTATTGTCAGAGAATCAGTCAGTTTATAGAACTGTTATAGAAAAGCACTCTCAATCATGCTGTTGTTCTGAATATTGGTGCAATAGTGGTTTGCACTGTACATGCAAATGCAAGTTATTTGTTGTGTTAGTAAATGCTTGTATAATGGAAATCTTATCCAAAACTGATGTAACATTTTTAGGGCAACATCAGTCCAATATTGACCATAACCATCAGACTGGTGCATCGCTACAGCTTTTTGTCTATAGTGTTTTTTGCCCTATAGTCTCGGGTATGGATCCAATACAGTGGTACCTCGCCATACGAATGTCCCGGTCTTGTGAATTTCTGCCTTAAGAACTGTAATTTTGCAAGAAATTGTCCTCGGCGTGCAAAGCATTTTGAGCATACGAGTGAGCGAACTGAGTCAAACCGACTAATTTGTCCAGGAGCTGTTCAAAACATGTTTGGTCAGTGGAAATCCTTACATTTTGTGTAAGATTTAGTGAAGAGACAGCACTATGGGTCCAAAGAATGTTAGCAAGAACAGTAGCAAGAATAAAACTGAGCCACTTTGAGTTTTATTTTTAAAGCAGCCGGTGCCAAGAGAAATCATAAATTAAGGTTAAGTGAAGGTTAAGGTTAAGTTAATGTCTATTTACTTCATATTGTACTTCATTTACATGTAGTTTCTAAATGTTTTAATTGTTTTTATATGCAGAAATATGGTAATAGTGTTGGAAGTTGGTAATATTGGTAATATTTTTGGGTGGCTGGAACGAATTATCTGCATTTACATTATTTCCTATGCGAAAATGCGTTTCGCAATACAATACAATACAATCTCATCCTCTTAACTGCATGGCCAGAACTCATAAATAGGAAACAAATGTGTGAGAGTCACTCTTGACTGTTTTTTCCCAAAATATTAATAATATTAGGCATAACATGAAGGCTGACTTCCCTCTAGTCTCCTTTTTTTTGGATGCCCACACACCATACTGGCACTTGCTGTATAAGAGAGTGTAAATATGCAAGTTTACTCAGGTACAGAACAATATTACTAATGTAAAAGCTGGCTAGTGGTGGTGAGAGGAGGGAGGAGCAGTCAAGGTATGAAGCAATATCTTGTCGAGTGTAAAGCAGCCTTAGATTTACCGCCAGGCATTTTAACATTTCTCTCAAACTGGCCCTAAACTATTTCGAAATAAATAAATAAATAAAAGGTAACATGGATCATTTTGACAGTTTGGCTTTGGAATTGGTATTTGAGCTGAGTAAGTTCAGATGAAGGAAGTTTAAACGGCGTTGTATAGTAGGACGAGGCATTTGTGATAGAATGTGCAACTGAAAGTACAATTAAAAAAATTTGACCATTGGTTTTTCAGTGATGTTTGTGCAGCACACAAATAGTACATTCTTCTTGTGGCTTCACCCCAAGTGACCTTTAGCCCTATGGTATCCTCTGAGTTACAGTTTTGTTTTGCTGGAACGAGTTTGTTTGATGCTTTGTTGTTTGTTTCAAGGGTTCTGCGTTCTCCAGTATTGTAAAAAAAATTCAAATAAAACGCGTTTTGAGTTGGAAATTGTTAAGGAGAAAAATAATGAACTTGTGTGTGTGTGTGTGTGTGTTTTTGTGTGTACATGTTAAAGCGTTTTCTATGCTTTGGATAATAAATATCCTTCTTCGTATGTGTGTTTGTATGAAGGTCAAAGTCACGCAGGAGCTGAAGACCACTCACACGGAGCAGCTCACCAGACTGCACTTTAAACACCAGACCGAATGTGACTTACTGGAAGACATGAGGTAAGCTTTTAAACACACTCCACCACCAACACCCCCCCCACCCCAACACGTGCGCACACACACACACACATATACACATAAACAGAGATGTTCATAATCACTCACGAGCAAAAGATCGAAGTGGAAACTAGGGAAGAATTGAGAGGCGGAGGAGATGAGGGGTGCTGTTATTTGGAAGAACACCCAGATCAGAGGAGTCTATGGCATGATGAATCCATTTCCTCTCCACTTCCTGCTCGGAGGCCAGACATTCCCACAGCAGAGCGTCACAACTGAGACCGATGTTCTTTCGCATCTGTGTTTTTTGTTCCCTTTGTTAGGGTTCGGTTTGTTCTTTTCTTATCCTGTGACAGATCTAGTCTTTAAATAAACAAGCCTGCTTTGGCCAACAAAATAATGACAGTTCAGCAGCTGTGATGTTTTTTTTCCGGTTATTGTTCGGAATTAGCCTAAATTGATTAACATGGTCACATCGAATTGATGCTTACCTTTCAGCTTGGTAGAGTGTATCTTGATGAGAACTGAATACATCCATAAATATAGAACAGTTTGACATTATGGAGGTCCCCATGATTAACGTTTATTCAAAAAGGGTTCAAAATGTTATGCTTTATTTTGATACCTGATGTTAAGGTTAGGTTTAGGGATAAGCATTCATTTTCCGTACAAATAATGTAATCAACGGAAGGTCATAACAAGGACAAATTCTGGAAGGTCCTCACAAAGAAAGCATGTATGTGAAAGTGTGTGTGAGTGAAAGCATGTGCATGCAGGCACACAAACATTTTTTTAGGGATGTACAGTATTTAACTGTGGGACACCCCCATTGGGGGGGGGGGGGGTTGTTGCGAAAGCAAATTGCTGTGCAGTCAAAATCAGCGTGTGTGCATGTGTGTTTGTGTGCGTCTGCATCTGTTTGTGTGCTTGTGTGTGTTTTGAGAATAGGGGCTGTTGTCCATTAATTTTTCTTTCAGCTTGGTACATTCTTTGCACACACACACACACACACGCGCGCGCACCCCCCCCCACTCTGCATAAACCCACATTCTGAGCAGCAAATATGTTATACAATACCCAACACAGTGACACTTATTAATCCCTAATTAATCCTCCACCCTTGTTAGTTTATTAGAAATGAATGCCTACTTCATCTGCAAGTTTTAAGACACATCTCTCTCAATATAAAATCATTAAGTCCTTTTTATTTGTGAGTGGTAGCTCTTTTCCAATATACTGTAATAGCCCTATATTTATCTGTAAGGTTAGTCTTTCTCCGTATAGCTGCGTCCCACGTACAGTACCTCCTGATGACAAAAATCTGATCGTTTTTACAACCATGCTAGTGATGTAATGGGTGTTATTATTTCTGAAATTGCCTTGGCAGCCCTGGCAGCTATCCACGGCCTTATATGCCGTCATTACTGTGTAGCGCTCTGTCTAGCTAATGGTGCGCTTCGTTATCTTTATGGTCCACAGCAAGAGACCTTCATAAGGGTCAGTTTAACTGTTTCCCAGAAAATTTTCTGCGGAAAAAAATAGCAATAACATGAGGAGGTGGGTTGGGATAATTCATTGTGTCAGCTGAATGTCTAAAAAGCTGCTGCATCTGCAAATCCTATATTTTACTCTCCCGCTAGAGAGATTTACACACATAATGTCATGTCTGGTCAAAATGCTTGGTGCGGTTCTTAGTGTTGAAGGAAATTCTTAGAATTGTTGGGTTATAATGTGAATTCATGAAGCAAATTGCAATTAAATTGTTATTTGCTTGCTACCTTGATGGATAATAATTACGTCATGTTATGTTACGAAAAAATATGGTAAATAAAGTAAATAATGTACCCAGTAAGAGAAAGTCTACCTAAATAAATTCATTTTATGTATATGTTACAAGAACAATCCAACTGAGATAAAATCACTTATGTATGTTTGTAAATCATAAGTCTATGTAAGGTGTTCTTTGTACAGTACATATAAGTTCCTGTATAAAATTTCGATGACATTAGATAAAAGGCTATGAATGTGAGGCACTTGGCAGAAGCTACTTTAATTACACTTACTGGAGACCACTGGACATCAGCAAGTAACCATAACTACCTCGGTGTAACAGTACATCTAATCAGTGATAAATGGCAACTGCACTCATTCACTCTTGTGTTCAAAACAAAAGACAAGTTGAAAAGGAGAAAATGAAAATGGCCCCCACTATAGGAGCAGACAATGCTCACAATATGGTTGTTGCTGCAAGGAGTGTACAGTTGTAGAGATTTTAATTTAACACTTGTTAAATGTTAATGTTTGAGATATTCTAAAACTGCTTAATCTGTTTTCTCTAACCAGTTTGTCATGCATTTTTTTTATTCTAACATTGCACGTTTATTATAATAAATCTATAGTAAATCTTAGTATTTAATTTTTTTATTTTTAAATTGTGATTAATCATGATCAGTCAAAGTCTATGATAACTTTTTTATCAATTGGTGGGACAAATTTTCCGTAAAAATGTGCTTTCTGTGTAAAAAATGTGATTTATTTTATTTTTTTTCTGGAGGATGGCAAACAGTTAGTCGGATATATATGGTGAGGTCCAGAAAAAAGAAGAAAGCCAGATGCCACACTTTAGCCGTTTTAAAAACTATTGCTAGCATTGCTGTGTGTCACATTAGGATAAAAAATAAGAATTGAGTCGCTTTAGGCTGGTGATGTCGACGTAACCTTGAATAAACTAGTGATAAAAGCTTAATAGCAAACACGAAGAGAGAAAAGCAGAAAATGAAGATGTTTTTTCACCTATCCTTCCCTACAATTCAGACTTATTGTACAGAGTGTATCACTGGTGTGAGATATGCCCCCCTCTCTCTCTCTCTCACACACACACACACAAACATACACTCTTTCTCTCTCACACACACAACTCTCTTTCTCTCTCACACACACAAGGCAGTCTTGTATAAATCAGTCTCCTGAAGAAAAGTACAGTCCACATTGATCTCATCTCTCTGATCCATCTAAAGACTGTTCAGCTGGCTGCTGCTGAGGTCATCGCATAATGATGTCACATGACCAAAGTTGTTATTAGTCCTACACTGTGACGCAAATAGACACACACTCCCAAGTACACTCCCTAGCATTACTTAGGGTCGTAGTCTTTACAGTACACATAAAAGCAGGCATAACTGTGTGTGTGTGTGTGTGTGTGTGTGTGTGTGTGTATGCTTGCGCGCACTGTTGTACTATATCGGTATTCCTCCATTGTTTACTTCTTTACTTTATGTTCTACATTACCTGTTACTGATAGCTGAATGATGATGATGTGTTTTCCCTCTAATTGACTGTCAGCAGGAAGTTCTCCGTGGGTGATGCAAAGCATTGTGGGGAAATAGTTTAGCACTCCAGAGAGGCATTTACGCATTTGACATAGTTGAAACTGAGTTTTGTGGTTCCAGAATCTGGTGGATTGGGGCAAAAAACAAAGCAGAGAGGAAGAGAGAGAGAGTGTTGTTTATAAAGGAGCCTTTTCGTGTTGTTTTGTGTGTATGTGTGTGTGTGAATAATCAATTCCAGTAAACTTTGGTAACCTTACTTCACAGTGTGTTTATGAATCTTATAACCAGAATATCACAAGTAAAATGTGGGTGGTGTTTAATTACGCCTGTGTTAGCGTAAACTGAAACGTGATAGCACTAGCAGTTAAAATGATCTGTAATGTGTTAAGCTTTTAGTCAGAAATTCTCAACTGATTTAAAGGCTTAGAGCTGAGTTCACATTAAAATAAAACCGATGACTTATATTACCCCTAGTTTGTGCACAAATGCCAGGAATTTAGTTTTTCATTTTCTCCAAACCAACATCCAACACAACATGTGTATGTACTGTATAAGTGACATAAGTAGAACTTTGCGATCAATCAGTTACGCAACTGAATCTATCTTTTAATTTTTCCGATGGGTCAGTTCAAGTCAGAATCAGTTCATACAGTTTAAATTGTTTAGTTAAGCGCCAAACCATTTAAAATAATAAATGTTTAAAAGGTTTAAATGTACAGTTTAATGTATTACTGCCTCCTACTGGACTGGAGTGTCGAGCAGAAGATGTCGCTTTGTACAAGACCTGACAAGCTATGAAGCACATTTGTTATATACTTATAGCATTTTAAAACCTGCTTGAGACAAAGAAGGCAACAAACATTCAAAGTTGGAAGGTACCTAAGTACATTTACCTCATTACTGTACTTAGGAACAGTATGTACTTTTATTAGTGGATAATTTTTACTTGTACTCCACTACATCCTACAACAAATATCTGTACTTTCTACTTCACTACATTGCTGCATGGCCATGGCATTTTGTTAATATCTATTGCATAGATTGTTACACCAAAGAAGTGTGTAGCATTTGAAGGGGGAACATCGCCACCTGCTGACTCATACGTAATCGCGTGATTGTCTTTCCCTCTGGGAAACGCCTAATCATGTAGCAGGTGTTTAAAATTAGAATGGTTAAAATGGTTGCATCTCTGGAAGGAGAGAAAGAGAGAGAGTCTTTAACAATGATTTGAAGATCAGATATACAGTGCAAGCTTATCCAAGCTCAGGACTCTTAATATTGCACATTTGAAGTTGAGTACTCTTGTACTTTTACTGAAGTAGAAAAGTAAATGGAGGACTTCTGCTTTCACTTAAGTAATGCTTTATTTTGGGGTATTTCTTATTTTACTCAAGTATAAGTACATGGTTTTGTACTTTGTCCACCACTGTAAACATTAGACCAAAATTCCCCAAAAATTACACAACATATTGTCTTACAACAGTGTCTTCATTTAAAAGTGTGAGGATAGCTCAAGATGGCACAATCTGCAGTGTCTGTAAGTTAGGTCATTATAAATTATCCATGTAAAAACCACATTAAGGTTCCACGTAAATATTTTCGAGTATGGAGCAAAGAAACAAGCATGCACATTAAGCACTGGCTGTCTAAGCACTTCTGTTATGCGAGCACTGAGCACCAATGCATATCGTAGTACAATTTATTGCACCTTGCGCTTAATTTTAATGACCAGGCTTACTATTTAAACGCTAGAATATTTTAACATTAGGCATCCAGTAATAGTCAGACAAAGCAGCAAACAACATGGCGTGTTTAACACTATCACGGGGCTTTCCAAGCATGTGCATTTTTACATGGAAAGTGAACAAGAGGAACTCAGAAAAAAACACCTTCTGTTCTTTAGCAGCAGTGAAACTAAACTCTCAGCTGCTGTATAAAAAATAGCATTTGTTACTTTGTAATGGATGCTGAGACTTTTTGAAAATCAAGTTTATTGCAACCAAATGGGAGCTAAAGAGGGTGGAGAACTGGAGGCGTACGTTTTTGACTCCAGTAAATTTGTCAGGCCAATTCTTTGTATTCTTTGCTTTTGGAAATTATTTGTACACGATTTGTTAAAAAAAATAAATTGCAGCACCGGGTCTAGAGGAAATGAATTGTCACTTGTGGCTTTGTCACTTGCTAATATGTGTACAGGGACATTCCTATAAATATTATTATTAATATTATTATTATTATTATGAGGGGCATTCAAATCAAACCAGTTTTGTATAGAATAACAGAACATAGTTATTAGAGTAAAAACTACCTTTATTTTTCTCTATAATCACCTGCTACATTAATGCACCTGTTCCAGTGTTAAAAAAAACAAACAGCCCAGTTCCTGTATTTACAGCCCAGTTCCTGTAATGTGCAAGTGGTGTTCGTGGAATATTTGTCTGTGTGCAGTTCCCACAGAAAGATGTATCTCTTCCTCAAGTCACGTCATCCATCGATTTTCAGGTGTTAAAGATCAGGTGCTAGATGTTCATGGGAACGACTGCACTGGGCTCTGAGCCACCTTGGCTGGGATCCTCAATTACAGATGCAGGCCTTCTTTAAAACGTTTGCACCATTCAGATGTTTTACTGCGACTATGAGTCTCATCACTGTACTGTGCTTAAAGTTTTCTGTAAATGTCAATCGGTTTTATGCCTTCATTCATGAGAAATTTCATCGAAGCTCCCAGATTGACTTACATACCCCTCACATTCTTTTTAGTTTTACCCCTCAGTGAGTTTCTTTAACAGTTCTGAATTAGTTTCACTTCCTCCTCAAGATGTTTTTTTATATATATTTTTTTATATTAAGTTTTGGTTTCTATGGAAAAGTTCTTCTTTCAGTATCCGTCAGTATTCCTTTGTGCTAGAATATTATTCACCTGAAAATCAGTATCTCAGGGTCTAATTCCGCACAGGTCAAACAGGAAATCTTCAATGCATTCACACTCACTCTCACACACTCTCAGCCCTTGCGCTTCTCACTAATGAAATGGACTCATTCGTCACAGAGGCTTTGCTGAGTCAAATTTGATTGGTGTGGACCTCTGCGGAAATGCATTTCATTTTGTCAGGAGCCGCAGCGTGATCGCCCACTTTAACTCAACACTACGGTAAATGGTCCCAGACTAAGATCCCAGGCTGTTGTACAACACCTACAACAGGCAATCTTTAAATATTGTGGTTTATTAGTCCTAGAGAATGAGGATTATCTACTAGAATTGCTCTATTGAGTGTCCCTGTAAACATTAACTAACATTACATCATCCGTTTAATTTTGGCTATTTTTTCTGGCTAAATACTTTTAAGAATGGTTTGTTAATATGAGATAAAAACAGTTCTGACCTTGACACTTTTCTCAGTCGGAAGATTGTGATATAGTACGTAGGCTATTTTTGTCTATTATTTACATTTGTTATATTATTTGTTAACATAAATTTAGGATTATTTTAATAATTAAAATTTTAGGAATTTTAATATTCTATTGGCAGATATTTTAGTTGTGGGTGGCACAGTGGTATGGTGGTCAGCACTTTGGCCTCACACCTCCAAGGTTCAGGGTTCTAGTCCTGCAGTCAGTTTTATGCGCGTTTGCATATGCCTCACGTGATTGGCGGGTTTCCTTTGGGTACTCAGGTTTCCTTCCACAGTCCAAAGACAAGCAGAGTAGACCAATTGGAATTTCTCAAAGTGTATGTGTGTGTGTGTGTATGTGTGTGTGTATGTGTGTGTGTATGTGTGTATGTGTGTATGTGTGTATGTGTGTATGTGTGTAT
>JAQMYJ010000038.1:23359892-23379544 GCA_030014305.1 Clarias laeviceps
TTTTCTTTTTTTTTTTTTTTTGGGTCAGATGACAGTTCATATTCATAATAAAAAACTTTCATTAGACTGTGGACACATCTGTCCTTTGAAACCTCTATCCTGTTTAAAAATTGTATAAATATTTTAATACTCAATTTATTGCTATATGTTATATATTGATATATATGATAATATTATGATAATATGATTAATATTAGATTACTATAATATGCATCATACTATTTTTACTTGACCTGAAGTATGTATGCATTTTGTGTGCGTGTGTCTGTGTGTGTGTGTGTGTGTGTGTGTGTGTGTGTGTGTGTGTCTGTGTGTGTGTGTCTTTTAATTCTGTGTTGTTGTTTTTTTGTGTTAAAACATAATAAAAAAAATCATATGATTATAATTCAATAATTCTGTCCTTGATTAGACCTCCATAAAAGCAGACGTTTTTGTCAGTTGGCTGGTCTGGAGCATTTACTTGTGTGTTAACACAGTGCCAAGAGGGAAAGACATAAGCAATGTCAATATGGAAAGGGTAATAAAACCATTTCTCAACAATTTAGAGTTCAACGTTCTACAGTGAGAAAGAATATTCACAAGTGGAAAGCATTCAAGACAGTTGCCAATCTTCACAGAAGTGGATGTCCCAGCACATTTACCTCACATTCGGTGCCACACTAATGTTTCATTGTGTTATAAATCCAGCGCATCCAATGGCTTTACAGCTATGTGCACTCGCCTTCCTAAATTCACTCACACATGTTCAGTTCAGCAAAAGATTCTACACCAAAAGATTCATTTTACTATACAGAAAGGTCAAACAAAAACTCCAATACAGTCGGGCAGTTGGATTACCACATACCCAATTAGCACCTTTAATGGTCAGGAGATCAACAAACTGCTAAACGCTTTAGATAACTTAAAAGATCTGCTGCTAAAGTCTTGGTGCCAGATACTACAGTGCACCTACGTACCTTTATCTCATCTATACATCTAAGCAGTTATGGGATAAGGGCCTAACACGGCCTTGGCAGCTTCGCAATCACTAGTCTTAACAACGTGCCCTACTCCTGCCCTATCGTTATCATTTCATACATCTGAAATTGAACAAAATCAAACTGTCCATTGAACAATAATAAACTCACTCCTCAGACTTGATCTGAATTTTAATTCATCTGGATAGTTAATCACAGTTCATTGTTAATATGATTATTGTCTGATTTCTGCTGTTATATTGAATAACTGCATTCTACACAGTTGAAAAACAGACACTCTTCTTTGCATATTAAATCCATTTTTCAATTTTGAACAAGCATAGAATTGTCATCCTGTGCCAATTTCCTTATCGGAAAAGCCGCTATGGTGTAAAACAAGGTAGTGACATTGATAACCATGACCTCATCTCATTCCACTCAATCGCTTCCGCTAATCCTTGCTACTTTGTTTATCATCTCCCTTATCTTTCTACTTTAGTGTCCTCTGTCCTTCAGCAAAATGTTTATTCACTTTTTCTCATTTTGGTGTCCTGTCTTCACGTTCCCACAATCATTCGCCCCATGCATTCCCCCCTCACCAGGATGAGGCGAAATTACACTGTACACACACCGGGTTGACTGTACACACTCAGCATTAGACCATCTTTTCCAGTTCCGTTCATGGTCTCACACACATATACGATGTATTATTCTTTTAAAGGCCATAATTGATGTGGTTATCTCATTGTTTATGTAACAGAGTGGTCAAACGTTAATGACTAAAACAGCATGCCTTATGGCTGTATCATGGTGACCTTTTTGACTTTTTTTTTTTTTTTTTTTTGGATTGACCTCAAATTGTTTACAAAACAATAAATGTAAAATTTTCATGTTGGGTGTTTGGGGCTTTGATCCAGATTCTGCAGTTTACTGCTTGACTGTATATGGCCCTAAATAGTAAATACTTTAAAAAAATAATAAAAATCCTGGATACACATATCAAGAACACATCTAAGACTAAGAAATTTTTGTTTTGCTGGATCTTATTTTGGTCATTAAACATCCAAGCAGCTTTTACATTCTCATTGCAACCGTAACATAGAATGAAACTTGAAAACGTTACTCATTAAGTTTAAGAAACGTTCATGTTTGACATGATCTTTAGACAAATCTGTTCTACTACAACGGTGAGGTAAATATTATCCTCACTCTTGCGGTAGATTTCATTTTAATTAAATTTTTGTAATGACAAATACATATTTTTTTTCATAATCTCCTTGCTTTTCCATACACTTTGAACAAGTTTTCGTATTCCCTCATTAAAAATGTTTTATGCTGAACTGCGAGCCACGAATGTACTGGACATGCATTGTCATGCAAGAACATAACGCCCTTGGATAGCAGTCCTCTGCGTTTAATCCGAAGTTAAGGGCTTCAGCTGTTCAATAAGCATCTCACTATGACAAGCACTGTTTATTGTGAAACCTTTTTTTCCATTACTGGCCTTTGAGAAACCCAGAAAACTGTAAGTATCAATTTTCCAGCTGATAGTTGACTTTGAAACTTTTGCTTGGTTGGTGGTGGAGGATGTTTCCGTTCCATACTCTGCTGTTTATTCTCAGGCTCATAGTGATGAATCCATGTCATCACCAGTAATGATCCTCTTTAAGAAACTTCCTTACAGTATCCGTCCAAATTTTTTTTGCATGTTTATTTGCATTATCCAAATGGGAGTGTGGATAATTTTTTATCTCCCTTGTAGATATTTGTTCCCAAATTTACACATTTATGTTTTGTTTTTTTTGCTTCGCCAATAGCAGCACAGGGGGTGGAATTAATTATAGCGCAAAATGAGCTTTGTCAGAATAGCAGTAGCCTCACTGCTTTGGTGATGATTTTGTCTATAGTATATAATTTTGCCTTGTCAACTCTGGTATTGTGTTAGGAATAGCTCTGAAGTAAAGGATAGAATTTCCATAGCTCAGCAGTTTTTTCTTTTTCACCGCTTGATCAGACATGTTAATGGTCTTGAGATCCTAAAAGTAACAGTAGCGTGATCGTTAGCTCCTCTGCACTGCTTTATAATTAGGTATTCTGTGGCCGGGTGTAATTATTGACTTGAAGTGTTGTCTTCCCTTTCCAGACGACTTTCCTGGAAAACGTCTCCAGGCTTGCTGTCTCAGTCATTCTCAATTCATCTTCTTCTCTTCCTCATCGTATTCTGTAACTTTTGTTATGCTACACCAAACACAGCACCAGCACAAAGTTTGCTTTGGTACGATTGCTTTGTTTCTTCTAGCTGTCTGAATGTCTGATCTTTTGTTCTTTCACGTTGTTCAGATCAGAGACACAAAGATGATAGGAGGTAGATTTAACCCCTGGGCAGTTGACATTTTGACGTGCGTTTGTAGAAGCTTCTCCAGTTTAGAAAGGGCAACATCTGGAAGCCACATGGCCTTTTTGCTGCAGGTTCTTGTTTCACTGTTTGAAAGCAGGCAACACTTCAATTGAACAGTAAGCTTAGGACACGCACGCACCCAACAAATTCTCTCTCTCTCTCTCTCTCTGTCTCTCTCTCTCTTTCTTTCTCTCTGTGTGTTCTAGTTTTTAATGAGGGAATCCCTGTCCCTATCTTATGGGATATTCTACATTATCAGCTTAAATGAGGTTTGTTAATTGGCCCCATGTCAACCTGAAGGATCAACCAGCATCACTTTAGAGCAAAATATACAGATTAAATTGTGAATAAAATCGTGTATTAGCGTAAACAGGTGATAAAATGTTTAGTCTTTCATATAAACTCTCATTTTTTTGAAGGCAAGGCCATTACTTGTGTGTCATTTAAAATGCTTTCATTATGATCTCTTTTAAGCATCAGAACTGTCATTGCTCTGAATGGTGAAATGTGTGTTTGACTCCCAGCCATGTGAGATGTTTGACAGAGAGGATTCACTGCATTGCAATGTTTTGAAGCTGTACGGTATGCCGAGGCAATTATTTAAATGCATTTTACAAAATGTCCCGCAAATTTATTGTATTTTCTTAATTAGAATGAAAGCAATATAAAGAAGAACAATTACTGTTTGGTAAAGAACCGAAAGATTCAGGAATGGAAATTTCAGCTCTTATCAGTGAGCCGAGACAAATTATCCAAATCCCTGAAATGAGCTGGAATTGAATTCAAACTCAGAGCTCGAGTCCCGCTTCTCCTTCTGATGACTTCTGTCCATTGATGTAGCTGTGTTACGAGGTTTGCCTTTGTTTCCTCTCTTCAAGTGTGATGATACATACTTCAACACCCTGCTGCGGGCTCCATGTCCTCCGCTCATTCTAAACTTGACTGTTCATACAGGCTTTTCAATTCTAAGTTCATTTAGTTTTTTGGCAAAGGCTCTTGCTGCACCATTTTTCACACACATTATGAGATTGAGTAATTTAGCAAAGGCCCTTTAGGATCGGTTGTCCTGACTGGCCATCAGGCTTAGATGGGAGCATGGTGATTAGAAAGTACAATGTCCAAAAATCTGTTGTTTTTTTTCAAAGTTAGGATAAAGACGCCATCCGGTCACTGCAAAGCATAACAATTGCTTATGCCTCCTTATACTCCCCATATTCAAATATTTGATTCTCCTATTATAGCAGTGTAATTCACAATTCATACTGTTTTCGCCAGAATGTCCTGGTTTGACTTGAACTCCGTTCCTAATAGCCATTTCCACCCATGGCATGGTTTTAGGAGGAATTCAAAGAAACAGAGTTAAATTGGTGGAAACACAGTGGAGATAAACTGTCCATATTCAGTTCAAGTTGTTATCATCTGTGCTTTCCTATGGGGACATCTTGAGTCCGAATTGGAATTTCTGGGAGCTGGGTTTATGTAATTTGTATTTGAGAATAGAGAGACCTGAACGGGATTTTTGATGCTTGACTGAAGTCTGAAAATTTGACTGTGGAAAATGAGTTGATGCAATAATAGAGGAAACAGTTTTTTTGGAAGTACTGACAACTAGGTGTGTCTTCCTGTCTGTTTCTGACTATTATTCTTTTCGTTTTCTTTTTTTAGTTTGAGCCATTTTTATTTTTTATTATTTTTTTAAGAATTTCTGACAGAAAAGTGGTTGATAGAAAAACTCTAGTTGATAGAAGTACAGGGTTTTCCTTTTGCAGCTCTTTGGGGGGGGGTGTTTGGGGTGGGGGTGTTGTTGTTTAAAAATTGCAACTTGGCTTGCACCCTGTGTGTGTATGTCAGCCTGTCACATAACATCTGAGCCTTTCTACAGAAGAATGGATAAGTAAGCATGATTTTAAAAGGGTTAATGGTGTTTCGGAGAGTTACATAACCCAGAAATTCTTAGCCATTCTCAGTCATTCTCTAAAGCAGACAGAGAGGCACGGGTTTTGGAGTTGTGCTCCACAGATTGAGATAAGGAGTCCTGTAGTGGCGATAACGGCTATTCAGGATGTGAAATAGAGGAGAGATAGAGGTTTGGACAAGAGATAAATGCATTAGACCCATTGCTAAATATGACGCTCTGTGTGTGTGTGTGTGTGTGTGTGTGTGTGTGTGTGTGTGTGTGTGTGTGTGTGTGTGTGTGTGTGTGTGCAGGATCTGCAATGAAACATCCCCCCAACCTCTTCTTGCAGCCTCGTCAAACTATGTAGGCACAAATCCATGTTTTGGATTCAGTCCAGCGCTTATTCATGGGGTTCACTGGGGTTTGAAGCAAGAGTCATTGCAGAAATTCCTGTCTTGTGTGAAGGCCAATTTAAATACTGCTTTGAACACACACACAAAAATCCACACATATAAACACGCACACACAGATAGGGATCATAACCCCTAGTACCAGATTTTAGTACATGCGTTCAAGTCAAACCGGGACCTGTAAGGAAATTTTACTATAAACCTAAATGAATGTGTACAGTGTTGAGACTGTGAGCCACATCCAAGAATGACGATGACCATCACGATTGTCCATGAATGACGATCCTGGCCGAGGTGTCTCTGAGCCCGCTGGAGTTGTTCCTGTGAACATTCAGCAAGTGGAATGCCAGACCCTTAAAAATCCACTGATAACATTTTGTTAAGTTGTGGAAGAGACGCGCCTGTCTGTGGGAACTGAATACACAATCATTCTTGATCACCACTTACACATTACAGGAACTGGGTTGGGAGTTATTGCCACAATCCCACCTAACACCATGACCTCACTTCAACCCATATTTTTGACCATTAAAGGAGTTCCTCGGAGGCCTCGGATGAGAAAACTTCTTATCTTGATGGTATCCACGCACTATTGAAACGCTGGGATAAGTACGTTAGTGTAGCAGGGGATTATATAGATAAATCAAGGTGGTTTTAAGTCTCAACTGTGTTCTACTAAAACTGGAACCTACTGAGTGTGCAGAATAAGAGAACACCCCTCGTATATGCTTGTTGGATTTTACTCACCTGAATAGATCTGTTTCATGCTTAGATGGTTAACCAGTACTGTATTTTTAACTTGCAGAAAGGCAGCAATAATAGCAGGTCAGTGCTAGCATAACACTAAATAGCTAGTAGACAGGTTTTCTATCTAGCTAACTTGATAAGTTACTATTCTTCAAAGATTGCAACTCTTTTTTTTCAAAGTTTATCACTTTTCTTTTATATTTTTCAAACAAACTGGCAGACTAAACATCTTTTTTTTTTTTTCTTCATCTGCTCTTCATTACTGCAGCTGCTTTATTCTGTTTTATTCTTTGACTACCTCCTGTCTTCTGGCTAGTCAGCAAACCATCCGAGCGCCAAACACTAATAAAACGCTCTTCTGAATGTTTCCTCTTTTGCTCTTCAGGCTGGAGTATAAGGTTGCTGTCACCTGACAGCGTGAGACAGAATGAAGAAGACAAATGGCTATGGGTGGACAAATGGCAGGGATTAAGTGGAGTAAAATTTGGAGGGAGGGAACACAATGTTGGTCCACAGAGGTATTTTCTGCATTACTGCTAGTTTAATAAGAATTCTTTTGTTTTCTCTAACAGGACATACAGTCAGAAGAAGGCCACACTGGAGAGAGAGTATGCACAGGTAAGATGACAAAATGTGTGTTGGCATGTCGTTGTTTTTTTGGTCAAGCACTTGACCACTTCTCAGCTGGCACTTCCTCTATTTAGAAACTTCTGTGTGCGTATGGGAATCAGAGAGGTAGAGTGGGTGATGTGAGAGTGTTTTATGGAAAAGTACGAGGCAAAGTAGCGAATGTAAGAGTATTTTATGTAATTGTATGAGGTAAAGTGGAAAATGTGAGTGTTTTTTGCAAATTGGTGAATGTGGGAGTGCATTATTTAAAGTGTCAAGGGTGTTTTATATAAATGTATGAGGTATGAAGTGGCAAATATGATATTGTTTTAATGGGCAAATGTGGTAAAGTGGTGAATGTGAGAGCAGTTTATATAAATGTATGAGGTTAAGTAATGAATGTGAGAGCATTTTATATAAATGTATGAAGGAAAATTGTGATTGTCAGCATGATTTATGTGAAGTGGCAAATGTGAAACCATTTTATGTAAGTACAGTATATGAGGTAACGTTGCAAGTGTGAAACTGCTTTATGTAAATGTAAAAGGCAGAATAGAGGATGTGAGTGTTTTATGTAAATGTAGGACAAAGTGGCGAATCTGAGAGTGTTTTATGTAAACTAATGCAGTAAAGAGGCAAACATGAGTGTTTTGTTGTGCTAATGTTTTATGTAATGTGAGAAGTAAAGTGGTGAATGTTAGAGAATTTTGTGTAAAATACAATACTTCCATACAATACTTTTGTGATGAAAGTATTGTATGTCAGCATAAAAGTAATTTCAACAGGTAAATATGATCATATTTTATGTAAAATTGAGTGACATTGGCGAATGAGAAAAAATATTGTAATTAAATATATGAGTTGTGGTATGAAAACAATGAGAGTGATGTTAGTGAATGTGAGAGTACTTGGTTTGAATTTGAGGGCATTTCATGCGAATCTTGACATAATTTTTGTGTTTGAGAGGCAGTTAACAAGGTTTAAATGGAAAAATGGGATCAGTGGCAAATGCATTGATTTGACTCCTGCAATGTCTATTTCATCTACACAAGGCATTCTCCAGGAGACTATATCTTCTGGAATGGCATGCCTTACAAGGATCATGTTTCATGGATTGAAATTATGTATTCCATTTTGACTTACTCAGAGAGAATTTTTTGAAATGCATCGTTCTGACATAACAGTTAAAAAGACACTACAAAATGGATTTTAATGACAGACCACTAATTAAAATTTATCTGCTATGGGACGAAAGTCATTAACAACAGATCAATACTATCTAATTTACCAAACTACCAGATCAGTGTTTGTCAATTTGTGGTTTCAGAGACCTGCTTGTAAGACTGCATGGCTCATTATAGGATGGCTGTTCAACTTAACCATCATCTGCTTATCTTGTTTTTAATGCTGATATACTCTGGGAGTTCAATCATAAGGAATTGAATTGGTTTGATTTTTGGTTTATTAGCATTGCCAGTACATAGGCAGTAACTGCCAGTATAATCCACTGTAGAAGTGCAATTGATCTTTTTCTTGCTGCCATATAGGAATTTGTGACTTGCAGTGTCTGCCAGGGACTCCTTGTCCTGGATATAATGTCCTGGAATACCAGACAAAATTTAACATATGTTAATGCTAATTTTGGAAGGTTCCTGATTAGCATGCGTTTAATTACCTCTAGGTTAGATGAAATCGATGGAGTAAATAAGAAAAGGGCTTTGTCAGCTTTGAAATGCAAAATCATTGAAATTCAAAGCCCAGAAGCTTTAACAGGTCATTTATCTTTCAGAATACATCCAAACAAATGATATATCACTAACTGTGATTAATGACTATGTCCCCTGAATCATGGCTGGATGAATTGTAGATCCTGGATTTGTTTCAGGATAGGGAGATTTGACTGCTGTCATTTTATTTTGTCAAGCTGCTTATGTGAGTGTCTGTCAGAGAACACACGCACACACGCACACACACACATCCGAAACTGTTAGAGTTGTCAAACAGTATTATTCCTTTTAGAACTGATTGCTCAGAGTCTAGAAGGTTTATTTCTATGTGCAGAATAACATATGTGCTTATATAGAGTTTTATTCCTCCTATACTGCAGCAGTCTGCCATGATTATCATTTTTAAGTATTAATGATTGACACATCAGGCTTACATTTCTTGTAACCATACTAGGGGTTTGTGAGAAAAGTCCTGGTTATCACTTTCTTTATAGCAGCCATAAACCTTCCCCTTATTCCCTCAACAGCCTCTCTTTTACCCACTTTCTTGAAATTAATAAGACAAAAATGTCAAAAGACAAAAATGTCAAAAATGACAAAAAATTCCTGGAGATATTTTATGAAGGAAAACCTACTGACAAGTGTTAATAATTGTTTAAACATGACACGTCCATAAAAATTAATGAAATTATTCTGATTCTCTGTCGAATGCACGAGCTTCTGAGCGGTGCAACAGTACATTTTTATGACATTACATGTCCAACAGTTGTGCACGTTAAAAAGCTTCCAATCTGCCTTTGTCTCCAAACTCTGCAAGCAATTTAGTCTCGAAACCCACTCATTACTCATTGTTACACCAGTCTCAAAACATCATGTGCGCTAATTAATCCCGAAACACACATTAGAAGTTGCACGTGGCCGAAATAATAATTGACAGATGACAGCGATACATGCTGTTCAGTAAAATGTCGCTTTTTGTTTAACTTGAGGTTAAATGTTAAACCTTTGTGTTTACCTTAGTTTGTAGTGTTTAAATATTGTGTTTGGTTTTTAAGTGAGAAAACTAATGTCATAAAGAACAGGCTATATTTAATTACTCATGTTTAATTCATTTAATGACTGATTTTCAAGTTAATTTTTTTAAAAAGGTTTTAATTTTGTAACAAAATCATGAGAAATGTAATAACAAATCAGGATATTTGTAAAATTAGATAATTACAGAATCTCACTAGCAATTGAATTGGAACCCAGGTATCGCGACAATATCGTATTAGGTGGCAACTGGTGATTCTCATCCCTAATGATTACTAGTAGAAACCTAGTCTGTCGAAGATAAAACATTTATCTTTGTTAAATAGCAACATATTTCTAAAATGCATTAATTATTAGCTTTTGATTATGTGAGGCATGTTCCATACAAATCCCTGTGAATTATGTCTTTAAGTTAGCAACGATAGGAGACCGAAAGGGAAAATACATTTATACAATCCCACTGATCTGCTGAGCTTCTACTGAGAAAATGAGTCCTCTCTCTGAGATTGGAGAATTCAGCAATTCTCTGATAAAATGTGGATTATGAAAATGTCAGACAATTCTAATCTGTGGATCTCTCTGTGGTGATTTTTGACTAGCATTTTTGTGAGCAGCTACCAATGGGCCTACACATAAAATTGGCATGGTTTGTTTTATCATAGTGTGTTATCATTTTATGACCTTTACTTCATAAAACTCCAACATGGAATACAGTAGTTTTTATCACCCTTTTTGACTGTGGCAGACTTTATCTGGGGTGCACAGTAGGGCTGAAACGATTCCTCGAGTAACTCGATTACAAAAAATGATCGAGGCAAAATCTTCTGCCTCGAAGCTTCTTTTAATTAATTTAAAAAACTTGCGTTATGGTTTTGCGCAATTATTTGTTTGGCGTGACACAGCGCGCTTCCGGATGCCGCCAGTAAACACCGACTAAGAAGAAGCGCTTACATCATTCACAAAGCGGAAGGAGACGCAAACAGTTAGCGGTATATTGATTTGAGGGAGCGTTCTGTTGCTGGCTGCAAAATGGAAGGGAGCAATAAAATTATATTAAAATTTATTTTAATGTGTGCCTTTGATTTTTTGGTACTTAGTCATTTTGAAATACCTTTTTTTTAGTTTTTGCTTCTGAGAAAAGACTTTAAAATAAGAATGTATGGCACTGTTATGCACTTAATTCATCTCAGTCAACTTTAAGCTATTCCTCGTATTGTGAACAATGACGATGTTTATTTTTGATAAAACGCTGTATGCATTTAAAACATAAAAGTTGATTTATCTAAAAAGAAAACCAATTAATCTTTGTTTCTCTTATGAATTTTACATTGGTGTTTAATTAAGCAAAAGTACATTTTATCCGATAACTCTATTTATCTAAATAATCTTAATACTCGATTACTAAAATATTCGATAGCTACAGCCCTTGTGCACAGGAATCCCATCTGCTTACGCGCCCTTATCCTTAAAGGCATCCATCCAAGGTACTGCCATTATTTATAAGAGTAACAGAAAAGCATATTCTATCTGTTGTTGATTGTGATATATTACATAAACGATTCCCAGGATGTACTTTATGCAAAGCAGTTCAGAGTGTCTAGAATAAATGCTGCCTAGGAGATTATAGTCCCTCAGATTACTAATCCAACAGATTACTATCACGTGTTATTTTATGTGTATTGGAATGGCAAACTGAGTGTATATGTGTGTGTATGTGGAACCTTAGATTACGAGCATAATTCGTTCCGAAACCAAATTAAATTTTCCGATAAGAAATAATGGAAACTTAAATTATTCATTCCCCAGCCCAAAAAAATTTATACATAAAAATAATTAACACAAAATATAAAGTAAAAATAAAAAAAATCAACCTGCACTTTACCTTAAAAAAAAAAGTAAAAATAAATCTGGACAGATAAGTGTTTCCGTTTGTGCGTGCAGGCGCTGTGTGTGTGTGTGTGTGTGTGTGTGTGTGTGTGTGTGTGTGTGTATCAAAAGTAAGGAGCCCCTCCCCTCTCCCCCTTCTCATTTTACACAGTTACCCTTCCTCCACTCCAATCCAAGGTTCCACTGTAACATGTATATGTGTGTGTATATGTGTGTGTGTATGTGTGTTCCCAGTAATGCCAGTGGGCCTGTCTTGGCTCTGGGTCAGATCTCTAACCAGCACCTGGCACTACCACAATTGAGGAATACTACCATGCATCCGTTCTCACACACACACACACAATAGCGCACAGTCATAAATGTAACTGCCATGAGGGCTCACAAATCAGAACACACACACACCACACGTCAGATGGAGGGCCAGCTGAAGCCATGTGCAGATGACAGTTCGGTGGATTTGAGGTGTAATTAAACTCAGTCTGTTTATAACTCTTCTCATTAAAGAGCATCGTTAGTGCCTGCAGATGCTCAAAATAAAAGGGGCCATTATTATTTATTTGGGAATGGGGTGATAAACTTCCTTTCAGAGCTCAAAGGCTTAGCTTTTCAATGTGAACTCATGGCCTCATGTCTGGAGGATGTAAACAAATGTTTCTCTGAAGGCATCAGCTTTCATGTTTTTAAGTTAAATTGCAATATTAAAGAATGCAATTCTCAAGATTTTATCCAAATATTGAGATAAGAAACTATTTGAAAGATCCGTAATTCAGTACAGGAACATAATGATAACGTTTATAGTTTATAGCTCTTTGAATATTGAAATCTGTTTCTGAAAAAAACATGGTGAGAAATCATTTGGTTAACAATTTAATGAAATGATGTGGATTAAATTAAAGAGATGGAAATGCATGTTTTAGCTTTTTAACGCATGTGTGATACGCTACACTTCACCTAAAGGCACAATTTAAAAATTGGTTGTTTATGTAACAATCTCAGAAACAACCCTATTTCCCCTCTTGCCTGTTCCAACCACTCAGCATTCAGCATCATCAGTATACTGTACTAATCAACGGACTGATCATCTGTCATCATCTGCACTTGTCTCAAACTGCTTTATGCCTGAAGTTAGATGGTTTTTAATGCTTGAATGTTTCATAGGTCACTGTGTGGCAAAAACATTCCTTCAAAACTGCAAAAATTTGAGCCAAAGAAGTTCTTCAGGAAGCCTGGAGATCTATTCCTAAAGACTACATTAAAAATACAAGAAAGTGTATTGAAGCAAAATATTAAGAAATTAGTGGTGGATCAAGACTTTTGCTCAGTACTGTACGTGACCTCTGTACTGTATGTGTGTGGTGTTTTTTTTTAATTTATTATTATTATTTTTTTTAAAAAGCCTGCGGTGAGTCAAGTTACCTAGCTAGCAGCAAATTCCTATAGAGTTTTAAAGTAAGAAAGTACGTATATTCAGGATCAAACTGTGTCACGAACGGGCTGCTCTTAACCCTTAAAACTCAAGCTGCACAGATCTGGAAATACAGAAATCCTGTTGGTGTGTGACTTCAGACATCACACTGTAGGTTTTCTGATATCTCACGCAGAACCGAAGTTCTCATAATTTTTTTCAGCTACCAGAATATGGGAATGATGGCACAAAACTCAACATATTATTATGAATCTATCTTTTTTGATCACAGAAACAATAGGAAATAACCATAAAAATGTGTTCTTGTGCTATTTCTTTGCCTATGTGACTTTTTTTTGGGCTCAGTCATGTTTGTGTAGTTGGTTAAAATAAAATAAAATTCAGGTCAGTATACTTCCTAGGTTGTCCCGAATTAAATCATAATAATGCAGTGCCATCTTTGTACAGCAAAGAGTGTTTAGTTTTAAATTTTTTCACTTCATCTTGCTCTTCACATATGACTAGATGGAGGAGAAGGTTAGTAGGTCAGATCTCTGAAATGTGAAATTAATAGAAATATCAAATAAATCCAAATATTGTGTTTAAGGTCACATGTATTTGTCGCTTGTTGTATGTAGTAGACTACTTTTTCTCCTGGAAGGTAATGCCGACTTGTTCCACCAGACTTGCTCCAAGTATATTTCAGACTTGTGGGACACTGAAAGCATCGGTTCATACAAACAGTTTCCGTGTCTCTTCTCATTCTTGGTAAGGACAAAGAACCAAGGATTACGCCCATGCTTTATTTTTACTTCAGTAATACTTAGCAACGTAATTTGAAACACGGTCTCAGAGTTAAGGTATTAGACTTTATTTGTTGTCTGTAATAAATTACACCACCAGTGTATCATTTATTATAATTTTTTTTGTTTTTTTTTTTGCATAAGAAACACCCTTAGCCAGTGTGTTGGAGAAATTTTAAAGCTAATATATAAATATAAAGCTAACCATTTATCATTATTTCTTGGCGCCTGAACAACTAGTGAACCGGCTGAGACCAGGTGAAAGGGATGGGATGCTGTGCGCTTGTCACAAGGTTTGAACGATTGTTGTTGAAGCCATCGTTCTGTTGGGGTTCAAGGATTTCTCTGGCTCTCAGGGTTTGGCAATAATGCTGTTTTCCCGTTAAACAGCTGTCCAGACAAATAAACATTGTTTTCTGGGATGAACAGAGCAACTCTTGTTTTTGAATAGAGGGGGAAGGGGCTTGGCATGGCCTCGACAGCGATCTGATTGGTTCCCGGCTGGCCGCATCACTTGTGTATGTGTGTGTGTGTGTGTGTGTGTGTGTGATTGAGTGAGTGTGGGCATGTTTTATATCTTGATGGGGATCAAGTGTCCTCATAAGGATAGGAGTATCTGATAAGTGCGGGGACATATGGCTACATCCAATAAAGGAAACCTTTTGTTGTTGTCTTTTTAAATATAAAAGTAATTTTTATTAAGGGGAAAAAAAACGGGAAAAAGAATTTCTGGTTAGGTTAAGTGTTGAATAAATTATCTACATAAACAATGATGTCAACCCAAGGTCCTTATTAGGATAGTAAGAAAAGCGCGTGCGCACGTGTGTGTGTGTGTGCGCATACTAAACATATAAACATGCCTCGCATTAAACAGTGTTCTACAACATAGGGAGGAAGACACAACACACTGGTTGGGAATGCCAATGAAATTTGCGCCTGTGTGTCTTACACACGCGCACACACACACACAGGCACGCACACTGCACACACAGTTTTCTTTTGTGAAGACCAAATGTCTACATAATAAGTATACATGATATGACTATAACCTTAAAGGACATTTCATCCCCATAAAGAAAACAGATTTATTTTTACAAACAAATTATATTTTTGTCGTGTTTTGTATTTTTGCAATTTAATTCAAATAAAATAAAATAAAATTATTGGGGTAAATATTAGGGGTTTGGCTTTGCATGAGCTTTTTGGTACAGTAATATTATGTAGAGGTGTGTGTGTGTGTGTGTGTGTGTGTGTGTGTGTGTGTGTGTGTGTGTGTGTGTGTGTGTGTGTGAGAGTGTGTGTGTGAGTGAGTGAGTGATGGAGAAGGGGTTAAGCAAAGAAATTCTAGTGCAGGTATTCAGGACCTTCACACCAGACTTATCAGCTGAACCCTCGTGCGAAAATGGTTGCATAGCAACCTGCCTTACCCCTCTCGCTCCCACCACATTCCCTCCATCCCTGAGAGGGGAAAAGAGAGAGAGAGATGGAGAGAGAGAAGCCGCAGGATGGTGGACGTACTGTATTCGCTTTGACTTCTTGACAGTGAATATTTTTTCCAGCATTTTGCAGCTCTCTTGTTTATCTCTGTGTAAGGAGGGGAAGAAAAAAATAATAGAGATAGAATTGGAAAAAATGGAGAGGGGGTGAGCACGAGAGAAAAAGAGAGGTAGACGAGTAAGCAAAGAAGCAGGAGAGAGGAGAAGGAGGCAGGGAGGAAAGGGAGACTGGGTCAAGATGGGATGGATAAAGACAGGGAGGGTGAAGCGAGAGGTACGTACAGGCAGTGATGAGAGCAGAAAGAAAGAGCTAGAGGTATTGATGACTAGGAGTATCGAAGAGAGACAGAAATGCAGAAGGAAGAATGATATACCTTGAGCTCCACTTCTACTAGAATGTCCTGTCATTGAATGTTGCATAGAAATGATTCAGCTGTGTTTGTCTTCCCCCCCCCCCTTTGTCCTTCTCACCACTCTGTGGCTTCTGCTTTTACTCTGTACTGGAGGACAGTAGAAACCATTTATTGTCAAATAGGACAAGCTGAATGACATTTTCCTTTCAACGTGCAAAATATATACACACAGAAAAACATCATTTACAAACTCCAAGATATCATCTAGAAGGGGGTGTGGCTTATGAAGTAAACTGACACGTATAATTCTTTGCATATGTCTAATTCTAATTCCAATGCGAGCAACTTCACAAGTGAGCATTTGGCAAATGGAAAGGTACACCATGGAGCATGCGAAGTGAGAGATGTAAAGATCAGTAGGGACGGACAGCTCCAGGGACGAGTCGATACGATAATACAGCGGTGCCTTGGCATACGAATTTAATCTGCTCCAGAGGTGAAATTTCTTTTTCCCGTAGCAAGTCATTAAAATGCAGATAATCCGTTCCAGCCAACAAAAATTACCAATGTTACTCATTTCCAACACTAAAAACAATTTTTTTGCATACAAAAACAAAACATTTAGAAAAGACATGTAAAATATAAAATAAATAGACATTAAACCTCACTTAACAATAATTTATGATTCCTCTTGCCATAGGCTGCTTTAAAAAACGTAACTGAAAGCGGCTCCGTTTTCTTCTTGCTGTCGTCCCTGCTGTCATTCTTCAGTAAAATTGTTAAAAAAACAAAAAAAAAACACCCCCAAAAATATACATCAACTCGCTTGGCTTGGCTTTCCAATTAAGTTTTAAGCAGCTCCTGGACGTGCGTGTAACTTTGCTGGTGTTCGGTTCGGCTTGGTTTGTTTGTATGCTGAAAATTTCAGTTCTTAAGACAAAAATTAATTTTTGTATGCCAAGGTTCGATACCTTGATGCCAATTCGAGTTTCATTGCTATTCTATTCTATCACGATTTTATAAATATTCTGATCAAAAATACATTGGCAAATATTTCACTCCTACCTCACAGGATGCCTGGAAATGTGTAAACAGTTTAGAATGTGCCACCTGTAGGACTATAGAGGAACTGCAAATTCAAATGTGTAAATGTTGAAAATAAATAAATAAATATCTAATAAAAATTGATTTTAGAGTCCGTGTGGCGATACATGAATGGTCACACTAAACAATCGCAAGACGTAACTGAATCGATTTTTTCCTCCCATGTTTAGTAATCAGTGTGATACGTATTCCGACAGAGATTCTTCGATGGCTCGAAATAAATAACAGGTTCTCATAAATAAACAGACAAAAAACAGGATATTCCAGACTTGAGTAAAATTCTAAATCCCAAGAACAGAAAGTACAGCAAGGGGGGTGAATTGAAAAAAAACTTTGCAATGAGACAAAAGTGTATAAATAGTCAGAGTAATTAAGGGCTAAACTCAGAACATGTGCACACACTAGGGGGAAAAGAAAAACAATGACCAAACGCAGGACAGGAATAGAACCAAAACACGAGCGCCTGACAAAGCAAACAAAAAGCACATGGAGTTTGGAACCATGAATTTGTGACACACTGCTGTTAGCTTGAGGCTAAGATAACATTAACATAGCATTTTTGTAGGTGTAATGACCAGACGAAGGGAAGTTGTGTACAAGTTAATTACAACTTCTAAGTACTTAAAACAGATCATTTCCAGTCTAGACGGTGGGATTAAGCGCAGGCCCGTAGCACAGTGCTAATGTAAACATGATAAAACATGAATCTAAAACCTATGGTGTCTTTCTAGTGTAGTGGATATGTAAGAAAACTTTCAGCTACATTGTTAGTGGATATTGGAGGGATAAAAAGTAGTGGAGAAGTAATAAAAAAAATACGGAAATGAGTCTGGCTGCCATGTGTGTATGCTTGCTCATATCAAGACCATGCACACTTGGCATAGTCTAATAAATACATATTTGTAATAAAGACGTAGGCTCATAAACACACTGTCAGTGTCTGGGAACCAGACAGACATTCTTAATTAGTGTTGTTTTGACTCCCCATCGACTTCCTGAGAGATGGAATCGTCTTTGCACGCTCTTACTACCCTTTTATTTATTTATTTATTTGATTCTAAGGTGTTGGTTGACGTGAGTTTTCACCTTCCATGTATATGTATAAAAGACCTTGCTCAAGGACTCCACAGTGGCAGCTCAGCTGTGCTGGAGCTTGAACCCGCGACCTTCCAATCTGTAACCTAGAGCCTTAACTGTTAGAGCCACCACTGCTCACCATTAATATATTTTTCTATATGATCCTCTGCTACATTAATGCACTTATCTCAACCCGGAGCCATGATTGGACTGCCTGCTTCACGTCTGAAACGCTGGCCTCCCAGGAACTCCCGAACATACGGAAATGGATTGGAGCAAAGTCAGTACAGGCGATGTGACGATAACGCCCAGTCCCGTTCCTGTAGTGTGCAAGTGGTGGTTGTGAATGACTGTGTGTACAGTTCACACAGACATGTTGCTTCTACAAGTTGGTGACAAGTTATCCAAGGATCAGGGGTTCCACTTGCTCAATGTTCAAACAAATGAGTGCAGTAGGCGCAGAGCCACCTCAGCCGGAATCATCATTCACGGATGTACGGGTTTCTTTAAAACTTTTACAGTATACAGATATTTTACTGTGGCAAAGAAACTCATCACCATACTGTGACTTGAAGTCTTCTGCAAATGTCAATCAGTTTTATACCAGCATTTAAGAGAAGTTTTCCCAGTGTGGGTGGAAAAAGTTGCAGTTACATGTAGTTTCAGGTTATTGGTTGCTTTTATGGTTTTGAGAGATGTGTTGAGCTAAAATAGGAACAATTAACTGGATGGTACTGAAGTATTATTAATATAAATAGAATCTTATGTTCTTGGGTTAGGGAATCCAGGTATCAGACACCACTTGTATCATGCCTATATTTCATGAGTCAGCCTGGTTTGTGGTTGTTCCTACATTTTTGATCTGATCTGTCCGAGACTCATCTATCAGTGAGTTAATATTGTGGATGTGTATACCGGGGCGTTGATCCACATTATTAGGACGTCACAGTAATTCGTACCTTTTGTGAACCGAGAAAAGCTTTTATTTTCATTGCTGTGTCTCCTTCAGTGTGAAGGAATAAATCACCTCAATGCCTCGCATATGTCTCTGCCTGTCTGTCTCTTCCTGTCTGTCTCATGTTTTGTCTCTTCTCAATGTTTCTGTTCACTCCAGAGCCAAGTTTATTGTACGGTACTTAAATCTCTTTTTAGGATGACGCCACTTTGACCTCAGTGTTTAAAGCGTTTCGACACTCAGAGGAGCCTCCGCTGCTGGGAAGCCGATCGTAAAGATGGTGATTTGAGGGTAGTGTGGGCAGACGGTGTGCATCCATAGCTCACGATGACATGACCAAAAGTTCACTATTAAGATCTGGTTTATGCAGTTATGCAAATATGTAATAACTGCTAAAGAAATTCTGACACGTATACTGTTTGTTTCAGTTGTTCAGTTTATCTATCAGTTTTGATAGGAAAATTAAATGTTTCTCTGCCTAATCCCTGTTATACAGCTTGGTTCTGTGAACAGAATTATGGGATTGCCTTCTCTGATAAAGACACATGCTATTCTAATTCATGAAAGAAAAAAATTCTCGGGCTTGCGATGGACTTTATCTCCAACTCACAGTAAACAAGCAGATGCATAGTGTTCATTGCTGAAGCTTTAGAATGCACATTTTTCAGTTAAGAAATAATTCTATATTTAGTTAGTCATCAGGTCTGCACGGTTCAGCATATGTTTGTGTGTGTGTGTGTGTGTGTGTGTGTGTGTGTGTGTGTGTGTGTGTGTGTGTGTGTGTGTGTGTGTGTGT
>JAQMYJ010000038.1:23384803-23412091 GCA_030014305.1 Clarias laeviceps
CTAAAACAACATGCATGAGGAATCACAAAGGAGTTTTCATTTTCTGCAATGGAAAAGTACTCGAACTAGTAACTTTTATCAAAGAGTAACGCTGTAATGTAACTGATTACTTTTTAGTGACAGTAATTTTGTAATGGAATTAGTTATTTTAAAAAGTAACGTCCACCAACACTGCTCCTGACCATTAATGGCCGTTGCATCTTTGGGTTTCGAATATGGGGAAAAAGTGTTTTAGGGTCGATTCCCTGCCCCAGGTGAGTGCGATCCGGGTTTCCTCCCACAGTCCAATGACATGCAGGATAGGCTGTGAATTGTGAGAATCACTGTGTGTGTGTGTGTGTGTGTGTGTGTGTGTGTGTGTGTGTGTGTGTGTGCTCTGTGATGGAATGGCACCCTGTTATGTCAATGTATAACCCCCTCGTCTCCCGAGTTGCTTGGAATAATCTTCAGGCTTACAGTGACAGGAGAAGTAGTATAGAAAATGAATGAGTGTTTCAGGTAGAAGGAATGAGTAAAAACTAATTGCATCCCAAATAAAATCCAACTGAAAATGGGTCAATAGGTACCAATCAGGAAGGGGTGAAGGTCATCATGTGTTCCTCTGAGACGTATCTTTAAGAATTGCCCACATATCAGTAGAGAAAGTCTTTACCCATGTGAGCCAATTGCTGCAGTGGGATATGAACTAATGAAAGCTCCTCGGGAGCATGTGCACAATCAGTGCGGAAGTGGTTATACGAGATGCTGATCATAGTGACTAGACCATGAACTGATCGACCAGTGCATCTTGAATGTGAAGGCAACTGGACTTGTATATATCCATTTACTAACAACTTCTAGACATTCTGTGAATAAGACAACCTTGACACAAATACTATTATTAAAACACTCTGCATTTATTCTAAGTTACCCCAAATTCCTCTCTGTCTGGTATGTCTGTATGTAAGCGTTTGCTGTAGTTATCACCGTGGGTCTGTGCCAGGCTCTGGCACAAGTGTGTAATGGGATGATGTCAATCCTGGGTTGAAGTTCAAGCCTATTTATTGTGACTCAGAATCTGTCTCCTTTTATTGAGGTCATGAATTGAACTTAATCTCGTTTGAGAGTCAGAGTATAGGAATGAAAAATAAATGGGAACTGAAACGAAGAGAAAGCGAGAAAATGTATGAAGGGAATGAAACCGAGTAAATAGTCCTTTTGCATGTACTCGGATTTACTGCAATTACACAGCAGAGCAAAGCAAAGTAAAGACAATCATAAAGTAATCGTGAATATACTATGTAAAGTCTTAACGCCTTGAACTAACGTAAGGAACAGGGTATATCCTGTTCAGTGTAAATCTCTGTAAGATGTTTCATAAAATCAGATAGTCACATTGTTAAAAAAATAATAATTTATAATAAGTCGAAAGTGCACAGTGCAATTAGCCAGGTGTGACAGAATGGTCTATTCAGAGCTTGTTAATGAGAGCTACTGCCTGTAGGAAGAAATTTTTGTGTCGTGATCCTTTTGTTTGAATTGCTCTGAAGCATTTTCCAGATCGTAATCGCTCAAATATGCAGAAGCCAGGATGGGAAGGGTCTGTAATCATCTTCTATGCATGCTTTCTAATTTAGGACTTCGACAAGCCTAGGTCGTGGAGATTAGAATGAGAGTCCAAGATTGCTGTGTAGAACTGTTTTGGGGGAGGTTGAATTTTTTTCTGCTCTTGCAGGTGGGAGAGAGCATTAGCTGAATCATTTTGGTGATGCAGTTCCTGTTAGTGATGTTGTCACTGTGCTGGTGTTGCTGTTTTCAGAAGAATCGATGATCAGTTCCAGTATTTTGCGCTCTGTAGGTGATTGTGAAAGCACCGGACTGATAGTTGAAACAGAGAGAGCGCGAGGGAGTTTGGGATTTTAGTAGATGTGTGACGGATCATAAAACTCACAGTTCAAATTGAGTACGGTGTTTGAGTCATGAATCTAACTCTTTTTCAGATCAGCAAAAAAGGGAGACGAATATAAATTTGTTTTATACAAGGAACAAGGAACTTTTTCCATGGCTAAAATTACTTTTAAATAGAGCTTTATTTAAATTAAACCAACCTTCTTGATGTTCAATAATTTAATCAAATCTTCAAATAAAATATTTAACAATAAGCAATTGTAAAATTAGGGCAATATGAGACCTGATGAAACTTTTTCAGGTATTGACCTTCTTCTACTTATTATTATTAGTATTAGTCATAGTAGTAGTAGTAGTAGTATAAGGTACTTTTTTAACATCTTTTGCTAAAAAAATCTGGGCAGGTTATAATAACTTAGGCCAATTTTATATAATCAAAGTATAATACTGTGTAAAAGTCTTGAGTGACTCCTTATTTCTTCATAATAAAAAATAAAAAAAAATGTTGTAGATTAATTTAAAGAAAGGGGAACACATATTTTCTGCGAAAGGCTGCAAAATGCTTAAAGCAACTAATTAAAAACTGGTTGTTTATGTAACAACCTCAGCAGCGACCTCATTTCCCCTTTCAAAGACACCAAGGTCGTACACGATGGAAATAAATACAATGGATCACCATCGGCCTCCACAGTCCCTAGTTGGACTACTAAATGGACGAATAGTTTATTGGTTATGTACATGAACTTCAGGGCATCAGGAAATTCTTTGGTGACACTGAAAGGTGAGAATCAGTAGATCAGAAGACTTCATTACTACTAAGGGAAGAGTGACTCATCTTCAATCACTCAGGCCAATGTTCTTTCAATGGAACCTCTATCTATAGGTTTCTTAGGAACCTGCATGATGATGGAGGTTTTGAACCAAGTCTTAAAACGATGTTTAGTTCCAGAGAATTCTAAGATGTGTGCAGTAGAAATATTTGCTCTTTGTACTGGTTGACTGTAGAAGGGTGATATGATCTAGATCAGTTGTTTTTTGCTTCCTAATCTGGGTTTGTATTAATATGATTTTTGGCCCTTTTTTTCTGTTGTAGGGAGGGAAAAAAAGTCCAACACCGAAAAGCAATTCTTCGGTCGTAAGTTTACATCGGCGATCTTAGGTTGCGTAATGCGTCACACTCACTGATTTGGTGAAACTGCAACTCAAAGAAAGCTGATTAAAATGTTCATGTCGTGTCAAAATGTTTAATTAAAATCTCAGAGTATGAGCACTGATATGACACTCCGTCCAAAAGCCACCAACGAGAGGATGGCATAGGGTTCCACGAAACTCAAAGAACACATTGATTGATGTCATAAGCTGAACGTAGTAATTTTCTTTAATTACATGTCTTTCGTTAAAGCCTATAATAATTGGACATTGAGAACTACTTAGTTTCTAGCATAGTTTCTTATAGAATTCAGCCAAGATATTTAATCGACTTGTCCAGTATGACCTTAAAAAAAAAAATCACACTGTTAATTAAACCAGCTTTTAAGCTTTCAAACCATCTTTAAAGCAATGGAAAAAACATCTTGATTAGCTGTCCATAAGCAACCTTTCATCCCAGTGTCAAGTCAATATTTTAGCTGTATTTTGTTCTTTTATATTAATGTCAAGTTTTTCCTAGTTGAGCACTACTTGAAGAAATTAGATGAGAATGGAGCAGTGCACTTTATCAAGCTGGTAAAGCTCAGTTATTGCTACATCCTCGACCGTGTCATGCGTGTGTCAGTAAGTGGGTGCCAGACCTGATAATGGCCCTTTAAAGACCACAAAATGCATTAGACCTAAACGCATTGGGGCCTGCTGCATAGACACACAGTAGGCTCAATGCATTCACATATACGCAAGAGAGAATTGTATCCCAGGATTCCTCAGTCAGACTGCAGGAAGTGGACTGTTTCAATACTGTGCTCTTTACAGGTCACTGAGGATACGATAACCAAATGTGTTTTTGTAGGTTCATAAGTAAGACAGTTGACAACAAAGCCACAAGAGTTGTTTGTCTCTGTCCTGTCTCTAATTTTCCATTTCAGTCTGTACAGTATATTTTTGGCTCTCTGACTCCGTGTGCGGTCTTGATCTTGTATTTTCATAGACGTCTGCTTGGTACAGGTCATAGTTTCAGTGACCAAAAAAAGTGCTCTGTTTATGATTCTATGTGACAAAATGACTTCATTTTTTGTGATGCCACAGTTCTGACATTTAAGACTGTGCATTTACAGTAAATAAAAAACACTTTCAAACAATGCGCCAGTCCTATCACCAAACATGTCTCTGATGTCTCTAGTCTTCTCTATTATCAGAAAAATAACCCTGTTTCTAAAGCAGAGGAGCACAACAGAACATCTGTTGCCTTTCAAGCTTGTAGCTAGCTAAGTGTGACTTAAGAGTGCACCTGACTGAACTTATAGTGCATTGTAAACAACCCCCACAATCCAAACCAGTGGAGACAAAAGCAGAACTTGAGTATTGAAGAGGCAATTGCCTCAGAAACAGCTGACATGGGGTCTTGTTAAGGAGTGATGCATGAAAGCAAAAAAAGGGACATGTCTTTTTGGAAGGTCATCTTAAGGCCACGTTTGTCACCTCCTTGTTTACTAAAATGCACATCGTGTTTGCTTTAATATTGCTTCACCTATTCTTACACAGAATCAGAACTTTTCCTTTGCTTTTTCTGTGTTGTATTTAGAACGATAGCATTTACGATAGCTGCTCTGGATTTTCTGCACTCTGTCTTGTCTGTAAAAGTCTTCTAGTACACCATATATTTATTAAACTGTTCTACCATAGTCACCTTAGCTTTATAGATGAATCGTTCCAGGCTAAAGATCTTGGCTGAGCTTGCTAAAGGCTCGTCGAAGCATATCACATCATCGGTGATGGAGCTTAAAAGTTGTAACTGCTTTTAGAAGGGCGAAGAGGTAGAGAACAAAGTGAGCATACTGGCCAAAAACATAATGAAAACTGCACTGTGACTATTTTCTCTCTGTGAAGCTGGCGATGGGTTTGAATCAAGTGCCTGCTTGCAATATGTAAATGATATGCTCCTTGACCTGAGTTATGTTCTTCTTATCTATCTCCATTGTGCCTGCTTGACCCCGTTCAGTAGGGTTAATAAAAATGCAGGTCAAGAGGTCACAGGTTAAGGGTGGAAAGTTGAGAATAAAGCTTTGGTCACGTTTGCCCTATGTCCAGTCCTAGTCTATCTGAAATGAAAAAAGAAAGGGGGAAATAAAGGAGATGAATCCGAGACTGGCCCGTCCCAGAACCGTGCCCTGTTCCCATGCTTAATACACACCCCTGAGTCATGCTGACCCTAAACACACACTCATTTTGCTTCAGGCTGCCAAGAAAAACCGATTTGACCCAAAAATTCCCCAAGTCAAATCACGCTCTGTTTATTTGTTTAATTTAGTCTTGAAGATGTCACATGACGTGGTGATGTAGAAGTCTGAGGTAGTTAACCGCTGTTCGTCATTCACACTTATGAGGTCATGAAACTGACATTAGATACATTCTAGAGGTGTGAATTTAATGTGAATGATTTGGCTTAAGGTTGGTCGCTTTTAGACTTTTTACATGGATATTTTCACAAAGCAGATTTACCAAAATTATATTCTGGAAATCAACGTTTTAAATAAATGTATAGCTTTATCACTTTGTCCCTAATGAGTGACGAGGGGAAAAAACTCCGTAAGATGACGAGAAGAAGAAACCTTGTGAGGAACCAGACTCAAAAGGAAACACATACTCATTTGGGTGACACCAGCATGACCCTAAATAAAACTACAGTATGTGCTACAAGGTCAAAAGTGCAATTATATAACAGGACAAAGTATTTTAGCGTCTGTAACAATTGTATAGGATGTCGCTGTTTGCTGTAGCATTAACATTTGCCTTTACTAGAACTAAAGGGTGCAAACGTGTCTCAGCATGACAATGCCGGTGTGTAAAAGCCAGATTCATGAGGATATGATTTGCCAAAGTGTGAATGGAAAAACTTGAGTGGTCTTCACAGAGTCAGTGTAACATGCTCTCTCTTTAGTAGCCTCTTTTATTAGACATCATGGTGGTGCAGTGGGGTAGCATTGCTGTCTTACAGTTCCAACATCCCTGGTTCAGTTCTCAGCTCAAGTCAATATCTGTATGAAATTCCTGTACATGTTGTTCCTGTGTCTGTGAGTTTCCCTCTGGATTATCTAGTGGCATCCAGCCTCCAAAAAGCTGTTACGTGTCCGGGCTATTCTATGTATGAATAAAATATGTGAATGGTGTCGTGGGATGTCCTTGCATCTTATCTCTGGCATCACTTCAACCCTGCTCATAATGAAGCAGTTACCAAAGATCAATGAATGAATGAATCTCCTTTAGTTTTCTTTTGAACCGTGTTCGCAGTTCAGCATGTGCACAGACTTGTCCCTTGTCTGTGAGAAGTAGTTAGGCTGATTAAATGGCTGTATAAAGTTATTTAAAATCCTGTGTATTGCTTATTATCTTGGAAGGTGTCCATTATTTTTCACTGCTTGTCTTTTGGCAAGTAGTTTGGTATCTTATGTTGTCACAGCAAAGTCAAATGTCTGAAATAGTTTTTCTTCAATAGCTTCGTTTCTGTCTGAAGGATATTTAAGGGAATTTCAGGCATACAAGCGTATAACATGAAAAACTAGACATGGAAGCGGAGGTATCCCCGTTAATTCCATTGATGCTGAAGTCGACGTATTTGAGTAATATGTACATTATTTTATGTTTGTTTTTTCTTGCTTTTTCTGCATTTTGTTGAAGTTAGGAATAACATATCACTTAACCAGTTTAGCATGAAAAGTTTAACATTCAATTCCTAAACTCCCACTGCAAGCCTTTTCTCTGTATGCGCCAAAAATTTATTTGTGCCAAAAAAAAAATACCCAACACCACACACAGCTCTCTTAATTGATTTAAATCTGGCTTATAACATGCTGTAATGCACTAGATCTATCGTAACCCAAATGCCATTTTACTATCACCAGAAAGTCACTTGTAAATACACCCCATGCTTTGCTAACTATCTCTTTCATCATGAACATAAGAGAAACAGTCTTTCTGTCCTCTTTCACGAAAGGAACATTCAGCATATGGCATCTATGGAGCCTCAGGGCTCAACTGACCCTCTTGGTCTGAGCATTTCCCTTTCATGAACTACAAAAAAAAAAGCATGGATAATGCATGAGAAGATGCTATTGGATACAAACCCACTCATCAGAACCACATTGTAACTGGATCTTCACCAGAGTGGCCTAAACCCCCCGTCTACACCATGCACATGGTACCCATATGGCTTAGTGGATCGCTTCCTTGCTCTCTCTCTTTCTCTTTAGCACAGGCATGATAACCTAATCCAGATCTCTTCTGCCTTGGGCTCTTCGTGCCATGCTGTCATCTTTTTCCATGTTGTCTGCACTCTTAAACCCAAGACCCCAAGGCAGCTCAAGCAGGAAGGAGAACTGCACTGTGTTAATAGAAAGCAAAGTGTTTAGATCATAGAGGATGTATTGTTCGCTCAAAGATCTAACCCTAGCGTAATTTAGTAAGAAAGTACAAGTATAGTACGAGGACTGTTGTGAGGACAACTTCATTATATTCCAGGTAATCTATCAAACCAAATCAATGTTTGCAAAACACTGCCAAAGTACTGAAATATCATATAGGACAAACAGCATGGTTTCTTATGGTTCTCAGTGTTCTTCTCTGTCGATGAGACAGCAGTGCGTGGGATACCATGTTGGTCACCATACAATGCAGAGTGGCCTACACTTGGTGGAGTATTGTTTAGAAGGTCAATGCTAGAATAGTAGGTATTGTAGTAAAAATAAACATCTGAATTGACCACTTTCTGAACTAATTGTTCTTCAAAATTTCCCAAAAGTCACTAGCCCCCAGCCTCCCTCCCAAAAAAAAATGCAAACAGTACCAGTTGAATTCAGTTCAGTTAAAATTGTACTGCACATGCAGGGCTCTGATTACCGATTTAGTTTCAGTCCATCAAACTTTGCACACTACATAAATCATCTCTTTCAGTGGCTGCCCTCCATTTTTTGCACTTTCCACCCCTTGGCCGAGTGCTGTTGGTGAGATGAATGGCTTTGGGGCCAGTACCACTGAAAGTTCCTCCACCTCTTCATCCAACTCCATGGCCATGTGTCAGTCTCTTTCTTTAGAATACGAGCTCCCGCTGGACTAAATGAGTACAGCGACAGGCCTGGGTGCTGCCGGACCTGCCTTTTGGAAGCTTTGTTATCGGTCAGTGCCAAGTCTTTGCCCATTCAATGCCTTTATTGTGCCCAGCCATGGGCTGGTCTCGGGTGGTTCTTTAAACCGACCCACTCAGAGAGAGAGAGAGAGAGAACGGAACACAAAGGGGAGTCTGTGTAGGAGGGTACAGAGTAAATTTACACAAATGATAGGTTCTGAAGGTCTGGGTTGTGCTTTAATAGTGAGAAATGTTGCAGTGGCAGTGATAGCTAAAGGCAATTGACTTTTTTGAGATGGAAGATGGACTTTTTTGGGGGATGTAATTTTACAGCAGTAGTTCTTACTTTAGGCATGATTCTGTATTTTTATCCACTATGTTGCCCTTTTCAGAAAAAATAATGCTTGAAGTTTATTCAAATATGAAAATAAAATCTGCCTTTAGAGAGCAAAGACTCATAGGATTGGGGGGGGGGGGGGGGGCGAATTTAAGCTTAATCAATTCTGTTCATGGTTAGATCGACCAGTCTACCTCCATTACAAATGTAAAAAAAAAAAATTATTGTTATTAATTTTGGAGTCAGTGTAGCGTTACGTGAATCGCCACACACAAGAATCGCGATTCATAACTGAATCAATTTATTTCTCCATCTCTACTATTTAGATAATTATAGATAAGTATCTCTGTCTATCTATATAGATAACATATCTATCTGTCTATCTATCTATCTCTATCTATAGCTTATAAAGTATTTTAATTTTCCTAATTAACATGCTCAGAGGTATAATACACAATATTATCATGTCATTTTAAATCAATTTAAAGCCAGTGTCGCATGAATACACTTTAAAGACATCAAATAATTTATTCCAGTAATACTTACAATATTGTACCATAATGTTGTATGTTCTCTAAATTAAAATATAGGGAATAGCAAGTAGTTTTGTTTACCACACAGTGCTACTTTAAGCTTGCGGCTAGCTAGACCACTTTTTAAAATTTGTTCCACCACGTTAAGGACTGTGTTTGTTGGAACAGCATTTAAGTCGTACATTTCCCTAAAAAAATTACAGATGACTGACTGACTCTTTATTATTATTCCAGTATGCTTGGGTTTGAGGAAGAAGCATGACAATCCCCGCTAGTGTTACCTGGCTAGCTTTATTTGAGGTAAAGGTTTAATGCTTGCTAACATTATACACTCTAAAATAAATCTAAAGTTTGTCTGAAATCTCCTTATTTCCTAGGAACTGATATGATTTGTGAACAGAAAGATTCCAGAAAGGTCCAGGTTTCTCTTCTCTGAGTTTTTCAATAGCTGCACATATGATTTCGCTAAACTAGTCATAACTATTGATTCAGTTCAGGTCAAGATACATACCCTTATAGCACAACCCATAAGAGGGTTAACATTTTATATCTCACACACACCGATTTGTGCTTATTGGATATGATAAGTGGGTCTGTGTCCATTAGCCTGTACAGGAAGTCCTGACATCCTATTGTTTCTATCTTGTCTAGGTTATTGCTGAAAAAGCACATACTGTCTGGCGCGCTGTCTCTCGCTCTTTCATTCCTGCCTCAGGTCAGCTGAGTCAGCATAATCCCAGGGCCAAAGTCAATACGCACTCCTATCACTCTTTATTATCAGATATCTATTTAAATGCTTTTTTTCCTCCGAAGGCCTTGTCTGTACCAATTGATGTTTTACGACCAAAAAGGTCTGGTGTAGGCACAGAATCTGAGAGACGTTGCCTCAGAGAGTAGAGAGGGAGCGAAGGAGAGTGTCTTTTTGTTGGTTTATGTAGAAAAAAATCAGCAATAATATTTCAAGGATACTGATGGATAAAAATGGAGTGTTTAAGAAAGACTTAAATATAAATAAACAGTTGGAGTAACGCCGTGTGTAAAAGCAAGGAAAAGTCTAAACTGTACAGGACAGGCAATACTCCATGACCAGGGCTGGGAACCAGCACATCAGAGGATTTATGCACTTTTGGACTGTGTTTTCTAAAACTAAAATGTGTTCATGACCGATGAATATAATGAATGCCAGAAAAAGCGTTTTGAGAAATTCTCTGGAAGGGTGTGTGAGGTTGTGCAAGTAGGTTTAGTTCAGGTTCTGCAATTTTATTCCTGATTCTTACTTGTATTATTTTGTTATGATAATATTGGGGAAAAAAAACATGAATGACAATGACAATGCTTGGTTAAGTTGCATAATAAAAATCTACAGTAGAAATCATAGCAGTGTTTAATAGTGAAAGTAAGAGCATTTCCATACTTCAGTTTACTAGTAATCAGTTTACTAGTGAGAATTAAGATTGTACTTTGGAGCAATGGAAAAAAGTCATGTGGTCATGAGTCCATTTGGTCATGAGTCCAGATTGACCTCTATTCCATAGTGATCGGAGCATCACGGTAAGAAGAGAAGCACATGAAGTGATGCATACCCATCATGCATAATGGCCACTGTACAAGCCTCTGGTCTTTTGATCTCATTATCTGGAGTTGCTTCAGTTGGTCAGGTCTAGACGTTACGTGACATAATATTAAGTCAGCTGATGACCTGAATGTACTGATTGTAACCAGGTTATCGCATCAATTTGACTTTTTTTCTTTCCTAATAGCACTGGCATATTATAGGACAATGGTGCCAAGATTTATCGATTTGTAAGTTGTGAAAGAGTGGTTTTGAGAGCATGAGGAATTGTTGTCACACACGATTGGCCCACTATTGAAAGACTTCAAATGTGTGGTGTCCTGGAGCTGTTTGACTCTTGTGTCATCAATATGAGTTCTCTGCCAAAAACAAATGAAACTCTAGACTCGTTAACTCATTCCATAAGGTTGTTGAAACAGTGCCATGGCGTATACACGGCATAATCAAAGCTAAAAGCAGTCCAACAAACTAATAGTGCATGACTTTCTTTTTGGCTGGGAAGTGTATTTAGTCCATGAATGCACTCACAAGAATCAAAGGATGAAGGAGACAGTGTGTTGTACTGTGTTATTAATTATAGTGTGTGTGTATAAATTTACAGCTCCAATTAATAAAAAAATGTATCCATTCATTCATTCATTTCTTAGCAATCACTTTATCCATGTCCATGTCCATGTCAGAATCTATATCAGGAGGAAATCTAGTCATAAGGCCAAAATACAGCCTGGATATGACACCAGTTTATCTCGAAACAACATAAAGCAGAACAGTGGATAGCCTGGAAGCATCCAAGTATCCAATGTACGCAGTGAGTAATAGCTTGACAGCTGTTAATTCAGGTTGTAATTACACTTTGTAAAGTATAGACAGATGTGTTATCTCTAGTGAAGGGTGAAACAACTGGGGCAACACATCATCAATACCTGACAAAGCTTTAAAGTAGCGCTTCAGTGAGAAAGGACTGATGCATTTGGCATCAGTTCTTGCATCCTTTCAAGATTTTTTTTTACACCTCAGTTCTGAGAATGTGCCCGACAGGCACTCCTTTTGGAAAATGAAACTAATGACTAGTAAACTTCATGTTTAGTTTTGTTTTCCTATTAGGTTAAATTGTCTGCAGATGTTTCTTCAACAGCACTGCTGTTCTCAATTCTGATTGGTCACGAGGTGTTGAGTTAAATTTTATATAAGCACACGGCTCGGACAGTAGTAACAGTTTTTAACTGTGAGCAGAAAACCCCATTGATCAAAGCTGGTACTGGCTGAAAGTTTGTGTTGTTGCGTGTATAAACCAGATGTCTGTACTGTATTGCTGTCCTGCAGATTTCCATAATTTTTTTTTCTCAGGGGACGTTCATGTAGTTATTACTTTATAAACAGAAGAAGGAATGTAGCTGCGGCGTATATGTGAGCGACACCTGAAATGTTGAGCATGCAGTGTGTTTCCCAATTTCCCGTTTATTTCGGCCTTATCGCTTGCATTCTCTCACCCGTCTGAGGCGGATTTCCTGCCAACGTGTTTCGTACAAAACAGGAACTTACTGAGACTGAAGTATACTCTAGAGGGGTGTGTTAAGGTGCAATTTCCTGTGGCGCCTTAGTATATGAGCAATGAATGAGTATACTCCTTATTAAGAATGCTGAGCCTTTTTTGGCATACCACTAGGATTAATCACTTTTATAAATAAGTACACACTTTAAAATAAAAAATAAATAAAATCTAAAGTAAAATTAATTATTAAAAGTAACCATTAGAAAAGGTATCAATGCCCAGGCATAATGACTATTTGGAGATACACAGGCCGCCCAAGGGTACATTAATCAATGCACTGTTTTTGTGCACCCTTTAAGAACTGCACACTATGTTGTTTTTCACTGTACACAGTTAAGCGTGCTTTTAGTATAGTATGCTTCTGTGATGAATACACACTGAAGTGTGCCTTGACATTGATGAGGCCATAGCACATGATTGATGTGGAAGGATAAATGTGATCATGCAGATGAACTTTGGATAGATTTGCATTAATTATTCCGGCATCCGAACCATGAATAGCATAAATATGACTTTTATTCCTGTATATGGAGGTCTTGCAACTGTCCAGCTGATTTGTTGTCATTTGTATGTGTGAGGTTGTGCGTATGCTAGTGATGACTTGCACTGCTGACTACATTCTCACAGTGACTGGTGGTGCACTCGAGAGAACCTGTTTTTTTTCTCTCAATTCTTGTAAAATATCACTATTATTGTTATTCATAATACCCATCTATATAAGGTATGAAATTCATCAGAGAGTCCTTATTGCCTAAAGCTAAATCCATTCTTTTTAGCAGAGTCTGTGTTGATTTTGCACGCTCGATGTACAATATAAAGGATGAATAAATAGTGATGATGATGTCTACATTACCAGAATTTATCCTTTTTCAGTTTAATTTTGGCTAACTTTGAGTCTTGCGAAACAGTGTGTATGTGCAATGGATCACCAAAAATGTGACATGCAAAAGATTTTTTGGATTTTTTTTTGTGATTTATTCCAACAAGTGAGCCTCTCATATCAAGATTTACAGGGTTGTTGCTTAAAGCTCATGAAAATAGAAAATCCAGTATTTATTAAGATCAAACAAATTTACAATACAGAAATGTCCAATTTCTAAAAGGTATATTAATTTATTGGTCAGGGCTGCTTTAGCATCAATTACTGGATCAATGCAGCATGGCATGGAGGCAATCAGCCATAGATCCTCTATCGGGTTCAGGTCAGGTGAATTGGCTGGCCAATTAAGCACAGTAAAATCATGGTCATCAAACCAGTTAGTGGTAGCTCTTGCACAGTGGGGAAAGTGCCAAGTCCTGCTGGAAAAGTAAATTAGCATCTCCTTAAAGCTTGCCAGCTGAGACAGAAGCATGAAGTGCTCTAAAATCTCTCGGTAGATGCCTGCCCCCTCTTGACTTTGGATTTGATAAACCACCCGTGACCAACACTAGCCTATGATATGGCACCCCAAATCATCGCTGACTGTGGAAACCTCACACTGGACTTGAAGAAATTTGGATTCTCAGCCTCTCCACTCTTCCTCCAAACTCTGGGACCTTAATTTCCAAATGAATATTTCCTGTCATCTAAAAACATAGATTTGGACCACTGAGCAACAAATCAGTACTTTTTCTTTTAAGCCTGGGTAAGACACTTCTCACATTGTCTCTAGTCCAAGAATGGCTTGATGGTAGGAATGCAACATTAGTAATGCAGCATAGCCCATTTCCTGATGATGTCTCCAGCCTCACTCCAGTCTTTGTGAAGCTCCCCAAAGTTCTAAAATCGGCTTTGCCAATCTTTTTAGCCTGCAGTCATCGCTGCTTATCCACCTTTTCCTACCACACTTTCTCTTCCAGGTAACTTTGAATATTCCTCAATATAGAATTCCACAAAGACCTTTCCGCAATGACCTTCAGCAATTTATCCTCCTTGTGGAGGATGTCAATGATCATCTTCTGGACAACTGGCAAGTCAGCAGTCTTCCCCATCCATGTACTGAACTAGACCGAGAGATGTATGCTGTATGAATAGTAAAATACTTAAACTCGAAATAAAATATGCTAATAGCTTGAGATACTGCATTTTTTTTTTTCATGAATTATTAGCCATAACAATAAACAATGAAAACAAAATAGGCTTAATGACATGTAATTAAACTAGAATATATGAAAGTTAACCTTATTGATATGCACTGTGTACAGTATATCCAGTGTATATCTATATCCTGTGTGTGTATATACATAATATGTTTTTATACATGTTAATCATGTCTGCATTATTAAGTACAAAACCATTCAATATTTCCATACATAACTTTAAAAATAATAAATAAATAACATCACAGAAGTAGCATATTACATGACGGAACAGTTTTCAGCTGGAAACGAAAAAAATCTAACATAGGCTTGTAGGTTTCTTTGTATTCTCCAGCACACTCAGTAAAACCTCCAGTTATTTTACTTATAAAACTGGACATATTGATTTTTTTCAACCAGAGTTTTCACACCAGATATTGACTGTGTTTATTCCTCTTTAGTGCTCTTTATATAGGTTTCTTTAATGTAGAAATGTTTTCAAAGCCTTCTTTGCTTATGGCATTGTTGTTGATTTTATGAATATGCCAAAGACTTGCACAGTACTAGTAAAACAGCTAGTTTTACTGAGTGTTCTGGAGAACTTTTTCACACTTAATCCTTTCTATTGTCATGCAAGACCTCATTCTGTTTAGCATGCTGCTTATCAAAACATCTACAAAGCTATGTTATTTAGTCAATTATGCAATTTAATCAATTTGTGGGCTCATTTGTGGGATCAGTTTTTGGTTCCAAATCAATTTACACTTTTTCACAAACAAATAATTTATAAATGTTGAATGGTTATAAATAGGCTAATTCCTTAAAATACACTACAAATTTTGCATTAAATGCAAACCGCTTATCATATTTTTAGTATCGCTGCTTCTTCTTCTTCTGAGTTTATGGGTAGGTGATACATTACTGCCACCTACTGGACTGGAGTGTGGAGCAGAAAAGTGGCAGGAATAAAAGATAAAAGATAAGAGACATGCCTTTTAATTGATTACCAACACACGTCGCATAGCATTTAGATTTTTATTATTATTAACGTTTTTGGTAGTTTTTAATACATTAAAACCTGTAAGTAATATAGCTACTTGAGACAAATCGGACGATAAACATTAGTGCTAATGAAAAAAATTCACAGCTCTAGTGCTGAAACATACTCCCTGATATACTTAACCAGTTTATTGCAATATTTTGACTTTCAAACATGTAAATATTTGTATGTACACAATTCTGCACAACAATGTTACAATCTTATTTTCATCACAAGGTTTTGCATGTTACGGTATGCTACCGTAGTTAGGGCTGTGGTAGCATATTTTGACAAGGCAGCATGACTCGCCAAGCCATCAGCCACAAAAAAAAAATCTAAGCATGTACTGCATTAATCTGCTCGTTTGGGTGCATTATGATTTCTGTAGTAAATATCTACACACAATCTGTAGAGTGTGTGTTTAATGATATGGTGAGTTTTTCTCTTTGAAAGGAGTCTCCAGTGTCCATGCTGACACATGATTGATTATCCTCCAAAAACACCATGATTGGAGATGTTTATCGCTTACTACTTTTCTAGTATAGATTACCGGCTATCTAGAGTCAAGAGGTAGCAACCAGTCAAAGTAAGAGTGTATAAGGGTGCTAATACGAGGGCTATTCAAGTCAAACTGGGATTTTTAAATGCACAGAATAAAGAAGCCCAGTTAGAGAAATAAATCTACTTTTAACTCTCATATGTAATCTCATGCCATCAAGATAGAAAGTTTTCGCAGTACACCGGAGTCTCCTTCGCATCTGAAACACTGGCCTCCCAGGAACTCCTTTAATGGCCTAAACATGTGGAAATGGAGATGTGGCAATAACTTGCAGCTGAGTTCCTGTAAAATGCAAGAGGTGTTGGTAAATAATTGGGTCTACAGATGCAACAGACAGACATGTTTTTTTCTGCAAGTTGTTGACACATTATTTGTCATTTTTCACTGATTGTTCACGGGAACGACTGCAGTGGACTCAGAGCCACCTCGGCCTAGATTGTCATTTATGAATGATGCAAAGGTTTTAAAGAAGGCCATACATCCAACTTCACAACAAAGGTCCTCACAAGTTCCAGGTTTTTTTTTACTACCCTCGTATTATAAAGCAATATCTCCTGTCTTTACAGAGAAAGAGGTTGTCCAACAGTTAGACAGACAAATACACTGAATTGCTAGTTCTGCCATAATGCTCCAGCATTTACAGCCTTTATTTTATTTATTTTTTTTATAAAGTGAACTTTCTTTGTAGATAACATCAATAAACCAGCGGATATAAATCAGTAAACACACTTTTGTACTTTACAACTTGTGTGTGCTGTCGTGTCTTTTTGTCTCTGGACAACCTTGCAGGCTCATATGCTTGTGGAGCACACAGGAAGAGGAAGGTGTCTCCGGTTGCTGTAGCAACCCCTCCCCCCACCCAAATCAGGTGTTTATTAAGCCATGGCTTCTCACTCTTCTGGTCTTTCACTCTCTGTTTAAATACCCAGGCTCTCCACCGTCAGACTTTTAGTACTGTAGGTCTAACGTAAAACACACCTACAGTACTAGCATCATTTTCCTTAATATACTCCAAGTCTCCATTATTCAAGCATCAGTGGTGGTGATTGTATTTATGACATATAATATAGAGTATGAACGAGACCCAGTTTGCGCCTGGTGGTTTTATGTGTCTTGAGATTGTAATCATGTGTAAATTAGGTCATGTTAAAAGGTTTCCAAGTACCTTATTCACGATGCATTTAAAAACAGATTTCAAGCTGATCGCTTAAACCACTTCTGAGACACATTTAGGCCAGATCGACACACCTACAGAGAGAGGCGCAGCGTAAAATGTGATTGATGCACCCAGCATTAACATTCAATTTAGGTAGAGGAAGACTGTGCCTATTAAATATGCTCTGCATGAGGCTCGTATTGCAATTTCAAAGCTGTTGTGAAATGGTGGAAATAGTCATATGTAGAGCTGTTAAAAGCAAGAAAAGGAAAGGTAAATTAGGTTTGGAGCATTAATATAACTGATATGACAAGTAATTCTACCCTAATGAAAAGACCGCTGTGTTTAGAATTAGCATGTCACGTAATACAAAAATGTAATTGTTACTATTATACAGTTTTATAGTGGACTGTTATGGCTATAATATGAGCAGATCTTGAGTGATGAAATCTTCTCATTGGACAAACAGTATTTAAAGCACTCTCTGAATATTTCTTTTACCAAGGTAAAAGGCATATAAATACTGTAGGGTAAATCTATGCAAATTATACAAAAGAATATCCTGCCGTCCATCTATCCGTTATCTATACCGTATATGCACGGTAGCTGAGAACCCGGAGTCTATCACTGGAAACTTGGGGCACCAGACAGAGTACACCCTCGATGGGCAGTTTGGAAAAGCTAGTCACATGCAAGATATGCACAGACTGTTGGAGGAAACAAGAGTACTCTGAGGAAAGCCACCAAGTAGTACAAAGAGACAATGCAAACTGCAGACATACCCAAGATGAGACCTCTGTGCTGCCTAGAACAGTTAATTTGCACAAAAACATACACACCATAATCAATAGTGGCGCATATGAAACACCATCAAAAGTTAATGGTTTATTTAATATGCATAAAGGCTAAAACATAAATTAAAATGTGAAAGGACGGAGAAAAAAATTCAATAATGGCCAATAAACCCAATTTTGGAAAACTTGTTGATTGTCTGATCGAAATTTTTGATTTGGCACAGGTTTTAAATGGATAGTTTAAAGCAAGTCTGTCTTAAATTTAATTCATATGGCTAACTTGCGGAACTTGCCAGGAAAGAAAAGGGTTACATTTGTATTACAGTAAGTACATGGAAGTACCATGTAATTTTGAAAGTGAGAATGCAGAAGCTTCAAATGAGTCTCAGCTGAGCTCTGGAATGCACTTTTGCATGGAACGACGGTTGTGGAAATTGCAACAGATTACTTAAAGTATACTCGCGTTCTGGGCGACAAAGTTCACTATATAACGATTTTAATTTAAGACCTCGATTTTAATTTAAGACTTGAAAGAATCTTGAACTATCCCTTTAAGCCTGATGCACTTTATGATACGACCTTCCCTACTTTATCCAAGCTTGGGACAATCACTGAGAGTGCATCCCTTTGGCTGAGGTTATGGAATCAAACCCTGGATTTATGTGAATAAAGAACAGACATACTTCCAGTGTATTACGCAGAGAGCCTGGCACTCAGTTACACCCGGCTTTGTTAATCGATTCACTTTCTCTTTGAGAACAGTAGCAGCATCTGTCTAAACTGCGAAGGAAAACAAACAATATCTACATAATCTACATGTGTAGGTTGTGAATGCTAGGTTAAAGGAGACTCAACTTTGTGGTGTCTTCATAGTCAGCTTCATCACATGGCTTAAACCTACAGAGCTACGAATGCAGCTAATTAATTATTGCCTCAGCATGCTGTCGACTGATGACTTCAGTCACACCAGTTTGGTACGAGTGAAAGGGCAGACATTAACTGATTGTACAGGCCCCCCTCCACTCTCTGTTAAGCCATGTGTCAAGAGCCTTGTCCAGACTGCTTATTTTAGGCTGGAAGAAAAATAAAAGACGTAAGCTCAGCTGACGCGAGATTCTGAAAAGAGCCTTCTCTCTTTCTCTCCGTCCCTCCATCCCAGGACGCCTCCACCCATCCTCGCCTGCGCACACCTTGGAATCACATGCAGCAGAAAGAGAATGCCGTCTTGTTTTCAGCTAAAGGGTGGAGGGATCGGGAGAGAGAAAATCATTGTGTGTGTTTCTGTGTGTGTGAGATTTCTCTGTATGTTCAAGCAGGACATTCTGACACATACCACGTGTATGACGTACTAGAGCGATCTGAGCTCACAAGGACAGGGAGAGACTTAACATTGCAAGCTGAATGGGAGAAAGAGGCATTTAAATGCCCCTGACATTAAAAATTGGTATTTGATAGCTGGTTTTGCTTGTCCTTAAATGTTATGGCCATTAATAACATACTACAGTATGTAAAAAAATATATATACCTTGTAGTGTTTCCCGTTTCCTGGATCAACATTCATATCTTATTTCCTCGGTAATTACCTGCTAGTGCATATTTATGCTAACCTAACCTAGCCATCTCTCCAGGGTCTAGTTTTTTTAGTAAGGTCTACAAATGTACCTACTTTTTCAGGCCATTTGCCTGACATAGTAATCATTTTAAATTGCCATTAAATACGAGGGACATTCAAGTCAAACCGGGACATGGAATGACTTTCTTTTTTTTTTTTATGAATAAAGGCGTAAAAACATTAATTCAATTCAATTCAATTATATTTGTATAGCGCTTAAACAATTTACAAGTTTGTATGAAAAGTGAATGTGTATGAATCAAAATGATAAGATTGTCCCTGATGATGAGATGGCAGTAGGAAGAAACCTTGAGAGGAACCAGACTCAACAGGGAACCCATCCTCATTTGGGTGATCAGGGATAAAAATGTAATAAATATTTGGGTGATGCAGTGTGAGACTGGAAGTTCAGTATAACAGGAGATGTGTTTAAGTTAATATGGATACCAGTTCATTATTGGAGGCTCATTAGACATGTACAGTGAGGTGATGAGACTCTAAGCCACAGTAAAACATTTGAATGGTGCAAACGCTTTAAAGAAGCTTGTACGTTTTTGAATGACCACCCCGGCTGAGTGGAATGCCTCGACAGGTTTTTCAAGGTTCAGATGGTTTTTCATTTAGTAGTTAAATTTATTTTTCATTTATTAGATGTGTAGTTATTGCCACATCCAACATACTGTACAGTCCTGACCTCGCTCCAAGCCATTTCTACATATTTCGGCGATTAATGGGGCCAGCATTTCAGACGTGAAACAGGCTGTCCGATCCTGGCTCCAGCATATTATTAAAACTTTTTACCTTGATGGTATCCAAGCACTAGTGAAACACTGGGATAAGAGGATTATATAGGGAAACTAAGGTAATTTTTGCTTTCATAACTGTGTTCTGTCATTCTGGACCATACAAGTCTTAGTTTGCCTCGAACACCCCATATACAGTATTTTCAACAAAAATTTCCTAATCTAACAATCTAAAGATGTGAGAAACACATGTAAGCTTGTGCTGCTCACAACCACGATGCATCTGAACCTGAAACTAATGTTACATCAGTGTCTATTACAGACATGTTCACGTTACATATAGTTACTTATAGTGAGAATGGACAGAAAAGCATTCTCGGACTTAATGCTTGTAATTTGGACTGAGTTAAAAGAAAAGCCAGGACAGATCCAAAGGTTTGACACTGTTTCTGGAAGGATTTACGTTGCGTTGTTTGGCGCTTGACTTTAATCGATGTAAAAATGTATTTGATGTTCAGAAGATCTATTCAGAGATTAATTTTGTTGTCATGATTAATCATTGCGATTGTGAGCGCTTGAGAGAGAGAGAGAGACTGCTGTAGTAGAGCTGGGAATGTGGCAGGTGGGTACGACATAACTGTGTCATGTTTGTGCAGGGTGAGTGTAAGCGCTGTTTACTCCATACTGTCTCTGTCTGTCTGCCTGTGTCTGTTTCTTCCTGGCTGGGGTTCTCTACTGAATATTATCAAGCAGAAATCCTCACTTGTTTGACCATATGCCAGCTAGAGAAAGGGGCTCCGCACTGTAATTGTGCTTCTCACTTTCCCATATGGAAACACGCATAAAACCCCCCTCACTACCGCAGGCGTATATTTCAGAATGATCTAGCACAGTATGGTGGGTGTTTGTGTGTCTAATGATGTAACTCTTCTGACATCGCTATTGTCTAGCGATGTCGCTGCTCTTTGGTGTTTAATAGCTCTTTGATTTGTGATAAATGGCGTTTAATGACGGGGTCATGAGAACACGCATATGGCCCCACGGCCACACCGCGTCTCCTCTTGCCGAGCACAGGATTCATGCCGAGAGTCTGAATAGCTGAGTGGATCAGCCAATTAACGGCGCTTTTGTTGCTCTCGTTTGTGTCGTCGCAGGCTCTGCAGAAGCTGGCCAATCAGTATCTGAAGAGGGACTGGCCTGGAATCAAACCAGACGATCAGAGAAACGACTACAGGTGAACGACTACACACACACACACACACACACACACACACATAATCTTCATTCTCCATTCTCCGACATAAACATGCTGTAATAATGAAGTGATTCAGATGAAACGCAGATAATTTTCCCCCCTCAAGCCACATACAGAGGAAGAGCATCCAAGATGGTTTTTCATTTATGAGTTTAATGTATATTACAAGTAGGATAGCTCTACCCTTTATTTAATCATCATGCAAAAAGCTTGGCTAAATCTTTCTCTCGCTTCTAGCCATGCTGAATTTAATCACAGCTTTAAGTCTAGGTCAGGATTTCTGCTGCACGATGTTGCAACAGTGCCTCAGTGTTGCCATCAAGGTAATATCTTTAGGTATGCCGAAAGGCAGTGCATGCGATTGAGAAATGTCAATGTGCACAAGGAGATGTCAGGCAAGTGCGAATCAAATCCCAGAAATTTGAATTCTATTAATTACACATCTATTGTAGTTGCACTCTTTAACCACCAGAGGTGCAGGTCTTACGGTTAAATACCTCTTGGTCATATTGCCACCTCTTTTTATGGAGAGCCTGCACAATTCCTAGTTTTTTATTTTTTATTTTTTCTCTTCAGTAACTTTGAAATCGATCTCCTTTGACCAAAAAGGATGTTACAGAAATCAGTCATTTTAGCCGACTTTGGAGCTCTGTTTTCAGTTAGGATGCCTCAGGTGCTGCTATGGAGCTCAATATGTTTTAAGCAATTATCCAATAAATTTTTTATGGGAATTTCTTTCATTTAAATTTTTTGTATTTGGTTTATTGTGGTACAGTTGTTTGTAATATTAAGGCTCTTTTCATAGCCAGTTTTCATTTATTTAGTTTTATTTAGTGCACTGTTTTTGAATTTTTAATGAATAAATGGAATTGTGAAGTATCATGAATAGAACCGGATCATGACCAGAGTGTATCATGACACCCCTACGGGATTTAGTGAGGACAGAACTAGTGAGTGATCTACAGGAAAAAAATATAAAAATTTTATTAGCCTTTTTTTTTTTTTTTTTTAACACTCAGACTTCGACTACAGAGAGCCCCAGAAAAATAAATGTACAATAGAATTTGATGGGATTTGTATACTATTGTATACTATGTACTGTACTGAGCACTCCACTTGGTACTAGTGACCCAAGTACACTGGACCCATTATATACTGTGAAAAATTGTCAAGAGTTGTTAGAAAAATGTAAAGAATAACATGATTTATACATTTCAAGAATTTTCTTCTTGTCTCGCCATTGCAATGTTCCGTTGGTTTCCTGATACGTCTTGTTAGGTGTGGCTTGTTGCCCGAATTCAGTCTTGGTAGGGAATGTTGAAATGCTTTGCAGACTGACACTTCCTCTGCTGCAGGAATGTGTACGGGGTGTGGAGGGCGTATCTGGAGGGCACAGTGGAAGTGAACCAGACTCGACTCTACATTTGTGATAACTACAAGAACGAGATCTCGGACCCTGCCAAAACCGTACGCCTTTACAAAGAGCAGCAGCTCAAGAAGGTACAGCTCTCATTCTCAGGGAGTTTACATTTGAGGTTATTCCTTTAGGCGGATGTGCGCCGATTAATTACATTTCATTCAAAAAAGGGGGAAAAAAATGGTTTGATTATATTATGTCCTGTTTAGCCTGTGTAATGAATTGCCATATTGTCAGTTAATGGCATAATGACTTATTTTTCTAACTGCCCCTTCATTCTGCCCTGCTCTATGGCGGCGCCCTCTGATGTCCATCACGCAACAGTGCATCGAGCAGTTGGGCCGGATTCAAGCTGAACTCCAAGACTCTGTGAAGGACCTGGCAAAGTCCAAGAAGAAGTACTTTGAGTTGGAGCAGATGGCCCAGGCCGTCCGGGAAAAAGCAGATATCGAGGCCAAGTAGGTACTCTGCATGCAGTGGGGTCTAAGTCAGGACTGTCCCGCTTACAGCTTAAGGCAATTGAAAGCCACTATGGACCAATCCTGTTTATCTGCGATTAGAAACCAGCAGGAGATGCATCTCAAACCTCAGAGTCTTACTACTTAATTATCTGCCTACACACTGATGATACGAAGTCAAGTGTGCCCTTGTGCGTTTGCCAGAAAACTTGATACAGTAATTTAGTCAGCATGTCCTCGACTGAATCCCTTTAGGGATGTTTATCTTTCTCCTTCGCAGATTTTTAGCTGGAGACAAAACTTGTTTATGACAGTTCAGTTTTTGAGACGTGGTCCATATCTATAAGTACAGGACCAGCAGCAGAGAAAGCGAATGAGAAGTGCTTTGCTGGGTAGAATCTAGAGCTGGCTAGTAAAGTCAGTATTGATTTGGACAAGAGCCTAGTGCCACATTTTATTCCTGGCAATAAAGTAAAGTGGACGGATCGGACTAGCCTGTTGTGTTCAGCTGCGGAATCGAAAGGGGAGGGCAATTAATCTTTCACCTTTCCTGTCTAATATTTTCTTATTACACCGCTACCAAATTTCTATCAATTATAAGAAGCTGGATCACTCAGATATATATCAGAAAAAAGTTAAATGTACTTAAACTTGACATTAATACTTTTTCTTCCATCTGATCTGGGTTTGACGCAGCGCCTTAGAATTTGTGTTACTTCCTGTTCTGGGTCTGTACAGCTGTTAATCATGGTCGAATTCCTAATGCCTGCTTCCTCTTTGTCACGCAGGTCTGAGTGGAGACTGATTAAGAATGATTTTCCTGCCTTTCACAGCTCAAGAACAGTCTAGTCCTTGTTTTCTTAAAACCCCTGTAAAGTTGCAAAAATGTTCTTCAATGGTGGGACAGGTTCCACTCTGAATGCTTTCAAACCCACAGGATGATGGTCTCGATGCTGTGGTGTCTAGAGCTGGGTTTGATTTACAGTGCCTGGATACTGAGCTGATTAAAGTCTGCTGTGTGTTCCCAGGTCAAAGCTGGGCCTATTTCAGTCCAGGATTAGTTTACAGAAGGCCAGCGTAAAGGTGAGCAAAACAGCACCAATCGAAATGGTCATCACTTTCTGTGACTCCTATTCCTTTTTACCTTTGCGTGCCCTGGGAAATATGTGTATAGATGTGAAATATTTATTAAGTATTATTAGATTTTATTTGGGGGCGGCACAGTGGTGTAGTGGTTAGCCCTGTCACCTTGCACCTCCAGCAGGAGAGTCCCGGCTCGATTCCCGTCTCTGTGACCATGGAGTTTACATGTTCTCCCCGTGCTTGGTGGGTTTCCTCCAGGTACTCCGGTTTCCTCCCACATTCCAAAGACATGTAGGTTAGGTTAATTGATGTTAAGTGTGTGAATGAGCGTGTGCCCTGTGATGGATTGGCACCCTATCCAGGGTGTACCCTGCCTCATGCCCTAAGTCTCCTGGGATAGGCTCCAGGCCCCCACGACCCTGAATACAGGATAAAGCGGTGTAAATGATGAGTGAGTGAGTGAGATTTTATTTGGTCTTTTTTGGTTATATACGACACACACTAGAACCCCTTTGTCACGTACCAGTACAGCGCAGTGAAATTCTTTTCTTCACATATTCCAGCTTGTTATATGAGGTGAGGAGTTGAGGTTAGGGCACCCGCTCGGCTGTGATGCTGCACCCCTCGAGCAGTCAGGGTTTAAAGCTCTGCTCAGGGTCCAAAGGTGGCTGGTGCAGGAATTTAAAATCACAACCTTCTGATCATTAGCCCAGACCCTTAAATGCTGAGCTGCCACAGCCTTCTGATTTAATTACCAGAGTAAGTAAATGTCATGAATAAATCACAGGTACTACCACGAAGACCAACTGCATCTTTAATAAGTAAGGAATAAATCATGACGGGGTGTTATGTAGTCTGATACGTGTTACAAATTACAGTTATCACCACAGAGTTGATTAGTTTCTATTAACAGTATGTCTAGAAGTGTAAGAGAGAGAGAGAGAGACGACTGCGCCAAAGTCTTGAGCCACCCCTGATTTCTTCACATTTTGCCTTTAAAGAGCCAGACTTTGTTGTAATTGAGGAATAGTTCTCCAGGCTTCCTGAAGGACGTTGTAGCTCTTATTTAGGGCGAGTGTTCCTCGCATTCTCCTGTCCAGTCTAACTCCTGTCCACTAAAAGGATTGATTTTGTTTGTTAAGCCACACAATGAATCATGGATCATTTAAGCATAAAATGAAACATCTAACTTAGGGCATGAACCAGTGAGAAACAGGTGCAGATGATGAGACCTGGCTGGTGATTAGTATAGTGATGATGCTGAAGGCATTGGTTTTCATTTATTTAATTGAATCTACATAATTTAATGAAGAAATGAGTGGTGGCTCAAGACTTAAGTACAGTACACATTACAGAGTTGCAGAAAATTAATCAATACCTTCTGAGTAATCAGATTAGAGAATTCAAGATCGCTTTGGTGTTAAAGGAATAAGGTTGTTCATAGAGAGTCTGTTAATTCTGGTGTTTCTATGATCTTTCTATGGTTTGCGAGATTTTTAATAAATTTTGATGTGGAAAACCAACAAGTCTTGGTTTACGAGTACCGAGTATCATGTATCACGCATCCGCTTCTTCTTTTGACGCTGAGTGTCACATGATCACAACTGAGCCAATGTTTTTTCTCTCTCTTGCGCTGCGGAATTGTGGGTAATCGTCTCCCCTGCTGGGTCTTAGTGCGCATCTCTCACTGGTATAATCGCGTTTGAATTGTTTACTATAACACTGTGACCACATGTCTATGCGTAAAACATCTTTTATTTTGTGTTTGTATGTGTGTGTGTACAGCGCGCATGTACTGTTTATTATAACACACACGTGTGTGTGTGTGCGCGCGTGTAAAGCAAACGAGAGGTTAAATATCCATTTTCTCTCTCTCTGTATCAGCCTGCAATTTGTCTGCACGCGCATCAATGGACACCTATGAGGCGCCGTATAGGGCTTAAATCAAACTTCACTCATGCACACACATATGAAACACACCGCGGTAAAGTTAGTTTTATATTCGCATATTCGTATTTCCAGCTTCAATAGCTGCTTAAATAAACCCGCAAATACGATACAAACATATGCATATATGTCCTATCTACATAGTCTTTAAGCTACACCCTCTATTTTTTCTCGATTAAGCTCTTAATGTATACAATTTTGAAAGCATAAACCCCATTATTCCCTACGGAGCGACGAATGATTTAGGGATCATCGCAAAATGCATCACACCAACAAAAAGCGTAGAACGATATTGATCTTCCCGTTTGTTCAGAAGGCTCAAACAGCGAGTACGTTGCCACACTGTAAACTATTGAACTAGAAAAACCAGACTAGTACTGCCTAATATAATTTAATTATTTAACAATTAAAACAATATTTTATTTTTCATTTTAAACATCAGCATACACATTGGAATTAATTTTTAAATGATAAAATATATTTCAAACTATAGGGCTTTAATAATCAAAAGAAGTGAATTGTGCAGACAGGCTTATTAAAATGAACCATTTAAAAGTTTAAACATTTTTCCCATACCCCAAAATATCCCATCCCAAAATACGCCCCCACCCCCCACTCCACAATAATTTAATATATACATATTTTTTTTATTCAATAGCTTCTTAACCATAGGGCATGGACAAATGCGACTATGTCACTCAGGCCATCATAAACTGCGCCCCCTCATCTACACCCTCTAATTTTAGAGATTATTCATTTTTTATATTTTTCTTTTTACATTAAAAATTCAATAGCTTTTGAACCATGGGTCATGAACATATGTCACTCAGGCCATCATAAACTGTGCCCCCTCATCTTCTTACTACACCCTTTAATTTTAGAGATTATTCATTTTTTACATTTTTTCACATTTTTTTATTATAATAAAATTCAATAACTTTTTAACCATAGGGCATGGACAGATGCTGCTCAGGCCATCATAAACTGTGCCCCCTCATCTTCTTACTACAACTT
>JAQMYJ010000038.1:23412191-23428478 GCA_030014305.1 Clarias laeviceps
GTGTGGGTGTGTGTGTGTGTGTGTGTGTGTGTGTGTGTGTGTGTGAGAAACCCAAATAGGAGAGGAGGAAAGTTTACTGTGTAAGATGAGAAGTTGGAGAGGGGAGGGTCTGAATCTTCCTCTCCTCTTACTTTAGCTTCACACACAAGCACACACACACACACACACACACACACACACACAGCGTCTGTGTGCATAAACGGAAACATCTGTCGGAATTTATTTTTACTTTTTTCAAAGGTAAATTTGTTTTAATTTTACTTTATATTTTGTATTAATTATTTTTATATATTTATTTATTTGGGATGCATAATGAATAATATGAGTTTCCATTATTTCTTATGGGAAAATTTGCTTTGATTTTTGAGTGTTTTGAAATATGAGCCCGAGTTATGCTCGTAATCCAAGGTTCCACTGTAGTAAAGTATTACTTTAGCTTATTTATTTTTTTATTTTTTTATTTTTGGCCAAATACTTAATTTTAAACCTCATTTTAATTATTTGTTGATGTTTATCATGGGAAAAAAGTACTATTTCTCCATTGCTTGGTCAGGGGCTGCGTAAATTTCGTGACGCATAAAGTAGAAGCAGGTCGATGGTCATTTTGGCCATCCTGGAAATGATGCTGTTAATTCGTTTTTAATGCAATTTGTTTAAATATTGGTTTTATTTCTGTGTTAGCTCAAGGCCAAGAGGAGTGATTGCAACTCCAAAGCCACCCATGCCAGAAACGAATACCTTCTTACACTCGCAGCAGCCAACGCGCATCAGGACCGCTACTACCAGACTGATCTTGCCAACAGTATCAAGGTGAGATACCAAGCAGATTTAGCCAAGCAATTTTTTTTACCTAGTACGGTATTTGTGTATGTGGAGTAATCAAATACCCTTTTAAAATTTTTAAAGCTTAATTCATTAAGTTCTCTCAGAACATGTTATGATTTGTGGTGTTAAGAGAATAATAAAAGCTAGCTACGGTTGTCAACTACAAAAGTGTGCTTTTGTAAAATAGCATGCATAAGAACAGCTAGCTAGCTAATTGAAAGTTAGCCAGTTCTATATACATTAAACTTGAATGAAGACGTATGGTATTAAGTCATTGAAAAACACACCTAGCAACTACATTGTACCTTCGCCTATGAAATACAGGCTGGTTAAGTTAATGAAATTGATTATTGCATAATCGATGACTGGTGACACTCTTGTTTGTTAGTTTAAAATTATTTAGTAATGTATTAATTAGCAGGTTCTGATTCAACACTGATGAAAATATTTCTCTGTTTTGACTGGTTGCCTGAACAGGTCACTCATAACCATTTCTGCCTTCAAGTAACTGCAACCTCAGTTGCTGCGCTGTTCTTCTCATTGTTCTCGTTCTCATATTCAGCTGTGCTTCTTACAGTTTGGATGACTTCTCTCTTGCCAAGTCGAGGTCATGACCAGAAATGCCGTCACTCACCACAAAAAGTTCATGTTCTCTCGGCAAGCTATATAATCCGCATCTGTCCACTTTCCAGCTGTGTACTTGCGTACCTCGCCATGATGAGTCATGCTCCCATTGCCCGTTGTGACGCAGTCTCGAACTAGTTCTGAAATAACATTTTTCTTTCTTCCTTTTCATGATTCTCTCTTTCATGCTAGCAGTCTAATAACGAGGCAGGTCGAAATGTAACTTTATGAAGTTACTTTTTAAAGCAGTGTGTCTACTATCACGTCTTTTCTAAAATGTGAAATTCACTGGGACTGACAGGCACAGAAACCAATGCTGTTTTTCACTGGGCCTGACAGGCACCGAGGCCACACCTCTTTCACCATAAATGATAGACATGGAGACCACGCCTCTTTCAATGAAATGACAGGCACATAAGCCATGCTTCCTTCATTGGGACTGACAAGCACAGAGGCCACACCTCTTTCACTGAGACTGACAAGCACAGAGGCCACACCTCTTTTACTGGGAATGACAGAAGCCACACCTCTTTCCCTGGAATTGACCGTCACAAATACCACTCTGCCTCTGACAATCACAGAGGACACACCTCTTTTACTGGGAATGAGAGAGGCCACACCTCTTTCACTGGGACTGACAAGCAAGGAAGACAACTCTTTTAGCTGCACCTCTTTCCCAGGGACATTACAATAACATACATCGCTCCTCCTTCACTGGGACTGACAGGCACAGAAGTTTGTTCTGCCTAATCCTCACTTCTTCTGATTTTATTCTGTCCGAGAACTGAAGTTGAGTTGTAGCTGTGGTTCAGGGTGCGTGCCTGAGTGTGTGTGTATGCGTGTGTTAGAAAAGCATGTCTGGTATGTGCTATGTTCTGCCCCATAGTCTCAGGGTCACTTCCCAGCACCTCGTGTCTCGAGGGACCCATCATAACCACGAGAACAAGCTTCTCACTTTTAGCTGTCAGCTTTAACGAGCCTGTATACACAGCTGGGCCACCAAGCTGTCTTTCCTCTCAGCCCACTTAGCTCGGCAAAATAATATACTGCCCGCTTACTCAGCGTGAATCACCTAGCATCTTCTTCTTTGTTGTTGTTGGCTTTGTTTTTTTTTCTGTTCTTCAGAAACGACAAGTGGCTTTTTGTATGGTTGTGCCGGCAAGCAAAGTGTTCGCTAGCATACACCCCAAAGCTGTGGTGGATCTATGTGAACTGACAGCAGCAGAACATGTCCTTATTTAGTGATGCAAATCCATAAACATGCACACCTTAATCTTTTTTTTTTTTTTTTTTTTTTGGACATTCCAGCAGCATATCTTGACATTCAGATTCTTGTTCTTGTCATGTGTCAGAAAGGAAAGGAATGCTTTCTTGGAAAGGTTTACACGCTGGTTATTTAAACCAGACTAGATTATCTTAAAATACCTTATTTGTAGGAATTATTATAGTTGTATATTTCCAGAGCAGAGCTACAGAAGCCAACATTAAAGGAAAACTTATTTGGGTTGATTGCCAAGATGTGGTATAAAAGGAGAATTATGTACACTTTATTTTGGCGCAAATGGGTCTCATTTTGGATTTTTTTTTTATTATTATTATTTATTTATTTATTTTGTTTAACATTGGTTGGTAAAATGCTTAAAATTTAACATTAGTATCACAAGTATTCATATTAATATCATATGAAACTTGTTATCCTTATAAATAAAGAATGTAAACATTCATTCATTCCTTTATTTTAATACTCTTGGCCAGTAATACATATTTGGAGTGAATTTTTCATTCTAATGTTTTGGCTTCTTATTTGTATAAACCATTCAGTCTAAGCATTACTTGAAGACATTCTTTTGTCTAATTGTTGATTTCCTGGACTAAAATACCGCTTAAATGGAAATTTTGTTGCCTATCCAAACTGCATTTTTTTAGGTAGTGGATGGTTTTGTTAGCTGAGATTCATAATGAATTCATTCATCATTGCTGTGTGTGCATGTGCAATCATGGCTGAGCATCATGAGCATGCAGATTTTAAAGACACGGCATAACAGTGTAAGGGATTAGTGCCAGATATGCCTGGAGCATCGTGTAAAACAGGAATACACACAAGTGTTGATAATGTCATCATTGTAAATAAATCCTCAGTCTGTAATTGATGCTTGTAGCTCATTCCCTAAAAAGGTAAGTCACTGTTTGAAAAAAAAAATCTCAATGAGCTGTTGCAAGGACTTTAGGTATTTAAAGCTGAACAGTTAATGATATCGGTTAAAGATTGGGTAATGTGGTGAAATCTCTGTGCGTAAAAGGTCATGGCTGAAAACCACTACTGAATGCACATGAACTTTGATCCTACTAATGGAAGTGCATTAAAAAGCATGCTCTTATATTGGAGATCACTACGTCAATTAAGGAATACTTTGACATCCATTCTGCAATAAACACAGGTCATAACTACTGTACAGCCCCTGAAAATGAAAATGTTTACCACATCCAGACACCCGTCACCCGTGGGGGGGCGGGGGGGGGGAATCTCCATCCTGAAAATGACCAGCGTAACAGGATTTGTCCTGGTAGATGGGTGTATTAGTGTCCTTGACATTGCAAACTTTTACTGCTGTTAAGTCTGCAAATGAACTGTATATAAATATTTTGAAACAACTGTGCCTAAAATACTATGCAAAAATTTTTAATCCATCCCCTGTTTCTTCATATTTTTCTTCCAAAGTGACAGAATTCCTTGCAAAAAAAATTTTTAACATCGTATTGCGGAATAGTTCTCCAGGCTTTCTGAAGGCCTTTTTTTTTTTGGCTCTCAATTTGGTCCCTGTTTCGGAGAAATGTTTTTATTCATTAACCTGCACAGTGACCTATGAATCATTTAAGCATTAAAAAAAAACATATAAGTTATAACATTAATTAGTGAAAAATAGGTGCAAATGATCAGATCGGTGATGAGTATACTGGTGATGATGAATGCAGAGTGGTTGGAACAGACAAGAGAGGAAATGAGGTTGCTGAAAAAATCAGGGAAGACCATGGAATTAGAAGGTGTATCCAAACTGACTGGTGGTATACAGTATATATGGACCTTCCTGAAACTGTTGGCACAACATTGGAAGCACATCATTTTATATGATGCCTTTGTATGCTGTAGCATTAGAATTTTCCTTGACTACAACTAAGAAGTGCAAACCATTTCCAATTCCAGATGTCGGTGCATCTGTGCATAAAGTGAGCTCCTTGAAGACATGGTTTACCAAGGTTGGTGTCGCACAAAGCCCTGACCCTCAACCCCACTGAACACCTTGACTGAAATCAGTCACGCTCCAGAATCTAAAGGAAAGCCAACCTGGAAGAAAAAAACAGCAAAGCTGAACATCCATGCTTTCAACATGACTACTCCAAGTCACAATCTCCATGTGTTAGAGCAGCTTGGGTTTGTAATCAGAGAGCTTTCTTAACAGGATCAGTTGCTGCTTTGTGTGTTGTTAATTGAGTGTTGTTAAAAGGAAAAGTGATGTAACAGAGTGGTAATGATACTTCTGTTGCAACTGTTTTTTTGGGATACGATGCAGGCATCACATTTGCAATGAGTGCAAATTCATTTCGTAATATAAAATCTCAAATACGGTATTTTGTACTGTTTTTAATTTAATATCGGTCATTTTATTTTTATTACCATTCACGTACTGTCCCGACTTTTTTTAGAACTGAGATTTTGTAAGTCATAACCTCTGTGTTAAGTTGATATAAGTAACATATTTGTCTGACATTAGATACCTTGCAAGATGAAGGGCTTGGGAGAAAGCCTAAGGCTGGGGCTGTACTTGACATATAACACTGCATGTGTGTGCACACGCAAAATAGTCCTCACTGCACAACCATGAGCTTGTTGGGTGGGCCCGATGATGCTATACAGTATGGAAGAACACAGTTATCTAGCGTGAAATGCCCTGAGCTGTCTATGGAACCTGCACTATTAATTTGACTAGTAGGAGGAACCTGAGTAGGTTCTACTCTATGCCTTGGACTTTTGGTTCTGCATAATAGTATTCTGGGGCTGGCCATGTTATGTATCAGCTCTGAGATATACCACCAAGTATGTGAAGAAGTGGTATTGTTCACATGCTTGGTGGTGTATCTCAGAGCTGAAATATACTTTAACCTGTCCAGCCCCAGAATCCCTTCATGACCACTTTCTGTCATTTTGCACAACAGCAAGCCTGGTCTGAGTTGAGGAGGCTGTAAGAATATATACATTGAGAAAACGCCAGTAACCACATCAACGGAGCCAACGTACTGTAGATGCGCCGCCTCTTTTAACTTCATCATTATGAATCTTGTATTTTCTGTTCTTCTTTTTGTAGATGTAGGCGATGCTATTACCCTGGTAGTGTCACTTAACCAAAACGCTTCGGTGGAAACCCCTTTTCAGCAACAAAATTGTTAGTATGAATGGTGAGACGTGTTTGAGTTTTATCTTCGCTTCACAGCTGCTTGTTTAAGATGTACTCTAAGTAGTCAAGTGTATTATGAGAGGAGATCATTTATCTGGAATGAAGGAAAGGAATCATCTTAATGAAGCACAGACACAGCAGGGTGCAGGGATTTTTAGTGCCTTATTGAATTTACAATTATTTTGCTATTTAGAAGATATAACCAGTTCTAAGCATACTGTAGTTAGGCAAAGAAAAAAACAAACACTGAGGAAATTATTCGAAACTTGTTCATTTTAGAAATGCCAGTGAGGGCTCCTGAGTGGCGTAACCAAAACACATTCACCCTGCCATCCAGAGATCGCAAATTCGATTCCTGGGTGGTTCTACAGCCATCCATAGGCAGAGGCCTCTGTAAAGCATTCATAACGGCTCTAACCTGAGATGATGTTAATTGGTGATTTTTGAGGCTGGCAACTCTAAATGAACACTTGTCTTTCCTTCTGTAGCAGAGTTAAGTTTTGGTCTTGCTTTCCTGGGATGGTCTTCATGAGAACCAGTTTCATCATGATGCTTGATGGTTTTTGCAAATGCGTTGGCTGTCCTTTTTTGCAGGGGAGGGGTGGTATCCCAGCAGTGTCACATCAATTACGTCAATACTAGCCAATCATGGGCTTCAGTGAGCTCACACAAGCGGAAGTGACGGATAGCGCTTTCCTTCAAGTGTGTTATGCCCTATCGTTGTGTCGAAAAGCCATTTTATGTGTCTCTAAGTTCAGACATGATAGTCCTCGGCCTCCCTTGGTTGGTAGTTGTCGCCTTGATAGAGAGATGTGTGAGAATTGGCTATGAATAAATTTGAAAGAAAATCTGGGATTCAAATTTCAAAAGAGTCTTAACAAATTGTTGGTCAGCTGTGCCAAATGATCTGAATCGCTGAAAAGAGGCTAAATTCTCATCACTAATATCAATTCAATCTTGTTGCCACAGCAGAGAGTATACTTCTTTAATGACTGATATGTGCTTTCATTTGTGTTTTTATAGCTGTTAGTGCAGCTCGTCTTATTATAGTGGAATTGTTATTACATTTAATTGTCTTTCTCACGACATCTGGTAGTTCAAAGGTCACAATTAAGGGTGCTTTCACATCTACAGGCTTCCGTCCGTATAAATTGAACTCTCGTTCGTTTTCCCACTTGGTGCAGTTCGTTTTGTCTGGTGTGAACGCCAAACAGAAGTGGTCTCGTTTCAAAACATCTGACGAATTCTGGCACGGTCCTCCGGGTAAGAAAGCATATTGAACCAAACAAGACATTTTTCATGCCTGATGGATCGTTGGAAATACAGTATGATTGGCTGATGAGCATGTTCGTTAGGATTGATGCATGCCGTTTCTATACTGTCTTGATTACACGCCTTTGGTGACTCCAGTGCATCCACTGGAGTCAAGTTTTTTCCAACTGTAGCCACGCTTCATTTTCAAACTGTATGATTTGCATAAAGTGGTAAATGCAAGCAATTTAATAAAATTTTGTGATTTGGCTCAATCACCAGAGGCAACAACCAACCATAATTTTCAACATCCATCATGAAAGTGTTTTTGAAACATGCAGTAATCCACAACACAGGATCTTCTTCCTGTATTTACTTTTTTCCAGCACAACAGAGAGGACGTTCTCGGGTGGTTTGAAGTGACGCATTTTGGCACGCTTGGATTTGAACCAAAGGGAAAATGTTAGAAGTTTACAAACTCAAGTGATTTGGATCAGAGCAAATGAACTAAGGTCTGAAAGCACTCTAAAACCCAAGGTGTTTATACTGTACCTCTGTAGTCCGGAGTTGTTCCCAACAGCTATTAGACAAGCCCTTTCCATTTTGAAGTCTTGTCTTAAAAAGTATCTTGTACATTTGGTCACACTTGTTCCAGCGTTTTTGTGTTGCAGGTGAGTTAGCTTGTACTGTTCTTGAAAAAGATATTTTCATAGTTCAGTGATTTGGGCTTGAAGCATATATACAGTATCTTTCCTGGGTCACAAGCTCAGCTTGCTAGAAGTTTTGAGGTAGTGTATGACTATACTAAGGAATTAATTATGAGCAGGCTTTTTGTATAGAAAAATAATCAACGCTTTGCTAACCAGAAGTGGATTATTAGTGCTTTTTAATTCACTTCTGCCACAGCAATTAAAAATTTTGTGTTAATGAATAATGTCATGCGTATGTTTATCAGTAAACAAGTTAATTCAAATTCAAATTTTATTTGCCACATACACAGTCATACACAGCACGATATGCAGTGAAATGCTTGTACGACCGCCAGTGACCTTAAAAATAAAATAAAAACTATATATAAGGAATAAATATTAATAAAAAGAAATACGAAAGAAAATAAATTTAACTAGTAAAATAAACTGTACAAATAAGGGCATAATAAAAATATTACAAAGTATAGAAATATAGGAATATAGTGGGGTGGGGTAAAAATAATAATAATAATAAAAATAAAAAAAAAAGGATATATAAAAATTTTAAAGTCATGATTTACATTATAGCAGCTATAAACAGCCATTCCGTCACCAGCCACAAATTTTTTCTCCCAACTTCTTGAAGGAAATAAGCACATCTTGTCATGTTACAAAAAATCTGTCAAGTGCAATATATATAAATGTGGGATGTATTCTCATCAACGTGAGTCGTAATAATTGGAGCGAAACATCTTTGAAAAGCGTTAGTGAGCTGGGTTGTGCGGCTGTAGTGCTGTCACGTCTGTTCCGTCTGTGTGGCTGAAGTGCTACACGATCTCTCCTCTTCACCACAGCCTAACGAGGGTTTGACCTCAGGCCGTGCGAGTGTGATCCAAGTGCTGGGAGCCTACAGTGAATTATTGATATCTGAACAGCCAGGGCTTCAGGGGCGCCAGCTGGCGAATCACATGCAGGCTTTCTGCCCACCTTCCTCATTTCTCATTGGCTCATTTGGTTCAATACGGCTGTTCTGTCACTACGGAGACATCATCTTTTTTGTCTGCTGTCTTTCATTGTCACGTTCTGTCTACATTCAAAACAATGCACTCAGTAAAACTGCATTTGTAGCAAATAACTTTTTCTGTTAGGGTTTTTCTTGTTTTGTTTGTTTTTTTTGGTAATAGGTAGTGGTAGTAGTTCTTGTGCTGTATTCCGATTTCTGGATTGCTGCATTGCTCTCTTTTGTTCTGTCATTTTTCCACACCACTCATGCACTGTAGAGGAAGTGGACTGGCAGCCTGGGCTACAGTATCGAGAGCTCCCTCTGTTGTCTGACAGCAGAACTGCTTTACAGTTCTTTCTTTTTTTTTTTTAAGGATCATTTAGTTTAATGGTAAGAAAAAATATACCAAATACAATTTACAATAAAAAGTACCTTTTCCGTAATTCAGTACTCTTTTTTTCCCCAAGAACCACTTTGCTGTTGCTAGGTCAACTTCTCGTCTTGTTTAACTGAAAAAAATCCCAGTTCTCTTTCCCACACCAGGTGGCTGAAACATGTCAGGTTTCATATCAAAGTAAAAAGTACCGATTTTACTTTGAGGAAGAAAGCTGAATGCCTGGGAAAGCTTGCTTACCTTTTTTTTTTTTTTTGACTTATTCTTATTTCTAAGCAGTCACTAAAATGAAAAATATTCATAAATATGTAAATAGATACATTTCTGTGAGTTAGGCTGATATAAAATAAATTTATGATCATAACTTGCTGACATATTTTTCCATTCACCTTTTTTTTAAAGTGAAAATTAATATTCACCAAACTCTTTAATAAGCTTTTACTTAAAAAGGCTAAAACCCCACGAGTATAATTAGTCCGTGCTGAAGCATAAGTACATTACAAGTCTTTCTTTCTTTCTATTGAGCATGCAGTTATTCTTCATTTAGGTCCTCAAGTTATTCTTGATTTCTAGCCTGTGCTGGACGACAGAAATGGACCCAGGTGTTTGACCAGTTGAAGGAAGTTTAAACCACCGTCTGGGTACAAAGGGAAATCATCATGCTTGATTGCTTGTTGATTTTTGAAATCTGATTAGTCTGAAGCTGTTGATAAATTGGCTATATTAGCAGGCCTGATAGCAGTGCTGCCTGCAGAGTTTACAATAATGTGCTCATTATAAGAGAATGATGAGTGAACTACTGTTAGCTAACAGCTAATATACACTCACCGGCCATTTTCAATACGTATACCTTGCTGGTACTGGGCTGGAACACTTTTTTATAGCCTTTAGAACTGCCTTCATTCTTCATGGCATAGATTCAATAAGGTGCTGGAAACATTCCTTAGATAGTTTGGTCTTTATTGACATGATCGCATCATGCAGTTGCTGCAGATCTATTGGATTGATATCTGGTGACTCTTGAGGCCATTTGCGTATAGTGATCTCATTGTCATGTCCAAGAAACCAGGTTAAAATGATTTTAGCTTTGTGACATCCTTTGCGGTTTATCCTGTGGTCATAAAGGTGTGGACTTGCTCAGCAACCATGCTCAGGTGGGCTGTGGCATTTAAACAATGCTCAATTGGTACTAAAAGGCCCAAAGTGTGGCACACCACCACCACCATTCATAACAATGCAGGATGAATCCATGCTTTCGTGTTTTAATGCCAAATTCTGACCCCTGTGCAGCAGAAATCAAGACTCATCAGTCTAGGCACAGATTTTTCCAATCTTCTATTGTACAGTTTTGTGAGCTCATGAGAATTCCTGTTCTTACCTGACAGGAGTTGGTACCCAGTGTGGTCTTCTGCTGCTGTAGCCCATCTATTTCAATGATGTGCCATCAGAGATGCTCTTTGGCCTTCTTCGGTTGTAACGAGATGTCATTTGAGTTACTGTTGCCTTTCTATCAGCTCTAACAAGTCTGGCCTTTTTCCTCTTACTTCTGGCATCAACAAGGCACTTTTTCCCAAAGAACTGCCGCTCACAGAAATAGCATATAAGTTTCTCTTCTTCAGACCATTTTCTGCAAACCCTAAACATGGTTGTGCGATCAGCAGTTTCAGAAATACTCTCATCCCATCTGACACGTTCAAAGTCACTTAAATCCCCATTCTGATGCTCGGTTCGATTGCAGCAGATTATCTCAGCCATGTCTACGTCCCTGAATACTTTGAGTTGTTGCCGTCTGATTAGATGTCTGCGTTAACAAGCAGATGAACAAACAGGTGTACAGAAATAAAATAAAATATATACAGTATTGTAGACTTTATTTCATATTTTGCACTCTGAGCTGTTCCTTTGGGTTGTGGAAATAAATCAGTTATTAGATGCCTTGTGATTGTCTCCTGAAAGATTCTGCATTGGAGGGGGAAAAAAATCTAATATTTCAGATTGGAAAAGAAAAATCAACAGTGGTTGTCAGCGCTTGTGTTTGTCACGATGATTGAAAATGACACGATGTTTTATACACAGCAAGTAGAAAGAGTCAAAATGAACAGTGTATAAATCAAACCTTCAGGCGCATTAAGATTCATAAAACAAAGTTTTTGCGGCATGTGTGTGTATATGTATTAAAACAAATTCGTACACAATCACAGCAGGAGGAAAGAAGGAAATTCCCGCTTTCGTATTTAGAGACTGGTTTGAGGTAAAGCACTGAAGTGGTTTATTCAATGTCCAGTTTCAGGCTCTGGTTTTTCCTTATATGGTCGTCTGCAGACAGGAAGTGCAAGCCAGGGAAGGAGAACAGCTCATTTGCTAAAAGTACCCTGGCTACTGGGATTTCCCTTATTTGTCACCACATTGTGCATGCATTCACTATCTATAATGAGAATTAGTCGAGGCCTGCACACTTCCCACAGTTTCATCTGGACCACGTACTGTACCACCATTGAATGTGGCTGATAAATGAATTACATCAGTTGCATTTGGCATCATAGACAGACTGTTAAACTGTACACTTGCCCTTAACATAACAGACTCTCATGTCCCCCAATTCAACCATATTTGGCTTGGAATTGGTCTCTACCTGGAATGAATCATTCATTGTGTGTGTGTTCTCGTATCTTGACAAAACCAGGAAGCTGACGTTTTCCCGATGCTTTGGGAGCAAAGGTAGCAAATCATTTAATAATCTGTGAGCCAGGAAAACACACACATTTTATATAATCCCCTGCTACACTAATGCACATTTCCCAGTGTTTCTCTAGCACTTGGATACTATCAAGGTAGAAAGTTTTTTCAGTACGCCAGAACCACAATTGGACCGCCTGCTTCACATCTGAAACATCTGGGTTAGATCTATTTTGACTGTATTGCACTGTATTACGTACAACCAATATTGCATTGGTAGGTTGTTTAAAGTTCATTAAGACTCAGTTGTTTTGGCTTGTTGTTTAAATAGCTGTAATAAGCTGTAATTATAACGTTGAAGTCTAGTTCAAATTTGACTGGCATTAGAGGTTGGTGTTGGTCGTGCTTTTGTCATGTTTAGATTCACAGCCTGGCGCTGGTCCATCAGGTTGGGTTCAGACATTCATGTTCATGGGTTCACGTTCCCTGGTCGCAGACAGAACGCGTTCAGGATCTCTGGCCCGATTAAATCTCTATTTCGGAGAAGAGAAGGAGGTTTTCACTTTTGTTTTTGCGCGTCAAGGCCGTGGAATCTGAACTGCCTGACTTTTCCCAGCAGCTGCTCCTTTCCTCTGATCCAAAGATTACACAACTCTGAGAAACACATGGCTTGAAGATTTCTACTAAACTGTGTCGGGACCGAGGAACCACAATTTCGACATAGTCTTTCACCTTCAAAATACTGTACTGACAATATATGATCTCTCTCTCTCTCTCTCTCAGGCTCTGGATGGAAGCGTGTATGAACATGTGAAGGACTATTTGATGTCTTTTTGCCGGACGGAGTTGGAAGCGTTCCAGGCCGTCCACAACACGTTCCAGTTCCTGCTGGACAAGTCGAGTCGAGTGAGTCACAGACACACACACACACACACACACACGCAGACATATATATCCCACCTCTTATTTCAGTATCACCACCCAATCAGTCTTTGTGTTTTCCTATTCTTTGTGTGTTCCTTTCATTCCCAGAAATAGCTGTAAGATGTAAGCCAGCATCCCATTAACTGCTCCCCTATGAAGCAATACCCTTTGCTGTGCGCGTGCACACACACACACACACACACACACACACACACACACACACACACACACACAGTGTGGATAAATCCACAGGACCTCTCCTGTGCAGTCAAATATATGCTGTCCCTGGGGCTGATTATGTTACATACTGTACTGTAGCTCTTAGTGTGTGTGTGTGCTTATTGTATGTGCGTGTGTGTTCACCAAATGCAAGTACTTAGAAAGTATCTACATGTGGACTGTAATGAATTTTAGCTCCTGCATGCTTCTTTATTAAACACAAGTCAGTTTTTGTCAGCCTACACCAAAGAGTCGAGACCAAAGACCCTCCTTTAATTGGCTTAGAGTCGTAGTGACAGGTGAGAAAGTGCATCATTCCTCCCAGCCAGAGATCACGGTGCCTGACCACTGATGGCTGTGACATCATCAGGATGTAAACTTTGTAACACGTACACACGATAAACGATCTGTATGTTTTTGATGCAGGTGGGGCCGGACTTTAATCAGCAGCTGTTCCTGCAGGAGAATCCCGTTTTCCACAAAGCACAAGACTTCGAGTTCCAACCGTGTGATAGTGACGCAGTGAGAGAAACACACACACACACACATACATACACACACACACACACACACACAACATATAATGTACCATGTGATGTACCATGTGATGTACAGTAGATGAGATGTACAGTCTCAGAACCTTTCATAGCTGTTTTCTGAGAGAAAACTGGAAAACCCAGAGGAAACCCATACTGGTGTAATAAGAATATTTGAAATTTAGAAAAAAAATATTAGGATTGATCAAAGGGAAGAGATATAGTGGAGCATGTGACAGCCTGCAGGAAACGGAAAACCTTTCTATTTTTGCTTCCTTTTTCAAAAAACATACACACACATACACACACACACACACAAATTTGCACTGCATTTTATTTTGGTTTTATGTCCTTATCACCTATGAGTATCACACTTATACACCTCAGCATCGTGCCACACCTTGGCCGGGAAAAGAAAATTGTCTCTCTCTCACACACACACACACACACACACACACACTGTCAGCACTCTCATCCTCGCTTTCTATATTTACCCCATGCAGCCGACATCTCCGGATGTGTCGAAAACACTCGCGTGACTAAACGGCGACAGCTCTGATTAAACCCGTCTCTCTCTGTCTCTCTCCAGCTTTAAGCTAAATCTTTTTGTCCCTAAGGATATACTGTTCCACACTGTAATAAAGTTGACTTTTTGTCCTTTCTACAACCATATCCATTTTTCTTCTCTTGTACATGACATTCTTTCATCTCTTCAGTTTGATTCTCTCACTCACCTCTTTCTTACAGACTCTCTAATTCTAAATCTAACTCCCGCTTATTTGTTCTGTCTTTTTTCTGCTCCATCTCCCAACCTTATCATTTCATTCTTTCATTTTCTTTCCTTCTCATTTATTTCTCTTTTATTTATTACTTAGCTGTTTCCTCTGTCATGTTTTCTCTCCCCTTCTATTAGTGATGGGAAGTTTGGATCATTTTAGTGATTCGGTTCTTTGAATCTCTTTCATTAAAATGAACAAACCGTTTTTTTGAGTCATTTAGTTCATTTCGTTCTTTTGATCAGAAATAAAATAAAATGTTACATTTTCAATAAACAGACCCCCAATACGTCTACATACACAAATCGTGGCTATAGTTCCAGTAATGTAAATATTACAATGCAGCTAAGGACATACAGTATTATGAAAAACAGAATGAGCAGCTCACCATCATATCTTCTGGTCCGAGTCGGACTAGAAGACGCAAAGGTAACTACTCAATTCTGTTTCCTGTACATAACCTACAGAGGCTTTGCGATGATTTGCGCGCCCAGTAGGAAATGAAGGCATTACTCTCCGAGACGACTCGTTCTTCTGAGTCACGTTAAAAACTCGCTCAAAAAGAACGAATCGTTCATGAACGGCCCATCACTACCGTCTATGTCTATGAAACTGATTTGTTACTCACTTACACCCCATTCATTCTATTTCTCACTTTTTTGATTTGCATTTTTTTTTTTAAACAATTGCTCTGCCTCTTTTTACATTTACTCTCACATCTCTCATATTTCTGCTCCCAGTTATCTCCTTTTTTTCTCAGTCTTTCTCTCGTTCTCATTATTGTACTGCACACTCTCTCACTCTTTCTTTCTTTCCATCTGTCTCTCTCTCCTGTGTCTCTCGCTGGTTGATTAACACGTCCTTTCTATAATTCTTTCCATCTGTCTCTCAGCTCGTCCTTTAATCTCTTGATGAACCTGTTATTTTCTCTCTGGCTCTCGCCCCCCTGCAACACTGTCGGCTTGTTAACTCTGACATTCAAATCTTTTCTGATCTATTCTTTGCAAACTGCACTAAATTTTTCCCATTTGATTACTATTTGATAACTTGATACCTTTTGACATTGACTTCCTGCCACTAACCTCTCTTTTTCCTCCTTTCTTTTCCTAACTTTGTTTCCCCATGCTGCCTGTGTGTGCACGTGTGCGTATTTGTGTGTGTGTTTGTGCGCACGCGCGGACGCCTGGCTCAGACTCTGAGCTCCGTGCAGCAGTTGGTGGACATTGAGCCATCGGCAGTCAGTGTGATGAGAATGACCTTGGCACAGGTAGAGCGACACACACCTGACAAACTACCATCATGCAACAGTGCACTAAGTCTATACTGAAAGAACATGCACGCTTTCCATTGCATGCATTAGATTGAAATATCCAGCATGATAACGTCGGGACGTGATGGAGAGCAGGGTTGGCAGAGATCTGTTTCCTGTGTTGACGGAATATGAACCGCTGGACACTGTACTAAGCCTAGGCTCATCACTGTCTCAAATTGAGTATGTCTGTATATATCTTTGTACACACAGACCATGATTTTCTGAAGGTTTGCTTAAAATAACATAACACCCAGCTAAATGTGTAACCTTATTGATCTACAGGCTTTACTGACTACATAATGAGCCTTTAAATGAACAAAACAGCACATCTTGTCCGATTTCGCACCATTGCCTTTATAAATAAGCAATTTGAATTAAGCTACAAAATAGTGTCTATGCAAATAGATCAATTTAGCGCTTACAGCGTGAGGTACGACAGATTATTTTGAAACCACAAATTATATTGGCAAAAAGTCCAGTTCAGCCAAAAGGCAAAATTTTAATCACAGCACAGATTGTAATAATGAGTATGGAGGACTAAACATGACATAATTATAAATAAATAAATGTGTGAATAAATACGTAAATATAGAAATAAATAAATACA
>JAQMYJ010000038.1:23428578-23459848 GCA_030014305.1 Clarias laeviceps
TTCTGCATTTCCACATTTCTACATTTCTTTGTCGCTGTATGCTGATAAGGTAGGCGGTCCCAGCCTTAGTCGAAACTAATGAGAACTTTATTAAGAAAATAATATAAATATAATATAAAGAACTAAATGAGAACTTTATTAAGAAAATATCGCAAAAACAAAATCTTAAGCTTATGACTTAATATTCCAGCAGCAAAGTTAGTTTCATTATACTTTCACAGCTTCAGTCCAGAAAGCATTTAAATAGATTTGACGAGGTGTTTATTTTTTATAGATATTCATCTTCTATAGCACTAACTCGGTACAGGCCTGTGGGGGGATTGGAAACTTAAAGCATGATGCGGGGTACACCCTGGACTGGGCGCCAATCCATCCCAGGGCACACTCACACACTATGGCCATTTAGGGAACCCCAGTTAGCCTTATCTACATGAAACCCTCCAAGCACAGGCAGAACATGCAAACTCCATGCACTCAGACAGGTGCAGGAAATTGAACCCAGAACCAGTTGCGAGGCCACAGTGCAAACCGTTATGCCACTGTGCCCCCATATTAATGTATGAGAACATCCATATATAATGATAATGAAATAATAATTATTGTTAAGTCTTATTCCTGCCAGTTAACTGCATGCTCAGTGTCCGCTACGTGGATCAGTCAACACCGTATTCAGTTCCCATGTTTGGCTTCCTCATTTCGGTTAATCTGGTTGGTCTTCAGCATATCCTGCCACCATTGCTTTGGCTTCCCTTTGCCCATGAATTGCATAGCGGTGGGTGACACAGATGACTGTGTAAGGTGTGCTTTTGCATGTTCACAAGACGTGGCCAGACCACCCTACACAGTTCTCATTAATTCGTCTTGGATTGACTTGACTCCCATTTGATCCATCTGTCGGATCATGTCATTGGTAATGCGGTCTCCATGGCTTGAAGGGGGGCGTTCCATTCCATGCTTTGGGTTACTGGGCAACATTCAGTGCTCTCTAAACTGTTCACACGTTGGCAGGCAGCACAGCATATTGTGTTGGTGTGAACTATTTGCAACGATTGTTTAGTGTTATAATAAAATGTAAAAAATAAATCAATAAAATATTTATACTTTTATAAAATGGTGATACTTATGGAATCGAAATACAAAACAAATCAGCACCTGGGTATCACGATATTATCATATTTGTACATGTTTTTGAGAAGTAATAAAATCAGAAAACCTAAATCCTAGTGGAACTTGTGTACCTGCTTGCTAATAGACAGTAATGAGATTCTAAAGAGTCTGATTGCTTTATAAAGCCTGTTAAGAGTTTAGATGAGACTCATCGATAGAGCTAGTATTAACTATAGCATAAATATGTGGTGTGCCTGATTATGTTCATAATGTTCATAATTGCTGCCTTTCCTGATTAGGTTAGCATTAGTTTATTTTAGTCACACAGTGACTTCACTTTTATGTCTACAGTGTGTCTGTAGGATACAAATCAGTAAAGCGTCTCTCTAAAAAGTGAGGAGATTCACAAAGCTCACACTATGAAAAACACAACCGAATAAAAAAATCATTTAAAGTGTGTCAGATGTCTTCAGGATTATCTGATGTACTCAGCGTTTGTTCCTTTCTGTGTCCTTTGACTAATGTTAGGTTTTCTGATGCTGTTAAATTTTTCAACGTTGTTTGTATTGATTCACATCCAGACATAGATATTTAATATCATACAGTTTGGAATACACTCTCAAGTACACACACCTTAACAGGAAGTCTTATTGAAGCAGAGCCTTGCTTATCATGTGTCTTATCGTTCATGTGTTTCTGATCCCTGAGTGTGTCTAAGTGTGAGGTTTCCAATGATCTGTACTTAAGTTATTATGCTGGGAAGCATGTATGGGAATGAGAGGAGAGCCTGGGTGCGACGAAGAGATTGACAGGATGAACAGAAGATAATAGAAGATGTTCTATTCTATTAAATACTGCCCTGTGTAGTGGTCTGGAGAAAGACATTGATTTTTTTTTTTTGCTGTCACTGAATGATGATGTATAATAAAATGGTTTTAATTAGGCTGGGTTTTGATCTTGCATTAGCTGTCTGCCTGCAAAAATCATGTCGGGTAAGGTGTCAGTTTAACAAATGCACTGGTAGAAACAGTCGGTAAGCCTACAAATTTGAAAAAGTGTTCTGTCCTTATGATTTGGTGAAGCTGTGTGGAAGAGCAAAATGAACGTAAGCGTTAGTGTTCCCGAAAACACAAGTTTGTAATCTCATAACGAGAGACGAAGGCTCGGGTATAAATATCGTACTTTTACCTCAGGCGATGAGACTGATGTGGATGATGCTGGAATCAAAGCGAATAAATCATTACATTTTCTATATTTTCATTTTTAACGCTTATTCTGTTTATTCTGTCTGAAACGTATGAAAAAGAGAAACATTATTTCAGGACAGTCTATAGTTTTTATCCACTATCCATAGACATTTTGAACCTGACATCACAACGTCTGTCTGCTATTGTCCCGCCCGGTCCTGGACGGCAAAAGGGACATTACTTACTGAATACCAGGGCAACATCCCGCATACAAAGCCAAAAACTAGTCACGGTAGCTCTTTCATCAAGAAAGCACGTCTGCTAACGTTACGTCATCATAAACAACACTTTACCTCCTCTTTTAGTAATTCCTTATAGTTGTTCCGAATTGCCTTAGAACTGTCCATGTGGTGTTTTGAGCTACAAAGTTAACTAGCTTCTAATACAATCCCAAATCCATCTCTAATCCCAGAACAAGGAAACTACTTGATGCATGGAACAAGTTATTCTACACCCTACATAGAGCACTAGCTTTTCATTTAATGCTATTCAGGATTTAAACCCATAACAGTAAGCGAGTTAGTAATTAGAAAGCTTGAGAAGACAATATTAGTTAACGTGACCGGCACTTCATTTCATGAAGCGTAAAAGCACAGCAAATTCCACAGCATCGTCTCATTTGCAACACAAGCGCTGAATAAGATAAAATTAGTTATCATGCTAGTAATAACTAGTTTACATGCTAGTAAACACCACCGAGTACTGGAGAAATCACATTTGTATACTGTCTGAGGTAACCACGTTATGATAATTCAAACACGGGTGTTTCTCTTTTGAATATGTCCACCACAAAATGAAAATAATCAGCAGAAAAGAAGCGATTAGTGTTGCTAGGTTACTCTTTTATTCGTGTGACTCTTTTACCTATGATCAGGAATCTTTCTGTTATTTCTTTGGTTCTGAAATACACCTCAAACATAATTATCAGCGAAAAATAAATAGTAGCCTCATGGTAGTCATGTGACTGCAGAAGGTAAATAGGGTGAGTCAAAAATATTAATTTACAACAGATGCTCCAATTATCAGACTTTTACTTTACGGTATTTGTGTGTACACTGAATAAAAGTGTGTTACACATTTCTTTAATGTTTAACACTGATGATGTTAAATAAAGAGATGATTTATAACTTTAGTGCAATGATTGTTCTGGGTTTATTTTGATTTGACTTCTGACTACAAATGACCCCCAGAGAAAATTTCGAAGCCATTTTAATTGCAGAATAAAAAGAAAAGTTTAAAATTTCATATAAGGAACAGTGCCTATGGATGAAGATTTATGTCCTACTCTGGATAATAGCGACGCATCCAAGCAGAGCGACTTTGCACTCTATTTATCTTTCTTATCTTAATGACAGCGTTGTTTTGTTGCCAGTTTTGCTGCTTTGTACTCTACATCTGAATCAAGATGGCTTTACAACTAACTACAGAAGACCAAATGGAAACAGACCTAACGCCACTAGAGTTTTTTTATTTTTTGCTTAGGATCATCTGGAGTCATCTGCCCGTGTCTGATTTAAAACAGTGATGCTTGCTTGCAAGGCCAAAAACAGACTATTTATCACACCCTGCACTGCACCATGCTCCCTCTAATCCTCTAGCACAGCCTGACTGGTCCCACCATCTCTAAGAATACAAGAAAAGCATGCATCGAGACTCTCTTCTGTTCTTGTACCTTGGTGGTGGAACAAACTTGTAAATGTCCAAACAGCGAGGTCACTGGCAGTGTTCACACGACGTCTAAAGACCTACATTTCCTTCACTACCTAAATGAATAATAAAAACTCCCAATGGTGTGGTAGACTTATGGTTAGTAACAATAGTGAACCAGTATAAAGATCTTTTCATCCATAGAACCTTCAAGTCACTCTGTATAAGAGCGGCTGCCACATGCTGTATTGTAAAGGTAAATACTAATCTGCAGTCAGTAGTCTATCAGAATTGGTCCAGAACATTAGTACATCTCTGAATGTCACATCATTTCTGATACATTAAGAAACATTCTACGTTCTTGTATTCACCGTATACACTGTCACCGCAAATTCAGAGCCAGTCAATTAGAGCATTTGCATTAGGTGTGCAAAAATACCCATCATGCATAATGGCTAGTGTACAAGCTTCTGGAGACAGTGTTATGATCTTTAGTTGCTTTGGTCAGGTGTAGGCTCTGCAACGTTATGTGGCAAGAAAACGAAGTCAGCTGACGAGCTGAATGAACTAAATGACCAGGATATTTAATCAATTGATTTTTTCTTTTCTAATGGCACAGGCATATTCCAGGCCTTAGATTATGAAAGAGTGGTTCGGGGGGCTTGAAGAATCATTTTAACACATGACTTGGTGTCCACATTAGCACTGTAATCAAAGCTAAAGGCGGTCAATTGAAATCAATTTTACGTGTGATCTTTTTTATTTTGTCAGGTAGTATATATAACGTCTACTGTACTAAGGCAGTTGCAAATCTAGTTTTGTTGTACTTGAGCATTGGCAATAAAGATATTCTGTTCTATTGTACTTTGTTCTAAATAATCATTTCCCAGGCTGCCACACAAAAATCAGAAGATTGTAATCATAAGAAAGGCTCATGACTTCATTCAGTCTAAACAATGATGAAAATCATTAACAAACTATGCAGTTAAAACTGTTGTGTTTTAAAGCCATTCAATGATTACTTTCTACCGGAATATCAGCCTTAGGCCAAGCTTCCAAACTTAAATTTTTCCTGGGTTCTTGCAAACAAATGTATCTGAAGGTGGCTGTCTGGAGAGATGGGAAACTCTGGCTAGTGTCTGGCATTTAAAGCTTTGAAACAGGCAGCTAACACTGAACAGTGGTTTTCAAGAACTCCCAGACGTCACAGATATTCATGTGGTCTTGATGACGCTCTGTCTCTCTCTCTCTCTCTCTTCTGCATGTTTGTCTGCTTTATTCCCGCATGCGCATTTTTTATCAGTAAATGAGCTCTCTTGGTATTGGTGGTTATTTGTTCTGGTTCATTGATGAAAAGAAAGTTTTTAGGATCTGCTTATGGAAGTAGCATGACCTTTTGGTTGGACAAAAATAATTAAGTTCATTTGTATCAGCTAAATGCTGATATCTGTCATCATGGTAACCGGTGTGCATGCCTGCATTTGTGCGTCACAGAGCCGGCAACTGGAGTCGGAGACGGGCACCACGGAGGAGCACAGCCTTAACAAGGAGGCCAGGAAATGGGCGACTCGTGTAGCCCGAGAGCACAAAAACATCATCCACTATAAACGGGTAAGGCATACAGTGTACGCACAAACACATACAGGTAGACAAAGGTTTATGAGTCACTTGTGTGTGTATATTATATTATTAAACAGTATTATTAAGGAGAAGATTCTGTGCCAGATCAAAAAGGCAGAAAAATGCATTTACATTTGAAACGCCACATCTGCAGAGATAAACTCTGAGGGCATGGTTGGTGCTATGGCGATGCATATTGACCATCGGTGATGGGGTTTGTAATTGCAGACGCTGGAGGAGTGCGAGAGACAGGGGACTCCTCCCACAGAACAGAGCCGCAACGACCTCGAATTCAAAATAGAGGAGGCCAGAGAGCACATCCGTAAAGCTGAGGTAAGGATTAAGCGTGTTTGTGCCAGTGCTTGTTTGTTCTGGAACTGGAAAAATTGTAGGTAGGGCTGCACAATTTACCGAAAATGTAAATAAAAAATAAACGATCGCAATACATACATATAATATCAATTCTGAATGATGACAATTCACTAGCATGTATTTTCCTGCGTTCACCTGTTCGCTTATTTTCTTGATGACATTCCCATGGGGAAAAAATTGTGTTTCATGTTTTAGCTAGAATCATGCAGCCCAATTTGTAGGTCCATAAACATTTTTAGATGCTCTCGTTGTGGTTTTGGTGTAGTTCTCATTTCTTGCATAATTTTAGCTAGCTTGCTATTGAATGTGGATAACTACATGAAGTTACAGTAGATATTCACTGATAAAATTATGGGTCAAAATCTAAACACCAACATTTCTGTGATTGGCATAAAAGTTTACTTTGAAATCAGTTTTTAGGAACTAGGTGGCTGAATTCTGCGTAATCTTGTCATTTCCAGTACTGTGTAAACATCTTGAGCCCCCAGTTTCTTCGTATTTTTTGCTTCCAAAGTGCTAGACTTTTATTTAGTATTTTTAAAGTAGACTTGAGGAATAGTTCCCCAGACTTCCTGAATTTTTTTGACACTCTTATTTTTGCCAAGTAGTTGGCTATCATTTCAAACCAGTCCCTGTACCTGACCAGTTCCAGAGGAATGTTTTTGTTTGTTAAGCCACACAGTGACCTATGATTAATTCAAGCGTAAAAAAAATCTTAAGGCCTAAACCAGTGAGAAACAGGTGACGGATGATCAGGCCGGTGATTAGTATAGTAGTGATGCTGAATGCTGAGTTGTTGGAACAGATGGGGGGGGATGTTTTGAGTATCATGAAATGAAAAAAATACATTACATTTCTTTTAAATTTATTATAAATGTAACTTACTCTGTTACACCTATTAACTTGTACAAACTTTTAAACAATTTCAAACATATAAAGAATGCACAAACCCACAGCTATAGTAGGTGTATAGGTGGTAAGTGGTTCAAGAATAGGAACAGCTCCATCTATAGCAAATTGTGCAAACAATTGTTCTTTTACTTTGTAAGTAAGGGACAGTTAAAGGATATTTTGTTAAACATTATCTGCTACTGGTGATGGCGCAAGTACCAATTTTGCACAAGTCAGTGAACACTTCCTTCTCGAAGGAAAGAATAAAGTAAAGCATTTTTTTTTTTTTTTACATTAAATACCACTGCACCAGGAGTCAACTAGTATTATTCCATAAGTTTTTCCTCCTTTTTACAGAGGTCAAATCAACATGACTGTGCACAGTATCAGAAAGAAACACTAAGTTTATTTGTTTAAAGGGGACCTGGAGCTTATCCCAGGAGACTTAGGGCACGAGGCAGGGTACACCCCGGACAGGGTGCCAATCCATCGCAGGGCACACACATATACACACACTCACACGCTCATTCACACAGTACAGGCAATTTGGGAACGCCAGTTAGCCTAACCTATATGTTTTTGGACTGTGGGAGGAAACCGGAGTACCCGGAAAAAAAAACACCAAACACGGGGAGAACATGCAAACTCCATGCACACAGATACTGGGATCGAACCCGGACCCTGGAGGTGCAAAGCGACGGTGCAAAGCAAATCACCATGCCGCCCAATTCAATTCAGTTTTATTTATATAGCACATTTAACAATAGTCATTGTCGCAAAGCAGCTTTACAAAAAAAGGGGGGAGGGAATGACTAGCAATGATAAGCAAATCAAGGCCTGGAGCCTATTCCAGAAACTTGGGAACACGACACCGGATACTCTGGACGGGGTGGCAATCCATCACAGGATTTAACTCGCTCGTCCGAGTTAATAAAGCCAGAATATAACGACATCTAGTTGGGAATGATGTACTTCTGACCGTTGAATTATCACATATCATGCAACACTGAATTCTATTTTAAATAAAATTATTTCTGAAGTGATACTTAAATCCTAAATATTTTAAGTCTTCAACAATGTGCTGCCTGTTCCATTACTTTGAATTATCCCAATTCATGTATGAAATCCTCCAGCAATAGTTAAAGCTAGACTGTATTCACTCTGATCACAACGTGCACCAAGCCGAATTTCTGAATTTGCGTATCGTACCTAATATTTATGTTCTCAAGATATTGTGCTACAGTTGAAGGACACGTTCTAATAGAGCGCTCTCCATGAAGCACCATGAAATGACCTGCTTTAATGTTTCTCTTTCTTCAGCTAAAATAAGTTCTCGCTACTGATCTTCCATTAGGCTTTGATGAATATTTAATTGCCCCATTAGGAGCTAATGGATAACCATTGGTGAGGAGAGGAATTAAAGAAGAGAGAAAAAGGGTCAGAGTGAGAATATTAAGCTTTTAGGATTGTTTTTTTTTGACACTCATAAAAACAGGACATGGTTGGCATTTGTCTGTCAAGACCTGACAGGAAGTGTACTTAGTATTAATTGTTAAAGAGTGATGCTTTTTTTTGAAAAATGATGACGGATATTTGTGTGGCTTGTATGGACGGAAAGTTCTGGAAGGTGATGGTGATGATTGTTTGCAAACTTGTTGAATGACCATATTTTAATAATAGTGTTTTAAAGCGACTTGTCCTTTTTGTGTTCGCACGTCCGTCTGTCCGTGCGTGCATGCGTGTGTATGTGTGTAATGATGTTCATTCTTTTTCTCCATCTACCAGACAGTGAAGCTCAAAGCAGAGGCTCGCCTGGACCTCCTGAGACAGGTCGGCGTTTCCGTGGATACGTGGCTGAAGAGCGCCATGAACCAAGTGATGGAAGAGCTGGAGAATGAGCGCTGGGCATCGTTGCCCACCCTTACTACCCATGATCCCTCGCTCTCAGTAAGAACCATTTTGTTTACTTAATTATACTGTATTTCCAAAATTCAGCAAGTTCCCTTTTCCTGTTATGGCTGTCTGCAGGATAGAAACCATTGTACACTTTTTCCCCATCATCGCTCCAGATTGGACATGTTCAAATCATACTGTATTCACTTTGTGAGACATGGAAAACATTTCACTATCATGAGTACACCATGGATGTCTTTACAAGATTATACATCGTAATATCTTAGGATCATGACTTGTCCCAAACTGCATACTTGATTTGCTACTGTATATACAGTAGGCCCATTGTGGACGTGTCCCAAAACATTACTAATCACTACTTATTAAAATCTAGCACAAAATAATTCCCATGATACACCGTCCCATTTAAAAACAAGTCAATGTTATATGTCTATATAATGATTAGCGTGTGTGATTAGGAGCTTGTCCACAGTGGTGGGTCAAGGGGTTTGTGTTTAGGCACCCTATACAGTGCATAAGGTTGGGACACATGACCTTGCAGAGACTTGGAAGGTTGCTCACTACAGCATATCTGAATAAACACTGGGCACCCAAACATACACGAGTGTAAGACGGATCAGCACTCACTATAACCCCTTGCTCACACACACATGCACATAGAGGTGACACTAGCATTCAGACAAGCAGCCGGCTTTCCTTTCCGCTCTCAGATGCTGTAATGATTGATCAAGCTTTCCTGGCAACGCCGAGCTGAAAGACCGTTCGGAATTGATACCACAGGTGACGAGAGAAGAATGCTGCTCTTTAGAAACGACAGGCTGAATGATGTTGCTTACTGATGCTTATGAGGCTTATTAACGTGAGGAAACGCCAGTGTTTCCCCACACACTGCTGCCATCTGCTGATTACATTATAATCGCAGCTGATGATCCGACACCACACATCGTTACAATCTGAAGTTTCAGTCGTATCCTGAGGCTCACAAGCTCACCTGCAGTATAATGAGTGCAGTAACATAACTACCGTGTACCGATTTCAAGTTATTTCTCTAACACCTTAAAGAATCTTGTCATGAGAACACTTTACAGAAATCTGTCTCTAGACACCCACTCAGGTGAGACGAAAGCCTGAGGAGAAAATCATGGATTGTAACGAACACGAATAGTTGGATTACTTCCTCGTAACCAAATCTGTTTTCTTTACCACTGTGACCTTTGGCTTGACTGCTAAGAGTAACAGACTGATTGATTGTCTTAAAGCAGACAATCTATATAAAGCAAAGAAATATGTTTGGGAATTTGGGTCAAATTTTATATCTTGTCTTGGATTCAGAGTTCTGTCTCAGGATTGTCCTTCCAGTTCATTTAGTATTCACCTCACATCAGCTTGCAGCACGTAGCAAGCAAGAGAGAGAGATAGAGAGAGACATAGTGAGACAGAGAGAAAGAATAAGTATAGTAGGGTACGTAAGGATGAGACATACACAGACAAGTGAGCAGAGGACATACAGTATGGTAGAGGTCAATATTGTAAATAGGGGCTGCAAAAGAAACAAGTCAGACCAATACAATTAGTAATATAGTGCTGCTCAAACTTAAACCATAAACATAGTCAGAATTCATAATGGAACAGGTGAAAATAATCAATAAATCCATACTCATAGAAGGTTATAACCAAAATCAGGATAGACCCAGTAAACTGGAGTTTCGACCACTATAACCCCAAAATCCTGTGTAGTTGTATAAGCTCTTCTCTTAATTTTCTGTCATCTCAGGTAAGCTGCCACCTCATTGTTAAGATCCCTAATTATTAATAGCAGTACCATCTAGTTGAATTGTACTAGGTCGAACTCACTGCATTCAGTGTGTACATTGTGTGTGCCACATTTTTTTTCATACTGAGGAGGCCAGTGTTAATCTTGTAGGGAAAAAAAAGCCTGCGGTTTAAACACCCTGATAGACTTTTTTAATTAGTTTTGCTGCCACAATCATGATTTTTATGACGAGCAGTGCCCTTTAAATCGCTTTTTTGCATATTCATTCATTCCTCGTCCTGGTGGCATGTGTATGTAAATGCTGTACAGGGCAGACTGTAGGCTGTATGCTGTAGACTCTGTCTGTTTCGTGCAAGACAGGAAAGATATTCTGATTGAAATGTTTTTATGTCAACAATAGTGTGATTATTCAAGCTGATATTCTAGCACAGATGCACAGGAACTGCTTGCTTCACCCACTGAGCCTGATCAGTTCAGATCAGTTTTCCCAACCTTTCCAACCTAACGCTTTTACAAGCAGACGTTTGTATTTTATGTCGCAGCCCTCTTGTAAAAGCATGAAAAAAATAATCTGTCCCTTTGAAGGTTTGTCCTTCAGACTTGCTTTTTATCTTACCGATTTACCTGAGTAAATTTTGGTCAGTGTGGGTGGGAACATGGTCACCTGATCAGCTGCAGTCCAGTAGCATGGCTAGTCAGGTGGGTGGGAGCTAGACTGCAAAGCAGCGTCCCAATGACAGATAAAGACGTGGCCTTGTCCGGTCAGGCATTTCCCAAACTAAGCTAAGCTTCCAGTTCTTTTGACAGCAGTTGTGTAAACAGGCCTTTAGGACAGTTAGGTTTTTGCGAGAAGTTTTTTCTTAACGAACATGGCTGTTGTGTTTTTGTAGACCACGGTGGACTTGGACCGAGACGAAGGCGAGGAACTGGAGGAGAACATGGAGCAATTCGATGATAGCAGTTCAAGTCCTTCAGGGACATTGAGGAACTACCCTCTCACCTGCAAAGTGATCTATTCCTACAAGGTAACTCAAAACACACAGACGTGTGCTGCTATGTTCTGCATATTGTTCCAGTGCGGTTTTTAACACGCCCTTGTCGACTTTCCGTTTCACCCAGGGCTCAACTGCAGTTACAGTCGAACTGTAGTATTGATTTCAAAACCATTGCAGCTCAAACTAAATTTGTTAATCGACCCATTGTAGGGCTGCATGATAGAATTTCTGTAGGTGTTCTCATCTGACACAATTTCTCTTTCAGAACAGAAGAAAAGCTGTGTTCACATAGGCAACTGAATTAGTTTCTTTGGGGGAGTCAAGTTTTTTTTTAGGTATTCAGATCCATCTGTACATCGGATCTATCATGTACATCATTGCTTTATGCTGCTAGATGCTAGCTATCTATTTTGCATGTCAGCTAATATAAAAAGAAATTTATATATGTATATATATAATGTAAAAGAAATGTTCTATGCAAATAGCTATGCATTTCACAACTTTAAAAAGTGTTTTAAAAAAAACTATATTCTGAATAATTTGCTCTCCGTGAACTGTGAAAAAGCCTGTTGTAGGCGTGACGCGGATGCACTTGTGTATTTCCAAGTCATAAGGAGTAACCAACAAGGTTTTTTTTTTTTTCATAGTATGTAAGGATAATATAACACATAACACACTTAGCTCCACATAACCCTTTCTGTCTCTTTTGCTTTCTTTCTTTCTTTCTTTCTTACTTACTTAGGCGTCTCAGCCAGACGAGCTGACTATTGATGAACATGAGATGCTGGAGGTCATAGAGGATGGAGACATGGAAGACTGGGTTAAGGTAAACACTCTTCAGATTATCAGAGACAAGGTGATGTGAGATACAGTTACCATCTTAGTTCTAAGAAACATCATGTGAGCATGCAGATTAATAGGAACCTGTGATATTAATTATATTACACACTACTATCAGAACTGCTGTGATTGTATATTAAACAGTCAGAGCAGAGAATTCACTGTGATACTGTGAAATGACACTACATTAATCAAGTTAATTGATTACATTACAGTTTGAGATTTGGTGGTCAGTATGTTTGCATCTGTGGTCTATGCAGGCACGAAATAAGGCGGGCCATGTGGGCTATGTACCTGAAAAGTACTTGCAGTTCCCCTCCTCCAACAGTATACTGAGCATGCTCCAGTCACTCACAGCCTTGGACTCGCGCTCGCACACGTCAAGCAATTCCACCGACCCTGAGCTGGCCTCAGGCAGCATCAACGGTGACGCCAGTAGTAAGTGTCTATTGCACACACACAAACATTCCCATTGTCGTCTATTTTAAATGTGAATTACAATCGCAAAGAAAGTGTAAATATGATGGTCTTTATTGTTGCAGTATAAACAGTGAGTAGGAACTTCCAGAGAACAAAATGAGAGGAAAAATGTAGAAAAAGATCTACAGTAAATGTGTATTTTCTGTGGACACGATTTAAACATAATTAGTAGAGCCGTAATAATATTTTGGCAACATTCCCAGGTAATTGGATAATTGGTTAGAAAAATATCGCAGAAATTGCATGTTTATTTCCTTAACCCTACGTTCTTATTATCATATGCAAAGTCACTTGTGTGGTCTGTGGTTAATGATAAACAATTAATTGATTAATTTATTTTTTTTATTTTGCATAATATTTCTCACCTATCTTTTAACTTGAACACCACAAAAGGGCACTCTTACAGCTCCATTAATTTGCTTTCGTTATTTTGTTGGTATTGTGCTGTTAGAATTGTGCATCTTTTTACCACTAATTATTAATAATGATGGTAGCTTTTAGTTTATGTCTTGTGGGAGTGAGAATGCGTAGCAGCTACAGTATATGCACTGATCAGCCACAACATTAACAGCACCACCAGGTAAACTGAATATCTTTAATTATCAGTTGTATACAGCAGTAAAATGCAAACAGTTATACGCAATATATCACAATTGTAAAAATTGGGCTTAGCTGGCAAAGTGTTCAAGGTTTTTAATCTGACCTGCAAATTTCTCAGATTTTTATTTTTTTTTATTATTATCCCTTATTTAACCAGGAAAGTCCCATTGAGTTACAGTAACTCTTCTTCCAGGGAGTCCTGGCCAAGAGTGGCGGCTAGTTACAAGTACACTAAATACAATGGACATACAAAAAAAAAAAAGTGGAACAAACAACTACAAGAACACAAGTCTCACATAATTCATAAACTAAAACACTGACTAAAAATCAATATTACATCACACTTCATGAAGCACATAGTAAAAAGTAGACATGAGAGCACCAAATTAAAAGCAATGGCACTTTTCTGTAAGGGTTGAGATGTCAGTCCGATCAAGCATCCATGGGATGGACAAACAAGTCTGACGCAAGGAGGCTTCACCTTGTAACTTGCAGCACTTAAAGAATCTGCTGCTAATGTTTTGTTGACAGATACCACAGCACACCTTCAGAGGTCTTGTAGAGTCATGCCTTAAGGGGTCAAATCTGTTTTGATGTAACAAGGGAAATCTACTCAATATTGGGCATAATATTTTAAGATATTAATGTGTTGACTGATTAGTATATTTCGAAGCAATTAATCACAATGTAAATAATGCACAATTCAGTATTAAAAATGGTTGTTTGATGATCTGTATGTTTGGCAACATACTAGCTAAACATAATTATAGGTCTGTTCTCCAAACAGTAAATAGGAACTAACTGTAGGTAGGAACTAAATTGTGAGAATAGAAGAAATGTCAAGGATTGGACGAAGAATCACTTGAGTATATTGTTTGGATTTGTTACTTTAATGCACCTTAACTAATCTGCAAGAGAATTGTTGCTTGTGATTTAAAACTATTAATGACATAACAGTTCCATGCTGAACAAATCGCATAGTAGATCAGACTTCCATGGGAATGTGTGAATGTATTCAGATCATCATGGTATATGATAATTTGGGTATATTGCTATACCCAATGCCTTGTAATTCTTTGTTCCCTCTATCTCACTCTCTCTTAGTGAGTTTTGCAAAGGCCATATACGACTATGAGGGCCAGACGGATGATGAGCTGTCCTTCCCAGAGGGCGCAGTTATCCGGATCCTTAATAAAGACAATCAGGAGGACGATGGATTCTGGGAAGGCGAGTTTAACGGACGAGTAGGAGTCTTTCCATCCGTCCTGGTGGAAGACCTGACTGGAGAAAATGGAGACGCACACTGGGCTTTGGATGCTCAGGTAGGGCAGCAGTGTAACTGTGAACTGATGCCTTAATGATGTCATAGCAAATGTGTTCCCATTTTCATAACCATCAGTGAATTTCTTATGTTTTAACCTCCCAAATTATATGATAGCTTTTTCCTGTTCTCTGCTTTCCTTGTACATGACCCAGACGCACGCACACACCCTGTCCAGCAGTGCTCAAACATGCTCCAGATAAACTGGGCATGCCCTTTTCCTGTCTGCCTCCAATGCCCAATATGTGTGGGGACTTGTTGGAGCAGGCGTGCCTGTTTCCTTCCTGCAATTATCCCTGCACTAAGACGGCTTTTTAAAAAATCCCACGTCTGAAACATGATGACAGATACTTCCGCTATCATTAGTATTCTCTGATTAGAATCTGAAAGTCAGAAATTAAGGGTGGCTAAGTTAATAAAATGTGTTGGAATCTCCTTTATCTCGCCACTGAATCAATCTTCCTATTTAATTTTACACTCAGCTATGGACGTGTTCTAGTGAAGGGAATAGCATGATGCATCAGGATAATAACTTATTGATATAATGCCCTAATCTAGTACTGACCTGATGTGTTTCAGACCACATACTATCATGTACACCGATCAGGCATAACATTAACACAGTACCTCTGATTATCAATTACGTACATACAATTTGGTCATGCGATCATGGGCAACCACGCCTCACCCATTCCCCCAGTGGCCTAAAGCCAGCCCATCTGGTCTGATCCCACAGGAAAGCCAGTGCAGCACAAATTGCCAAAAAAGTCAGTGCTAGCTACGACATGCTCGGGGCCCAGCAGGCAAAGAGCCCAAGGCTACCATCCTAGCCTCCACACAAAACATATCCCAATCCAATTGAGCATCCATGGGATGCACTGGACAAACAAATCTGATCCACAGAGGCCTCACCCTGAAACCCACAGCACACAAAGGATCCACTGCCAACATCCTGATGCCAAACACCACAGCACATCCCGAGAGGTCTTGTGGAGCCATGCGCAGAGGGGCCAGACCTGCCTCGGCAGCACAAGGGGAATCTACAAAATATTGGGCTTCATGTTTTGAAATGTGTGGCATAATGTATGTTTTTATGTTTTAATGTGACATAAATAACAAATGCCCTCTAAGGGGTTCACATGTTCCCTTCTCTATTCTACAGGTATCATCGTGTGTGAAACTACAGTCGTCTTTGCCTCCTTTGCCACTCTATGATCAGCCTCCTTGCACTCTGGACTGTAGCCCTGCCCCCAACCTGCCTCGCTCACCGTCCGTCAATGGAGAGCACAAACAACCCGGCCTGCACAAAGCGCTGCCACACAGTAAGTGACACCATTCAAATTCAGTCCAACGTCCTTCACTTGCTATTTGCTTTTCTAGAACAAGCTTGCTTTTGACAGATTTCTAAACTTTTGCTTTTTGTCTTTGTTAAGATCACAGTTCTGGCCTAAGTCCAGAAAGCCCAGGCTTTCCCCAGCCACCGAGATTCACACCTGATGGATCCGGCCCTGGAAAACTGCGACCTGTACGTAACCCCTAGTTACACACTTTTTTTTTTTTTTTTTTGCTGTTTACAATTCTACACGTAAAGCGAAACTACACTATTTATTTGCTTTAGAGCCTAATGGCAGTAAGTAATGCTGTAATCAAGCATCACATTAGCCATCTGTTGGGCCATCTGTGAAATTGTGAGACCTTTTTGTTCTTCTTTGTCCAAATCTACACATTAGTTTGTATATACAGTAGTGCTCTGTGGAGGGAGTGTGTGCTTTTTTTCTTGTCGTCCTTGAAAGCATAGAACAGTATATGTGCTGCCTTTATGAAATCCCATGATGAATTAGTATGAGTATCCAAACTGTCTTGAGTAAAGCTACCAAATACCATAATATACTACTGCTTTTTAAAGATGATGCTTTGTGCAGGACATGTGCAAAATGTTTTGGTCATTATTTTACTTGCTTATGTACTGTAACATGTAATAACAAATGTAATAACAAAAATAACATCAAAATGGGCTGATACTATCTTGCTCACCTTTCTACCGTTAAGATTCGTAGAAAGAAAGGAAAAATGTTATAGTAATAAAATGCATAAGTGCCATTATATTATTAAAAAGTGCAATATAATTAATATGTATAATCATTACTATTATTAATACCAGACTGTAGAATGAGCACTGCTTGTTTTATTGCCCATTTCTCAGGTTCGTGCGGCTCCACCTCCTCCAAAACAACACTCTCGTAGACAAGTGGACAAAACCGAGGAAGTAGAGATCACGCTGGTGTAGCAGCCGCCGCACTTTTTTACAGAGGACTCGTACGTATACATTTGACCTCAAACTCCTCCTACTGGCTTCAAAGGGGTGTAAGCACACCCTTCCAGCACTCTGACCGAGGTGGACTGCATTTTAAAGACTCCTCCCTGCTAATCCTGAAAAAAAAAAAGAAAAGAAAAAAAAAAAACTCTTATGGCGTCACAGACTGTTTGGTGCCTTTTAACCCTATTCATGCCAAAACTAATCCTTGTATTTGTACTAGTAGAGTCAAAAAATTGTGGCATTACCAGTTAGAAGGTTGTGCTCTACAAATTCAAGATGGCGGAAAAAATATAAAGAGTAATAAAGCCTGGTTGGTTAACTTGCACATGTACCTATCCAACAGGCTCATCAATAGCAGAAAATGCAATATCAGGAGGTGATCAAAGGATTCGCGGGGGCATTTTTGGTGTACAGTGGGTGTGGGTGATTAAGTTTGCCCCGTCTTCAGCCACGTCTAGTCCTACCATATGTATTTAATGTTGTATTAGTACAGTACATTACTGTTGTCATAGAAATGTTCAGAATATGTGCGACATTTCTTCATATATTGTAACTGAGTGGATGCTTTTTGAAATATAAAAATGAGGACAAAAACAGTTGTGTATGAAAGGGTAAAACGGCGAGGTAGGAAGGGCGATAGGGATTGCAAGATAATGAAGGCTGGATCCTCCATTTTCTTTTTCCTCTCCCGTCGCTCCTCTACCCAAACACATTACTCCTCCATACCGTGTTAACAGTACTAATTACATCTATTAGCATTTTCTTAGCTTGTTCTTAAGAAGACTGCCGTTTGTACGTATTAACTAATATTTAGTCGTCGAAAGGAAGACAGAGAATGCAGGTTTTTCAGCGTCATCCCTGGGAGCGAGCCCTTGGGCCGTTGCTTGAGTGTGCGGTCTAATTTGTTTGCAAATGCCAATCAATATTTGAGCATTATTTAAAGTACTTAATTTTTCTGCCTAATTCTTATCTTGCTCGCTCATCACAATAGCCTAGGCTCAATCTAATGGAGTTTGTTGGCAGACGGGTCCCGGTCATTTCATAGTAATTAACATCCTAAATGCTTTTCCTTTGTACAAGGGGCAGCTATTATTTTTTCCTATTTTCTATTTCTGTCTTCTACAGTAAATACAAAGGCAGTTCATATAAAACCGGGACTTGTGATGAAATTGTCTTCTGAATAAAGGTGTAGAATCTATTGACAATTTATTGAAGACTTCAAGCACAGTACAGTGATTAGACTCTTAGTCGCAGCAAAACATTTGAATGTTGCAAACATTTTTAAAGAAGTGCGAACAGCCCATGATTGACGGCCGAGGTGGCACAGAGCCCACTGTAGTCATTCCTGTAAATGTTCAACAAGTAAAACGTCTGATCCTTGAAAATTTACAGATGACTTGATCCCAACAAAGAGATACCTCAGTCTGTGGGAAATGTCCACACAATCATTTATGAACACCACTTGCACATTACAGGAACTTGGCTAGGAGTCTCCCATACAGTGTCGACCTCGCTCCAAGACATTTCCACATGTTTGGGGTGTTAATGGAGTTCCTTGGAGGCCAGTGTTGCAAATATGAAGCAGGCAATCTGACCATGGTTCTGGCATATTGAGAGAACTTTCTATCATGATGGTATCCAAGCACTAATGAAACACTGGGATAAGTGCATTAGTATAGAAGATTATATACAGAAAGGATGATTATATACATTATATACAGAAAAGAAGCTCATTTTTACACTCATAACTGTGTTTTGTTAATCTGCACAATCAAGAGTCCCGGTTTGACTTGAACACCCTTTGTTGTATTGTAATGCTAAAAAAGAAATAAGAATAATAATCATTATTTCATCAACACAATTAGTCAACACCCATTTTATTTTGAAAGACTGAATTCCTGTTATTTATATTATTATTAATACTATCATCCTCCCCTTTCTTTGCTATATTTTAAACTAGGCATGTGCTGAATTTATTTTTTAATGCAATAACATTTGACTAACCTCAGTTACTGCATATCTATGACATAAAAAGATTTTGTCCATTATGTTTTTCATACTCTCTCATGGGGGAAAAAACATTTTAACAGCATCACAATTCATAGAAGGCATTTCTTTAAATCCTTATTTGGAAAGTAGGAAGAAGTAAATGACATTTGATTTACTTTTAAACAATTTCTTGGCCTGTAGTTAGTTCCACTAGTTGGCTGACAGTATGCGCTAACCTAACAGGAGTTCTGAAAGAATTTTGAATTCATATACATGTACATCCGCAATATTCACAGCTAAACCCAGTTAGCTGGCTAAACATTACATGACCTGAAGGGAAGTTTGCAAATATTGTACCAGCTGCCTAGTATTAGCTGTAAATCTTGTGAATATTTTCAGCTAATACTAGTTAGCTGCTACAATATGTGCTAAGCTGACAACAGTTCTGAGAGAATTTAAAATGAATATCCATAGATATTCTCAATATTTTACAGCTAACACTATTAACCTGATACAATATGTGCTAACCGAAAAGGAAGTCTGGGAGGATTTTGAATTCATATTCATAAATATTCACATCATTTAAAGCTAATACTAGTTAGCTGGTATAATATATGCTAACCTGACAGAGTTCTGAGAGGATTTTTTATTTATATTTATAAATATTCACAATATTCATGGCACAATATTTAGATGGCTAAACATTACCTGACCTGACAGGAAGTCTGACAGGATTTTGAATTCATATCCATAGATATACACAATATTTACAGCTAATACTAGTTAGCTGATACAGAATGTGCTAACCTTAACAGGATTTTTAATCCTCATGTCACAATATTTACCTGGTTAAACTAACCTGAGAGGATTTCTGCAATGATATATATATATATATATATATATATATATATATATAGGAATCTATATCTTGCTGGTAAAATATGCTAATGTGTCTGGAGGTCTGAGAAAGATTTCCCTTTTTGAGTGCAATTATAAAAAATATGGAGAATTAGGCATGTATTTAGAAACATCGTGTTCTTAGGTAGTGACCTGCATATAGAATTTCTACCTTCTAAACGAAAAAAAAATATTTGAATTATCAAATACCTTGCCATTTGTCCAAGGTATCAGCACATGCCTACGTTTTCTGATATAGCATGTATCTCAGCACTTTGCCAAAGCTGTAAGGCTTTGTGTCTTTAACTTTTATGTCTGCATCCCATTAAAGGACCCTTGTGTAGCATAGCTGCCTAAATATGTGTTTTTGTTTAGTTTTGTTTCCTACATTCAGTGTTTTATACCCATATGGTTTCATTTGATAAAGAATACAGATCAGTTATTTATTCTCTTCCTCAAGGAGTAAGAAATCACTCATTTTCAGGATATAGCATTACGGTTGTTAATAATTATAAGTAATGTCACCATAATTATAGTAAATAATGTCACCTTTAAAATGGTGCTTGTAAAGAATTTGAGGGGGGTAATTGTATGTATGTGTTTTGGATATTCTTTCTTTTAATAGAGTGGACGAAATTGGCATATCTGCCCTTACGTCAAGTCTTTTTGTTGCAGCCTGTTTTCTTTTTGATCTCATTGAGATTTTTGAGATGTTATCAAACTTGTTTTGAAGTTTATGGCCTATCCCCTCAAAAAGCTCCTCTCAGACATTTATTTTTTTTACTTTACCAGATTACTTTTTTCATAAGTCCATTTTCTGCAAAAACTTCATACACATGCTTATCATAATTTTTTTTTTAATGCCTTTGATTTATTTTATTTGAAAGACACTGCTAGTAAAAGATGGTGAAATAACATAGGACTGTTGCTGCAGTGTGTGTATCAGAGAACTGGTTAAGACATTTCTTTCTGCATATCATTAGCTGTAAAGTAATTTGTATTTATTGTGTACAAATGTTAAATAAAAAAATGAGAAAATGATCTCTGGTTTCTTGTACTGTGTGTGTGTGTGTGTGTATATATATATATATATATATATATATATATATACACTCTATATTTTTTTCTCTATAATGTGTCTGCGCCTTAATACAGTACCAATGTCTGCATGCAATCTGCTTCTAAAGCAGTATGACATGAAACCAGTTAACGTTCATAATTCTAGGATGTTTTTTAATAACGTTTTTCTGGGTTACAGTAAAAAAAATGTGTTTAATTCTTTAATGTATAAAACGGCAATTACAAAGACAGAACCTCTTTGGTGATCACAAATAATACATGTTTGTTAGTAATTTGTGAAAGAGAAAAGATAACTTTGAAGAAAAACTGTGGAAAAGTGCTTCCGTCCTGAGGATGGTCTTGGAGGATCAGAAAAATCACTGCATGGAGAATAACACAAGCTCAGGATCAAACAAGGGACCCTGTAACAGTAAAATAAAAAATAAAAAAACTGCCTGTGAATATCTCATCAGTTGAGATGAACTTAAGTGATGTAGCAGAAGTTTTCAGAGCTGGAATTCCCACATCATGCTGACACCATACTAACATTTTTACCTCAGATTTTTTTTTCTATTATTGTACTGTTTTTTGGGGGTAAAGTGTTGGGATTCTTAAAAAATAGTGCAAATACAGGTCGAGTTTTATTTTATGTTAACATCAAATATGAGAATAAAGAGTGTGATCTCTGTGACTTTGATTTTGGCATGAATGTTTACCAGTTTAAGTATTTTAGAAACTGCGCAACTGCTGATCTGCTGTTTTCATACCACATTCTTTGGAGTTTACACAGAATTCTGAAAAAAAAAAAGTGAAAGTTATGGGTTGAAAGAGATCAGAGGTAAATGGCCTGATTGGTTTGAGCTGCCAGGAAAAATATATATATAAGTAACTCAAATAATTAATTCCAACTCACTGAAACTGGTCAGTCGATGATGCAAGAAAAAAAACGGTCTGTTTCTATTCTTTAACTGTCAAGATTATTGAGTTTGTGCGTATGATGGCCTTAGATTCCTGTATGGAGTGGAACCCAATGTGTCTTTTGCTCTTGTAGCCCATCCACCTCAAGGGTTAATGTTTTGTGCACGCTCAAATGTTTTTTTCACAACATACTGAGTAAACTCTACACTGTAAAAGTACTAATTGAATGTCTTTTTTAAAACTTTAAGATATATTGTGCATATATTTTTTCTAGGACTTTCCAGGTCTGCATAATTTTTTTATGACTGTAATTAAAGAAATACAATTGCTATTTTTAAACACCCTGGATTACTGTATTACTGTGTTCTTGAAATGCTTTGTCTTGAAACATTTGCCATGACCAAAATCACACTTTTCTTCAGTCTGAAGTTGAGATCAATTAATTAATTAAAGCTCATGTAGCTCAAAGAACTGTATCTGCATGCTTTTTTGGACTGTCACATGATCAGCTGCTTTGAATCTGCAGTCATGCAGGTGTTCCTAGTAAACCGTTCATTTCTCTAAAATATCAGGACAAAAAAAAATTGTTTCCAGGAACTGAAGGAGGGGCTTCAGAGTTACAGCAGCAGCTTCCTTCCATCTCTCTTTTACCCAGTCCATATTCAGTCCAGGGTGTAACATGAAAACATCTCCCTGTATCATTTTTTTTTCTGAAATAGGTTCCTGGATCGATGCTTCAACAGATATAGAATGGCTTGTGTGAAAATTTACTTGTGTTCCAACCCTTATGGTATGTGCTTTTTTTTCTGCTGTTTGGTTCTGAATAGAGTCATTATGTGCAAATTATACACTACAGTGTGATATAAGATTTCTGCTGTATGTTACCCTAAAGAATAGATTTTTATGTTGCATATACTCAATTTTATTTATGTTTAGTTTGTAGACATAAATGATCAGGACTCTTTAATATTTTACCTGTGTTTCAGACTCCATGACAGAAAGGAAGCTGCTGAGAGAGCATATGTTCCCAAAAATAAGGGACCACTGCAGACGTACTCATGGAATAGACTTCAGGGCAAGTTTTCATTTTTATGCACCTTTTCTTTTCCTTTGATTCAAACTGGCTTTCTTGTGTGTTGTTTTACAAGTAACTATGTACATTTAAACCTTGGATTGCGAGAACACACCAGTTTACCGATAGATATTCTCACACATACAAACACAAATAAAAAAATGCTTTACACACACTTGTGGTCACAGTGTTATAGTGAACAGTATACGAGCACATGGATGTTGACTAAGCGAGAGACGCACGCGCACTGAGACAGAGCATGAGAGTCGTTTACGCACAATACTGTTTGTATTTCAAGACCTTGCTCGTTTAGCAACTTAAAATTTATTTGACATTTTTGCTTATCTTGCGAAACACTCGCAGACCAAGGTACTCGCAATCCAAGGTTCACTAAAAGTATGAATAAATGACTGATGTTGACCGCATTTTTCCCTGGAAGCGTCTTGTTTTTTTGTTTTTTTTAGTAGAACAGGGTCCAATTCTGTCCACTCATTCATGCTTTTTAATTATTAAAGGCAAACAGAGTCTGTCTGATGCCACACTGATATTGTTTAAGCACCATATGTTGCTAAGTGCAAACAAATAAAGAGAAACATCATATGAAGAAGAAGGATCATATGTTGTCATGATTAAACTCAGGATTCAGTTAGAGTAAGGCTGAGTAATAATAATGGTCTGTTTTGTGCAGGTTATTGACCCTTATGAAGACACGAATCCAGATAATTGGCCAACACAACAGGTGCGATTGCAATTAATCGAGGAGTGTCGGCAGAATTCGCTGGGCCCTTTCTTTGTGGTAAGTGTCATTTCCAGTTATATAAATGTGGAATTATCAATATCAATTCATGCATGTATATTCATATCCATGCATGTACATGGATGTGTGTTAAGTCAAGCAAGTAGACCATCCTAGATGGTAAGTCCTGGTTCTAAAGAAACAGTTTCAAAATGAGCATTAGTAAATTAAAATTACTCTTAAATGTTGCAGCATTGTATTTAAGGTACTGCAGTAACTTTTTGTTTTACTTTTATTTATCAATCTAGTCGGAAAAAAGTAAAAGGTAGAAAATGTACCATCTGGATAATGTAAGATGGTCAACAAGCTTAATGTGCTAAAAGCAAATTGTTCGAAGCTGTTCCTAGAAAGCAAATGTGTCAAACTAACACATTTCATGACAGCTGATGTATACAAATTTAGGTATTTATTATTTTATTCATCTTATACCCTCTTAATGTGATCAAGTATACATTTGCTTTCTACTTAAGTTAAAGATAGCCTTGTTGGCACAATATACAAAAATAATTGTATAAATACTGTATTTTCCAGACTATAATTTGCAGTAAGCTGACTGGCCATGCGACTTATATACAGTACTGTATATGAATTTACTGTCATTTAGTCACTAGACAGCGCTTTTGGCACTCATGACTCAATTGAAAATAACATTGTCATGCCGAAGACGTTTACATTCACACTAAACTATAACTCTCGTCTAAGAAATCACACTTTACAATGGTACTAGCCTGCTGTGGAGGCAGCACAAAATTGCTACCAATTGTCATTTTTAAAAGTAAATGCCAAAAGCTAAATTACCCCCTTTTGTTGTTGTGACTGTAAACAAAAAAGGGTGGATAGATGAAGGAATGATTAAGAAATCAAAGCCTGCAAATCTGTACCTGCTATAATCCCTGAAGGGATGATTTAAACCAGTTAAGTGGAGTTTTATCACTTTATACGGACTAACCACAAGGTTGAAGTCTGCTGTAAACTCCAAATACATTATAAGGCCAAATGTATATGGACCCCTGACCATCACACATATTAAATTTTAGAATGTGGCTTTAGGGATTTGTACTCACTGAGTTACAAAAGCATTACTGCAGTTGGAAATCTAGAAGGCCTGCTTAACAGTGGTCAAGTTCATCCCAAAAGTGGTCAGTTGGGTTGAGATCAAGCCTGTGTGCAGGACACTCAAGTTCTAACACATCATCAACCTTGACAAACCGTGTATTCATGGAGCACATTTGTCCATAGGGGCATCATCATTCTGGAACAGGTTTGGCAAAACCCACATATGGGTGTGATGGTCAAGTGTCCACATACTGTAACTTTGCACATATATAGTTACTCTTTATCTTGGAAGGAGCAGTAATTCATCACCACTACATGTATACCAGACTATAATACTGCAGTTCAGCAGTTTGATACATGTCTGAATGATCTTCAGTTCCTGTGTCTGTAATTTTCAGAGCCTGGTGGGGGCACAATATGGTGCTTCATGTTTCCCAGAGCAGGTGGAGCTTTCTGAGTTCCTCACAGTGATGCGGGTTTGCCAGGAGATGGGATTCAGCTCTGAAGTCCTAGAGAAATGCTACAGAAGGGATGAGAACACAATACCCACATCATTCTGCCTGCTCAAAGTAAGTCAACATGAGAATCGTAAATATAAATCCCAGGTAAAAGTACAGAGTACTGTACAATGGTAGAGAGATGATGTGGTTCTTAGTTTTACCTTTAATTAGTTAATGTTCAATTTCTTCATTTCTTGCCCTTTTGATGTCTCTAGCCAGGGCAAAAGATTGACAAGAATGGTTGGGATGATGTACTTGCAAAAGTAAGGAAGATCTTAAATCATGTTATCCCACAGTGTGTTCTAGAGGGCAGCATTGAGCAAGAAAATGCTCAGAAATATTTTAGATCATGTAAGTATGTTTCCACAGCATTTTATTTTCCTAGATGGGTTTTTCTTTTATTTTGGAATGCAAGGACAGCTGAAAATTTTTTCATACTTTTAGGGCTTGAGAACGACCTCCGTTTTGCACTGGATGGCCAATCTGGTGCCGATATCAAAAGGTGTCTTTGTTATGTTTATAAAACTGAAAATAAGGCTGACCAGAGGATGAAAAGGAATGAACCACATTCAGAGAACCAAGATCAATTGCTCCGACTGTCAAAGCTTTGTGATCATTTCCTACCAAACCTGGTTAGAACCCACCAGGCCCTGATATACACCAACACAAACCATGTGAGTGAGTGCGATGATAAACAGAGTTATGCTGAAGAGCTGTGCCACCAGCTTTATTCAGATCTTATAGGTCTGATAGACCAATCTGTTGTACAGGAGAGAGATCGAATCCATGATTCTTTCTCACAGCAAAGAAATCTTTGTCACATCCTTTCCACACGATACAGAATTGCCCGTCTAGAGGTCAACCACATAAAAGCTTACTTGGACCAAGACACAGAATTTCCATTTATACTAATTGGTGGGCCATGTACTGGAAAAAGTGTACTTTTGGCCCACTGTGCAAGTCAGGTATTTAAATTTTCAGTTGGATTGGGTTTAATTATATAGAATTTGTTTATGTTGTGTGTACATACACTATAACTAATAATATACCTTTGTCTTTCAGATTCAAACATGGATGAAGGATCAGAACCCTGTGGTTATTACATACTTTGTAGATTTTAATAGCTCGTTGAAGCAAATTCTCAGTTCTCTGTGCCAGCAACTTGCTTCATACCAAAGTCAACAGAGCAACACCTGTCTCAAAGACATATCTGAATTGAAAGAAACGTTCACCAACCTCCTAAACATTAATTCACACTCTGCAACTCGTCTCATCCTCATTATAGATGGGCTTGACCAAATACCTGATACACACAGACCATTGGACATAACCTGGCTTCCCAAGAAATTACCGTCTTATGTTAAGATGCTAATCTCCTCTACACCAACAAAGTCTGGGTTTCTCTCTGCTATAAAGACACATTACCCAGAATCCTCACTGTTTTTTGACCTCCAGCCTGTAAATAGCAAGAGCTGCAACCAGATGCTGGCAAATCTCCTTTCAGCATGTAAGAGAAAGATAACATCGGGTCAACAGATGTACATAAATCAAGCTTTTAAAAAATGTGATCTCCCATTGTATGTGGAACTTCTCTACAGTCAGGTCTGTGACTGGGGTTCAGATGTAGACATCACACCCGACATTGTGGTCCCAGGGGTTCACACAAATATTAGTCGTTTTTTTGACCATCTCGAGGAAAAACATGGAAAAATAATAGTGGCCAAAAGCCTAGAATATCTTACCTTGTCTAGGTTTGGTATGACAGAGGCTGAACTGACTGATGTGCTGTCTTGTGATGATGAGGTTCTACTATCATTCCTGCCAGCAATGGACAATGCACCATATAGATTAAGAGTCCCTGAAGTTGCGGTAGAGAGGTTACTGTTAGACCTGAGAGGGTTTCTGAAGTCACAAAACATATTAGGCAAGCAAACTCTGTTCTGGGTCAGCAGACACTTTAACTTAGTCATTAATAAGAGGTACCTGGGCTTAGCCAATCAACAGAAAATCCACTCTTTTATAGCAAGTTATTTCAGTGGACAGTGGGCATGTGGCATTGCTAAGTCATTGCTCATTGCTTCAAGTCCTAGCCAAAATGCCACACCAGTAAAGATTTATGCTGACAGACAAGTTCCTGGTCAACCATGGACATTTCACCCCGTTATGTCTAATGTGACTATGTTTGGTTCAACTGAGTGTGCACATCCTAATCTAAGGAAATTGCAGGAACTGCCTTTCCACTTACTGGAGAGTGGAAATATTGAGGAGCTTGTTAGAGTGATGATGTCACAAGAGTTCCTTAACGCAATGTTCTGTCCAATGTTAGCAGATGACTTAATATTCTGGCTAGAAACGACATCTCAAATTGTGTTTTCTAGCGAACTCAGGCTCTTAATTTCGATACTAAAAAGTTCAGCCTGTTTGCTAAAAAAATGCCCTGCTGACTTGGATTTGGTAATGCAGTTCAAGCTCTTCCCCTTCTTTGATGTCCTTCCTAAATTAAAGGAATCTGTCAATCAGGCAGGACATGATGGTAGAATGGGAAGATTTGGGGTGAATATGGTGTTATGTCCCACACCATCTGTGGCTGCCATGCACTGGGAACTGCCAGCAGCTGAAGTGTCACCAATTACAAAAGCAGGTGTATCTCAGTCTGGCTGTGTGGTAATAATTCAGAGCAATGGATCTGCTTGGGTCTGGAATGGAAGTGATTCAGAAGGTTACAAAATCCCCCAGTTAGCTGAACTACAGTTTACAGATGTCAAATGTTCTGCAAGTGTATTTATTCTCTCCACAGAGAGCGGCACCCTCTTATCATTGGACCTTAATGCTCCACTGTACCTCCAGCAACTTGAAATCAGACACACGGAACAAGCACCAAAGGGCATTGAGGATGTATTGATGTCTAGTGGCAAGACATTTGTACTCTCAAAAGAAAGCAATTATGTCAATGTGTTTGCTGAGGGAACAGAAATTGCTCTAATCCGCTGCTCCAATGTCATAACATGCATGTCTTCTTATGATGGTCACATGATTTATTGCGGACAGAGCGAGGGTACTGTCAGTATATTTGACTCCCATAGTGGTATTTTTTTGGCCTCATTTGTTTGTTCATTAGGCACAGCTTTGTGTGACCTCATCCTTCATAAGAACGAAGCAACAATAACATGTATTGACTGCTCAGGAAGCGTGTTTTTATGGGATCTCAAGGATATTTGCAAGCCTGTGTTTATTACAGTGAGGCTGAGCTGCAACAAGAAAGAGGTGTTAAATGTAGACCACGTAGAAAGTACTCTTCTCATCTGTAAAAGACAACAGCTTCAAATAATTCAAGGACATCTGCTAGCTGTTGAAGAGAATTTGAATGCACCTAGGGGTAAAACCTTTGTACAAGCAATTCTGGATAATGATGCACACTTCATCATTGCTTTGTTGGCAAACTGCCCATTTCTTTTGGTTTGGAATTGGGTCTCAGGTCAATGTTTGTTAAACCTTGATATTAGAAGTAGCCAAGCTTTCAAACTTGTAAAGTTCAGCGATACTTACCTCACAGCAGTGGCAAGCACAGGCATCGTCAGTTGGGACATGGATCTCATTTCGGTAGCAGCCTCTACTCCGAAATCTGGTCAGAAAGTGGTGAAAGTCATTGTAGAAACAGATGGGGAGCTCTTTTACACCACAGATGGGTCTGAGCTGGTGTGGAAATGGACAATGTTGGGTGGGAAAGTAAAGAGCCATTTCCTTCATCATGGCCCTGTAGAGAGCTTGACTCTTTCAGCAGACAATGTTTACATGGTCACGTTTGCTTCTGGTAATATCTATGTTTGGAACACGAATACACATGAGAACATTCACCGAATCCATGGCAGCCAAGCATCCCGCATACTGATAACGCCAAAAGGTAGTTTTGCAGTGTCACTATCAGAAACGGGTCCATCAAAGGTTTGGAAGTTGTGCAATGGACATGTAATTTGTACCATTCATCACCATCTCAGAGATGCTGTCATTACTCCAGAAAGCACTTTCCTTCTAGGAATTAATAAAGGGGATCTTCTTGCTGTCAGTCTCTGGTCTGGTTATGTCAGCAAACGGTTCTCTTGTCCTGACTGGACAGATGTTGCTGCCTTCCACACTGTGTCAGACCATCCAGACTTTGTGATTGTAATGACCAGTTCTGGAGCTTTGTACTCATGGAGACTAACAGAAGATACCATTTGCCACCAGTTCCAGTTTCCAGAGTATTTTGAGTATCCACAACAATTCTTTAAGCTCTCATCAGATGGACATTATGGCATCACGTCGGTAGATGGATCAAAGATAAACATTTTGGATGTTTGCCAAGGAAAACTGTGCTCTTTAAATGCTGAAGGACCAGTCTGCCAGCCATTTGTGGACATTTTGGGTAAACATGCGGTATATATCTGTAGCCCATTAATGAGCTGTCAAAATGACTTTTGTGACCTCCATACCAAACAGATCTTGGTTATTGTACGAATGACAGATGGGAAGACGGTGGGCAATTTCTACTTATGTAAGAATGCTACTGCTCTAACACCATCCGAGAACTTGCTTGTGTATATTGGCTTTGAGGATGGTTCTGTCGGAGTGTATGCCATTAATGACCCAGAAGTAGGTTGCACTGATGACAATAGTAAATACCAGGGCACTGAACTCATGTGTCCGTTTGATGAACCTGTGGTTTGGTTGCCATTGGCAAACCCTAATCTTACTTGGGCTGAATTATGCGTTTAGTACATTAATCTTATTAACTATGTTAGACTTTTGAGAATGGCATATGCCTGTATTTCATATGATAACATTTCGTCTTTTGGAGTAAATGTTTTTATAACATTTTAGATTGATTTTCTAGTATAGCATGGCGATTCTTATCCACAGCCAACTGTAAATGTGTGTCTCTTTGTTACCTATAGGCTGGTGAAATGGTTAACGTTTCCTGGGGGCCACTATAACATAATTTTCTATAACAATACATTTTGGATGGATGGATGGATGGATGGATGGATGGATTGATTGATTGATTGATTGATTGATTTGTAAGTCAATCAGTGACCTAGATGCACAGTGACATGGAATAAAGCATCAAGAGAAATAATATGTCCCGGTGATAAACTGACAGTGAATTAATAAATATAATCAAGCCATAGCAATAAAGATAGATAAAGACAAACTGATGAATGTAAACATAGTGTAAATGTTGACATGCTGTGTATTGGTGGTAAATTTTATGGCAGCATTTCTGTGTGCCTACAATCATACTCAACATCTGGTGGATGAGTTATAAACACTGATGGCTGTGTGAAGACTGAAGACTATATGAAGGACTGTTCTTTCAAGAGCTGAAGGTGTATTACTGACTGGTTTGACAATAATGGAGAGGGTGAGAAGCATTACCCAGCAGCAACATAAGCAGCAGCATCAGTCTGTTCAGTCTGCTGGCATCTCCTGCCACATCCCAGGACACTGGTACTGATGATTCATGCTGGAGGGATACCAGTCTATAACAACACCTTCAACATGGAAATTCACACAGATGCTTTATTAACACTGGGAAACAATTTAGCATAGCCTATACATCTATTAACAGACAGTTAATAGATGTATAGATCCATTTATCTATGGATGTGAATTCAAAATCCTTAGACGTAATGTTTAGGTAATGTTTAGCCAGCTAACTGGTTTTATCTGTTGTATGCAATATTGATATTTCAAAACATTGACATTTCAAGTGTATTGATAACTGATATTTCAAGTGTTTGTTTCTTTTCATTTTGATGATTAAATTTGATGCTTACATCTTAAAATTCAGTATCTCAGATACAGACTTAAGACCAATTAAA
>JAQMYJ010000038.1:23459948-23488034 GCA_030014305.1 Clarias laeviceps
TATATATTATTTTTTTAACACAGAAATGTTGGACTACTGAAAAGTATGAACATGTATAGCACTCAATGCTTGGTCAGGGCTCCCTTTGCATGAATTGTGCAGCGTGGCTCTTCTGCGTTGTTGGGTCTGGTGTCTCACATCTTCCTCTTCAGTAGTGGACCAACACCATCAGATGACAGGGCTCCCCAAACCACCACGGACTGTGTAAACTGGACCTTTACACTGGACCTTAAGCAATTTGGAATATATGCTTCTCCTGTCTTTCTCCAGCCTCTGAGACTTTGATTTCCAAATGAAATGCAAAATTTACCTTCATCTGAATTGAGGACTTTGGCCCATTGAGCAACTGTCCAGTCTTTTTGTCCTTAGCCTGCCTCTCACATTGTTTCACATTGAATGAGACAGTTGTAGCCCATGTCCGGAATACATCTGTGCGTGGTGGCACTTTTTCATAATATTCTAATTTTCTGAGAAACTGAATTTTGTGTTTTTATAATGAGAAATAAATGAAGCAATATACACCTTTTTTCAAAGAAATAAACTTGGAATATCAATCACTGTGTAATTAATCTACATAATATATGAGTTTCACTTGTTTTTATTGCAATGAATCGTCTGGCACCTTCTTACTTGTGTGAGACAGTAAGCTTTTGTCAACAAAGTAGAGTCTTAAGTTCCTGCTGACCAGAACCTACTACTGGTCTCTCGGTTAAGGTACAATCAATGGGGTGATCGCTCTTTTGAAGTGGCTGGTCCTAAACTAACACCATTCCATCTGAGCTATGTTACACTACTGACCTGACTCTGTTTAAAGCAAAACTTAAGACTCACTTATTTAGAATGGCTTTTGATATTTTTTATTCAATGTGTATTTTAAAATAATTCTATGTTTATTAATGTTGTAAAGCACTTTGGTACAACTTGTAAGGTGCTATATAAATAAATGTTGATTGATTGATTTCACTTTTTGAATTGAGTTACTGAAATAAATTAACTTTTCAGTGATATTCTAATTTATTGAGACACACACACAATATTGCTGTCTGGTGGATGCTGTGCTGAATGCACACAATGTAAATAATTTTGATTTGTATAGTATTTACACTATAATGATGAAATATAATATCAATAAGAGTGAATCCTGATGAATTCTTTTAAAATTCTCAGCTTTCTGAGAACACTGTGGCTCTGCAACCTGAATGGTCACTGATTAAGATATTTATTTCTTCATGTCCACCAAGCACGGAAGAGAACATGCAAACTCCACTTCTTTTGTTATTTATTTTTTGGCGGCTGGCAGCCAGCTTATAGCTTATTATTATTACCGCCATCTGCTGGACTGGAGTGTGGAGCATCAAACCGGCAGGAACACAAGAAATAAATAAATAAATAAATAAATAAAACTAGTTAATCAGGCTACTACATATATATAACTTGCGCGTGTATATATATATATATATATATATATATATATATATATCCAGGTCGTTTTCCCTATGACATGTTTTGTGCCATTTGCCATTTCTAGACCAGCTTCTTGCGTGGTTTCTTTGAGATCCTGTGTTTCCTTGTCGTATTTACTGCAATTTATCAGTATATTAATAGATATTTTTATTCGCGGTTCTTTAATATATATAAATTTACTTACGTTAATTAGCTGTCCGTTGAAAGTAAAATTTGAGCAGAAGACTACAACTCCCATCAGCACCTAGAGGTCAAACGGAAGTGAAATGTCATTATAAATTGATTTCCGCTTTGGTCAACATTCCTTTCCTGTCTGCGGCCTTCGGCAAGATGGCGGTGCAAATTTCTAAGAAGAGAAAGGTTAGCGTGATTTTTATCCGATTTCGAGTCTAAGTTAGGGTTTATAAATGGTAATAATGGATTTATACGAGAGAGATGATGGTTAATAATACTTATTTGCGGCAAGATCTTTATTTTAGTTTGGTTTTATAACCGGATTGGCTTGGATGCGACTCACTGCGGCTCTGATGCGAAACATGGCAGGAGCTAATGTCTATAACCGGTCCCTGAAATGAGTCAAAAACACTTGCGCGTTGTTATCCTTGCGTGACTTTATTCCTTACCATCTATAGCTTTAATGTTTTGGCTCTTTATTTTCCTGGGTTTTGGCTTTTTAGCCATCTAGCAAATGAGCTACTTTAGGTTAGCTAATATAGTAATTAAACAAACCCCGGGTTATACGTACACATTTATTTCCCCCTTCTGTTGTAGCAGTAGTTTTTATTTTAACCAAAAATCGTTCATATGAATTTTTATTTAAATTTAGTTAACCAAGTCGAATGCATATTTCCCACCCATGATTTCATATTACTACAGTACATGACACTTCATGGCTGTTATTCTGTCTCTCTAATGCACTTTTGCAGGAAGGGGTTTAAGTTTAAGCCGGAGAATAATCTCCATTTAAAGGCGTAAATAGTTAAGTACAGTGAATTTGTGACTACTACTCCTAGCCTGCTGTGTTCTCAAAGTAGTTTAGAAATGAAAAAGTTTTTTTTAAATAAAATCTCGCTTTCCTCTTTGCTTATATTTGCTGATATCAGATAAAATAAAGGCTGTTTTTAATGAAACATTCATGTTTAAAATGTATATTATGATCTCTGTAGACATGAGTCAGATCTGTCCATGTGCTAATTTCACATGTAGGTAGCTTGTAGTTGTTAGGTGATCATTCTTTTCATTTGAATCGTTGTGGTTTTTAAAGTTTGTGCTTTTGTCCTTAGTTTGTCTCAGATGGCATCTTCAAAGCCGAGCTGAACGAGTTCCTTACCCGAGAGCTTGCTGAGGATGGGTACTCCGGTGTGGAGGTCCGCGTCACTCCAACAAGGACGGAGATCATCATTCTTGCCACCAGGTAAAGTGTCGCTCATTGTGGTATACGCTGGATTGTTCTTTATATTTACGCAGCAAAAACATTTCTGATCCATACTAGAAAATGCACATTGTTTATACAAAATTGTTTATGCAGGACCCAGAACGTCCTGGGAGAGAAAGGCCGTCGCATTAGGGAGCTGACTGCTGTCGTTCAGAAGAGGTTTGGGTTCCCAGAGGGCAGCGTGGAGGTAAAAAAGGTTTAGACTGGTTGCAGTTTAAGGCTGTTATCTTTTTATGGAAGTCCAGTGTTCTTCAGGTTCATGGGCCTAAACTACTGCTTGTGTTTGTTTTTGTTTAGCTCTATGCTGAGAAGGTTGCTACCAGGGGTTTGTGTGCCATTGCTCAGGCTGAGTCTCTGCGCTACAAGCTGCTCGGAGGTCTGGCTGTCCGCAGGCAAGTCATTATAAATATGCTAGAATTCACACCATACACACTTCAGTGTGGAAGCCGTGGTTTTGCTGTACTTTTGGCATTCGAGTCAAACTGGGACTTTTGGAATACATTTGAGAGTAAAAATTGTTTATTTCTGTATACAAGTATCCTGCAACAGTAATTCACTTCAGAAAATTTGCTACCTTGTGGGCATCCAAGCACTAGTGAAGCACTGATGTTAGTGTGGCTAAGAGTCCAATCACTGTACTGTTGGAGAAGGCTTCTGTAAATGTAAATTTGCTTTACTTCTCATTGAAACGATATTTCAAGTGTTTTGTTCATCAGAAACTTTCTGTAGAGCATAGTGAGGTGTACACATTTGTACTGTCTGTGGATACAAGTACAGTTGTGTTGTATATCCACATTGCATTCTATGAAATAACGATGTGTGAACACTTGCGTTTTTAGCAAACTTGTCAATTGCTACAGTGTAAACTTGGTGAAAGTTCCAAATCAGCGCTTTTCCTTAGAAGACTTCAGAAGCCTTTAGGCATGATCCACTTGTCCGTTCCTGCATGTTTCATTTTAGCATGCTTAAATCTAAATCAGAATACAGTTCGACTTTACCCACGTTTCCATTTCCTGCCCTGAAATTCACTCCCACAAAATCTACTTTTTTTTTTTAATGCTTTTTAGCCACTGGACACTACATTCAGCCCCTCATGCTCCTTTTAGTAGAATACAAGAACACGTGAATATTTATAAAAATATCATCCAGCTGCTTGTTCTTCAGTGATGATACGATGACGAGTCGGAACGGGACTCTGGCCATCTCTCAGGGTTCTGGGTTAGTGGGCACGTTCTGTGCTCCTGACTTTAGGTCCTCAGAGCGCTGTGTCCTTTTCGGTTGAAGACATCGAGGCATTTGTCTGAGAAGAAATATCAGCATTGTTGTGATTTAAATGGTTTGAATCACTTGATATGGAGCGGCATGGCTGACTGATTTGTCTTTGTTCTTCTTTAGGGCCTGCTATGGTGTGCTCCGCTTCATCATGGAGAGCGGCGCCAAGGGATGCGAGGTGGTTGTGTCCGGCAAACTCAGGGGTCAGAGGGCCAAGTCCATGAAGTTCGTGGATGGTCTGATGATCCACAGTGGAGACCCCGTCAACTATTATGTTGACACCGCTGTCCGTCATGTCTTGCTCCGCCAGGGTGAGTGAGGGCTGAGGAGAAATAGTGGGTGTCAATTCCCATTGTGGGAGTCAGCTTTAGATTTGTACTGGAGTTTCTAGCCTAGTGTGTACTTCTAACTAACGGTGTAGCATTGTGCAGTCTGCACATACGTGATGAATTAAGCAACAGGAAATAGACTTGTAGATTCAAAAAATTAGGTACATAAGCTTGGTGTCATGCTGGCAAACATCAAAATCAGGGAGGGAGTGTTTTTATTTATTTATTTATTTAAAAAGAGAGAATCAGAGATTTTGTTGTTGGAAAATCTTTTAAGGTTGAGATTAAGGGTGAGATTTAGGCTTGCTGTTGGCATGAATCTAATCTGGTCACTACTAGCTTGTAGGTACGTTGGCATTATGCCAAAGGTAGAAAAGTTGAGATGAGAAACTTGTCCTGGTTAATCAGATTTTTTTTTTGATTTTTTTTTTAATTCCAATTCTTTAATTTGCAGCATGTATAATCGTATCGTATATTCATATTTGTTTGAAATGAACATGTTTATCTGCGCAATTAGATTTTAGGAGGTATCTGTTAGTTATCCAAACCAGTAGGGGTCGGGGGAAGAATTAACTAGTTTGCTTTTATACTAGTCAAGTGAGGGTCTTTTTTTTAAAGGTTCCCCTTCAGTGATGATACGATGACGAGTCGGAACGGGACACTGGTTGTCTTTCTGGATTCTGGGTTAGTGGCCACGTTCTGTGATCCTGACTTCAGTTCCTCAGAGCGCTGTGTTCCTTTCGGTTGAAGACATCGAGGCATTTGTCTGAGAAGGGCATTTAACAAGTATTAATACTGGTGTTTATTTGGAACGCTGGTTTAATCTCCCAGGCTTGTTTTGCTTTTCACTGATGTCTGTTTATGATTTGCCCTTGCTTAAGATTCTTGTGTCCCTGTCTCCAGGTGTGCTGGGTATCAAGGTTAAGATCATGCTTCCATGGGACCCCAGCGGTAAGATCGGCCCCAAGAAGCCTCTGCCTGATCACGTCAGCATCGTGGAGCCCAAAGAGGAAATCCTCCCCACCACCCCTGTGTCTGAACAGAAGGGAGCCAAGCCTGAAGTCCCAGTCATGCCACAGGGCGCTCCTGTACCCACAGCATAAAGGGTAAGGGGACATTGTGGGTCCGAGATTTAGTTATGAGTATCAACGACGTAAAGTAGCACTTGGTTTGCAAAGGTGAGCTTTAATCGTCAGGTGAAATGGCAGAAAACAATTCAGCTTGCTTTATTTTAGTGCCTAACCAATTTACTAATCACTTGTTGCCAGTTTATGTAAACTTGGCAAAGATAGATAATTTTGTACTTATTTTATGACCTCATTAGTCAGTGTTAAAACTGACATTCTGTGGAAATATAAAGTACATTGAGAATATCAATGTTTCTGCATTTAGTAGTATGCAAGATTTTAAGTAATGTTTTTAGACTGATCATTATCTAGTTAAAAGCCATTTAGAGTGGAGCTGTGTTCATGGTGTTCATGCTGCATGTGGATCGATTGCATGTAGCTAATTAACAGAGCTCATGCAGCGTTGCGTTAGCTTATAGCCCCTTCAGTGATGATACGATGACGAGTCGGAATGGGATTGTGCTTAGCTTGAGGGAGTCTGTGTCCAGAGTCATGTTCTGTGCCTCTGAGCATAGACCCTTTGAGCAGAGTGTCCCTTTCACTTGAAGACATTGAGGCATTTGTCTGAGAAGGGCTGTCCAGTGAAATGTCTAGTACTGGTAAAACAGCAAAGTTGACTTAAAACTTAATTCTTCTTTTCTTTTTCTCTCTTCTAGGTGTTCACCATTGGAGGATGAGATTTTCTGTACAAAAATAAACTGATAAATACATTTATGACCTGTCTCATTTATTCACTCATTTTCATGCTGTTCTATTGCTGAGCCTCTTTTTAGCCAAGTCATTTTAGGTGTGACTGAGTAGTGGATTGTAGAAAATGTTTAATGGTTATTTTGAATCCTATTTCTTGTGTAAAATCACCTGATCTCTAATATGCCCTCTGCGGTCATGCTAGTTTGGTGTATTTAAGCATGAGTGGGTTTCCCCCTTTAAACCCTTTACTCAATCTACTACTCTATTTGATCAGTCTGGTGTTTGTGTGTATGTATGTGTGTATATATAATTTTTTTTTTTTTTCCCCTTATTGAGATTTTACTTATTTTACAATTAAAATTTAACCTCTGACAGGTCAAGTGAGTAAAATCGCCTCTTGTTACAGTGGAACTTTTGAATTAGACAAATCCAGTGGACACCCACACATGCACTCTGGGAAGTTTTTGCAAACCTAGTCTCTATTTCGGATGTGGGAGGGAAAACCGACATTTTAAGGAAACCCACAAAGCATGGGGAAGAACATGCAAACTCCATGCAGAGTCTGCAGGACAAGTGTATAAAAGATGAAGATATTGAATAAAGCATCACACTGCATCTGCTAGACACGAAGCACACGCTGCACAGGGTGCCAGTCTATTGCAGAACACACACTGGATAATTTGTGTCTCTGAACTGTGAGAGGAAACCCACCAAGCATGTGGAGAACATGTAAACTACACACATACAGATCCTATATGTGCAAGGCCACTGTGCCAAGTTCTGCTGAGAAACCTTGACTTCTGGCTTTCATGTGGATATTTCTTTGATGCGTAACACCTACCTAAACATTACTAATAAGGCAGTGACATCATTCAGGAGATCCCCAGATATCAATTTGATGGGGCGTCTGTTGGATATCCTGGAGAAACAATTCTGATCCAGGAAGGCCCCACAACAAAACTTGTGCTGCTGTTGTTTTGGTGCTCAATAACACCTTCAGATGTTTAAACAGCGCAAGGGAGACCTTAAATAACTATTTTAATTTACATAAAAGCGCTTAAAGAGTAGTCTTATAGTTGGTAGACACGCCCAGTTTTCCTGTCTCACACAAAAGCCACGCCCGCCTTCTCATGCGCGTGTCCTGCACTCAACCCACGCCCATTTTCGTGCGTCTCGCGCTCGAGCCACGCCTACTCCGGACACCGACTGCTGCTGGAATCCCGCAGGTGAAGCAGAGCGGCAGTTCGGATCTTACAATCATGAGCCTTCCTGACATCAAATCATCACGGAAACTGGCAGTCGAGTCTTTACAGCAGGTAACCAGACTTGAAACAGCTTTATCGAGGAAAATCATTAATGAAATACGTGCTTAATGGCTAGACATAAACTTTTGACGGTAAGTTAGAAAGTTTGTGTTCGCTCGAGATCTCACTGAGAGTTGCATTTAACTTGGCGGGTGATGCACTGGAGGTGTTTAAAAAGTGTTGTGTACCGTGTTTACACTTGATCACGAGTGATGAGAGGAGTGTATTTACAGTACAGGTGTAAAGCTGCGGTTCAGTGAGTCTCTGGAAGTTTATCCTGGTGGAAATAATCAGCAAAAAATGGATTGTAATGATTGTAGTGCAATAATAACAATCTCATGCTGGTTTAGAGTTAAATAAATATGTTTAAGTGCTAATTGTTCAAGTGCTAATAAACAAAAAATTGTAAGCCAAATTAAACCTAAGGTGGCGTTTGATTAGCACTACCGCCTCGCGCCCCCAAGGTTGAAGGTTCGATTCCTGTGGTGGGTTTCCTCTGGGTACTCCGGTTTCCTCCCACAGTCCAAAAACATGCAGATTAGGTTAATTGGTGTTCCTAAATTGCCAGTTGTGTTTGTGTGTGTGTTTGTGTGCCCTGCGATGGAATGGCACCCTGTCCACAATGAACCTGGTGTGGCCTCCAGAATAAATGGTATAGAAGACGAATGAATGAATGAATGTAACACCTACAATAGTAGCTACAGCAGTAATAATGTTAATAATAATAATAACAACAACCAAAAATATGTAGGCGTATAACTAGCACCAGCTTGAAAAAAATTAGGATGTCTAAATAAAGTGGTTATTATCTGCTGTGCACTGTGGCCTTGCATCTCCAGGGCGGACGCTTCAATTCCCGCTTCAGGTCTGTGTGCGTGTAGTTTGAATTTTCCAGATTGCCTGTAGTGTGTGTGCTTGTGTGTCCTGCAATGGGTTGGCACCCCTCCAGGTGTACCGTACCTTGTGCCTCGAGTCCACTGGGATAGACTCCAGGTGTCCTGTGATCCTGTCCAGAATAAACGGTATAGAGGATGAGTGAGTAAGTTTCTTAATACTTTGGTAAAATTTATACACCAAAATCTGTTAGTAAGTAGAAGTTTAGATATTAACGTCATTATTTTGCGGACTTTCCTTTAGCAGTTTTAAGAGCAACAACTCGTAGAATAGGCGTAGAATGAAAGAGTTGAACTTCGAACAGTATGAAGACATCTTTTCAGAAAGGCCATTAATATTTGACCCTTTTCATTAAATTAGACTATAATTCAGTTAAAGGTAGAAAGAGCTTGTTCAGTCTCAGGTTGACCAACAATTCAGTTTATTTGGAAGTCCCGGTTTGACTTGAACACCCTTCGTACAATGTAATTTTAGTCATATCGAGTTCTTCTTTTAGCTGCTGTCGTCCACATACAGCTTGGAAGAGGTTTTATGCCTCATGCCTTCCTGATGTAGCCTTCATGGTCTATTCGGGCTTGGTACAGACACTAAGGATGCCCTGCATTCAGTGACTAGGTTTCGGAAAATGTATGCGGCCAACAGTGTGCCTACGATTGTAGTAACATGAACAGCAATCAAATCATCACATGTTCATCACATGCAGGTCATTCATGAGTACCATTTACACACACCATAAATTGAAGCCACTCTGATTTACTTTTTTATTTTTATTTAATGGTCATTTTTTGCAATTATTGATAGTTACTGAATGTGATTCATACTATACTCATGCACAAAAATTGAGAATGTGATTGGCCAAAACATAGTATTGGTGCTGATGATAATTTTTTGTTATACTTCTAATACATAAAATGTGTGTGCCAAAGAAGCTACTTCTGAAGTTTATGCAACATGGAAGTGACCAATCTTGCTTCTCCAAAAATTTCAAGTTGCTAACTTCGGGTTGGGAGAGATGATTTTATATGTGCACCAAAAATGGCCATTTTTTAGCGTTATACTGTCTCATTCAAACAATAATAATGTAAAATGCAAATTATTCATATTTCGTTATGAGTATTAAAACTAAAATTTGGTGTAAGCTTCTAGAAGCATGTGATGTATAAAAATTGTTGTTAAATTGGCTTTTGATAAAAAAAAAAAAAAACCTGTGGTGTCTGTAACCATGTCAAATTCATGTTGCAATATTTTATCAATTTTGCATTATATAATAACACACTTTTTTTTTCTTTTCATGTGAAATATAATTGGCCAAGTTTCATCTGAATGACATTTAAGATCATTGAAAGATTTGAATTCCAAAAAGTTACAGACACTACATGAAATTATATTTGGCAAATGTGTTACTTTTAATCTGATACAAATATAAATGTGTATCCATGTTAAACAAAAAGAAGCATGAATGGGGAAATAAGAAGCATTAAGTATTATGAAAAATGGTGTTATATGATACTGTCTGAAAATTCACTTTTTCACCTAGGTGAGACACTTTTTTACCACCAATAAAAAATTCTGCCAAATCAATATTTGTCAAATACACGTGCGTAATATTATTTTGACCTCAGTATTTGTACTCACAAAATCTTATTTACTCAATTTGTCACAGCGTCATCCATTCTGTTATTTTGGCAGAAGCTTGTATCCAAGGTGACTTAAAATGAAATCTCCAATCCAAGAGCAGAGCTTAAGGAACGAGTGCATTTACATTTACAGCATTCGACAGATGCCCTTTATTCTGTGTGACCTACAATTCTCTCATTACACACATGAGCAATTGAGGGTTAAGGGCTTTAAAAAAAAAAAAAAAACATCCCACAGTGACTGTGCTTGGTGGTGCTTGGGTTTGATCCCAGGACCTTCCTATCACTAGTCCACCATCTAAAGCACTGAGTTACCCTTAAGTGATGACCTTTACCAATGGTTGTGGGTGTTGTAAAAGGATCCAACCGTGTCTCTTAGGCTTTTCCGGGATTTAATTGACACGGTCACTAAAACAGAACTTGAACCACTGAAGTGTCTCTTACCTCAGCTGTCATTTGACAAGACTAAGTGCTCTAGTCAACCCTTTAAATCCATGTTTTTTCTGTCTTCCGCAGTGCCCCGTCGTGCAGTTGAATGTCGGCGGTCAGGTATACACCACCGCCCTAACGACGCTGCGCAAATTCCCCAACTCGAAGCTGGCTGAGATGTTCAGTGCGAATTCCAAACTTGTAAAGGATGCACAGGGTCGCTGTTTTATAGACCGCAACGGGACGCACTTCAGTGCCATTCTTGAGTACCTGCGCTCAGAGGAGGTTCCTACCAAGAATATCCTGGAGGTTCACAAGGAGGCAGTGTATTACGGTATAAAACCACTGGTGAAACGCCTGGAGGACTCGCCACAGTTTTTCGGCGAGAAGGTAGGAAGGCAGCAGTTTTTGTCCCGTGTGCCCAACTACCAAGAGAATCTGGAAGTCCTCATTAAGGTGGGCAGAGCAGAGGCCATGGCCTCACGATACTCCGCAATAATCATATGTGTCCTAAAGACAGAGGATGATCTGATGAGGTACAATGACGCCATGGTCAGTCTGGATACAAGGAAGGAATCTATTGTGAGTTTTGGCCCCTGGAATGCTCAGGCAAGCGTGGAAGATCTTCTTGATTGCATAAAAATGGACATAGAGGCAAAAGGATATAATGTGAGCATTAAACCACACAGCACAGACAAAGTCTTTTTGTTTCGGAGCCATGATTTCTTCTATAAGCTGACGTTTACTTGGTGGTGACTACTAAAGTTGTGATTGGGAGTGGAATGTATTTAAACATTAGTACACAGAGGGCATGTATCTTCATAAAATCAATTTTAGATAAGAGCTGTGTGTTATCTATCTATCTACAGGACCCACCTATATTGTAGACATGTGTCATATAGGGCTCATTCAGGATCTTTGTTGGCAGCTGTAACCACCCTTGATTAATATTTACTCTAGTTTGTATTGGCACATTACACCTTGTGACCTTAATGTGCTCACAAAAATGTTCTTTTACAAGAATTTTTTTTTTTTCAAGAATGCGATATAGCACGGGACAGAATATTTCTCTCACAGCAGTGTGAAATTGAGCAAAATAATTCATATTTCTGAGATGTCTGTGTGGAAAGTAATTAATGTTGGGGTGAGCTGATATAGTCTAATATGTTTAAGGAGTTTATTATTTTTACAAAAAATTCTGTTGCGAATTGTTTTATGCCAGTAATACCACAGTGATTTGGCAAAGATTAAAATAAAAATTTCTCAATAGATGGATAAATAGATAGATAAATATTACTTTACTGCCACAGTACAAGTACAACAAAATGCAGTTTAGCATCTACCAGTAGTCCAAAATGTACTGTCTGTACATCAATGCAAATATTGGCATTGTGCAACTTATAAGGAGCAGGTAAAATAAGTAGATTTACAATGACGTGGAAAAGTATTTCCTGTTTTTTTTTCTTCTTTTTTTGTGCATATTTGTCACACTTAAATTATTCAGATCAGCACAAATTTTTATATTACACAAACATAGCCCACATGCATTTCTCACATAGGGCCAAAATGTTTGGACATTTTTTTCCATTAATAAAAAACATCGTAATTTTAAAAAATGAATTTTGTATTTTCAATTTGATGATCTCAATCATTTAAGTATGACAAATCTGAAAAAATCAGGAAGGGACAAATACGCACAATGAATATGTGCAGTAGCTAATTTTTTGCTGAATTACACTGTTATATAGTAAAGCAAATTTTATAGTATACAAACATTGATTATACAAAAAAAGTACCAGATTATCTGCACAATGAATAAGAGATAATGTGTACATGTAGAAAGATGTACAGTACCAGTCAACAGTTTGGACACCTTCTGATTCAGTGTTTTCTGTCTTGTGATTTATTTTCTACATTCTAAACTACAATACTGGAGATTGCAAAACTATAAATAACACATATTGTATTAGGTAATTAACAACTACAACAATAGTCATTTGTCATTTTAAGATACGCTCAGGTCAGCTGTTCTGGAACTTGTAAAGGAAGCACAGGGTCGCTGTTTTATAGACATCAACGGGACGCACTTCAGTGCGATTCTTGAGTACCTCCGCTCAGAGGAGGTTCCTACCAAGTGATTTATTGCATATTTGCAAGAACAGTATTCTATAACAAGTACATGTGCAAAATCAATCAAGCACCATGATGAAACTGACTCTCAAGAAGACCATCCCAGGAAAGCAAGACCGAATCTAACCTCTGCTGCAGTTTATTTAGAGTTACCAGCCTCAAAATTCACCAATCAACAGCAGACATATCTCAATATCAACTGTTCAAAGGGTATTATTGCATATTTTGGATGCCTTCAGCATTGTTTTACAAAATAGAAAGAAATAAAAATACCATGGAATACACACACATATATGTATAATAGAAGAAAATGTATAAAGATAGTCTATCTATATAAATGTATAAAGAAATATTTTTTTAACCATATTTACAATTAATTTAATTAATCCACAAGTGAGTTCTTGCTGTCACTTTGTCCTTCCCAAAATGTTAAATAAATTTCTTCTCAGTGAAAACTTCACCATATGTTTATGTTCATTGTTTGATATTAGGCCTTGATTATGTGATGTGTCTGCCATACAAGTGCCCAGAACTGAGTCGTTAGAAAATTGATAATTTATTAGAATTGGTAATATATAGAGCTTATAGCGAATTCATTAGCAAAGCAGTGTGAAGTGTAAGATTTGCAGTTGAAGTGAATGTGTGTGTATGATAATTTACCATTCTTATGTATTATTAATAACTAGGTTGGCTAATGGGTCTCTGTTTAAACAGTCAAGCCAAATGTACAGTGCTCTTTTTTGTTGCATATTTGTCACACTTACGTAAATGAGATCATCAAACAAATTTACATTTTGCCTACCAAAATTAAGAGCACAACGATGACTCGTCCAGGAGCTCATATAAAAACTCAGATCAACATCTAAAGAACTGCAGGCCTCACTTGCCTCACTTACGGTCAGTGTTCATGACTCAAAAATAAAAAAGAGACTGGGCAAAAATGGCAAGAGAGTTCCAAGGTGAAAGCCGCTGCTGACCAAATAAAACACAACAGCTTGTCTCACCTTTGGCAACAAACAATCTTGATTATCCTCAAGACTTTTGAGAAAATGTTCTGTGGACTGATGAAACAAAAGTTGAACTTTTTGGAAGGTGTGCTTCCCGTTTCATCTAGCGAAAACTAACTCAGCATTTCATAAAAAAGAACATCATACCAACAGTCAAACATGGTGGTGGTAGTGTGATGGTCTGGGGCTGCTTTGCAGCTTCAGGACCTGGACAACTTGCCATAATTGATGGAATCCTGAATTCTACCCAAAAAATCCTGAAGGAGAATGTCTGGCCATCAGTTCCTGGCTTCAAGCTCAAGCGCACTTGTGTTATGCAGCAGGACAATGATCTGTAACACACCAGCAAGTCCACCTCTGGATGGTTTAAAAAATACAAAATTAAGGTTTTTGGACTGGCCTAGTCAAAGTCTGGACTTAAATCTGACTGAGATGACCATAGTTAAACAGGAATTTAATGCTTGAAAGCCCTCCGATGTGGCTGCATTAAAACAATTCTGCAAAGTTCCTCCACAGTGATGTGAAAGACTCATTGCCAGTTGGCTTGGCTGCCAAGGGGGCACAACCAGTTATTAGGATTTGGGGCAATTACTTTATCACAGGGCCAGGCAGATTTGGACAGCTTTTTTTCCCCTAAGAAATGAAAGCATCTTCAATTTGTATTAACTTGGGTTATCTTTGTGTAAGCAATATCAAAATTTGTTCCGAATCATTTAAGTGTGACAAATATTTCTAAAAAATCAGTAAGGGGAAAAATATGTTTTCACGGCACTGTAGAGTTACATCTCATGTAGCCCTTTTCAAAAGTTGCTCAGTGTTTTATCATTGATATTTAATACCATATGAGAAATTACTGATTTCAGGTTATCACTGACTATATCCTTAGTGGTTTATTGTATATTGTTCTGTACATTTTAACCTACACCATTTACATTGTGACATCTTCTCAACATTTTGTTTATACTGTATTGTTTTTGGCTACAATAATTTGTGTAACAGCTCACATAAACTAAATTGAATGTGTGTGTATGATAATTTACTGTTCTTACGTATTATTAATAACTAGGTTGGCTAACGGGTCTCTGTTTAAACAGTCAAGCTAAATGTACGGTGCCCTTTTTGTCACACTTAAAATGAATGCCTTAGCTAAACTTTTTTTCCTTCAAAGTATCTAAGTAAGTGTTCAGTAATGGGATTTATTCAAATGGCTCATCAAGAAGAGCCTCTCATATGATTGCTATGAAACTCACTCACTCATTGTGTATACCACTTTATCCTGTTTACTGAATCACATGGGCCTGGAGCCTATTCCAGACTTAGGGCACTGCAAGGGTACACATCCATCAGAGAGCACACACATATTACAGGCAATTTGAGAATGTCAGCTAACCTGCATATCTTTGGACTGTGGAAGGAAACCAAAGGAAACCCACCAAGCACTGGGCAAACATGCTAACTCCATGCACACAGACCCAGAGGCGGGAATCAAACCCTCGACCCTGGAGGTGCAAGGCGACAGTGCGAACCACTACGCCACTGTGCCACATCCCCATGAAACATTTTTATTATCGTTATTATTTGCAATACACCACAAGGGTAAAGATATTTCACATACACATGTACAAAGAATACCAAGAAGAGAGTCATATAAAGACACGTCTCATACTGTTTAACTACGAGTCGACTCTAAAAAGATCCGAATGAAAGAGTCGACTCCTTGGTCCACGGAACATCATATATCAGTATAACCTGACATTTAAACTGCGGCTATTCTTGTAAATACAATAATTCTAGAAGAACTTGAATGTTTTTGTGCTTTAAATGATCACTTTGGGGATTAAAAAAATAATTTGGATAACACTATTATGTAAATACATCCAATTTTAGTCACGTGACAATGTCGAAACTCTAAGCAGAAAAAGCAGCTCTACGGCGAGTAACATGGGACAAACCTGATTCGCTTCAGGTCGGCGTTCATTGTGAAAATGGCTGCTCATCTAAAAAAGCGGGTTTACGAGGAATTTTCCAAAGTTGTGCAGGTAAAACACCTGAGTGGGGAAAAATAAAGAATTTACGGCTTTGCACAGATATAGTCGGTAGTTAATGAGCGAGTTAAACAACTCTGTTACATGAAATAAAGCTGTGTAATCAGCTGCTAAGCTAACAGAGGGTGATATAACGTTAGCCAAGTTAAAGCTTTTTCATTTAAGGGTAACTTAATTATTCAGATAATAAAGATTAAGATTTATTCTCCTGTGGTAACATTCCTATAGCTAATGATCTGTATTTATGATTCATGTACAATACGTATATTCAATACGTATATACGTTTAAGTTATGGTATTTATAATAATCAGCTGTTTTCTTTTACGTCCTAGAATTTTGAAAATTCAGCTTGAATTTAATAAGTTTTAATTATAACAGTTGTTATTATTTAGTAGGAAACGTCAGGATGAAAATGATCACTAATGCTAAAAGAAATGGCCAAAATACACTCTTCAAAATAAAACAATTTTTCCTTTTTGATTAAATATATTTAATCATCATAATTTTTAATTGAATTATTGATCTTGAATATGGTTTATTTCTAGGGTGTGTAACAGCACATTATGGATGACTAATGCATATCTTTAGGTGGTATCAAAAAGTTTTGAGACTGGCAGATAGCAGTACAAGACTGCACACTGGGTCACAGGGACCATCAACCTTCATAAGTCAGTGTGCCAAAAGACTTTGTCCTGTGTTACCACGTCTGCTATTTCATCATTTGGATATCAAATGAGAACAAAGAGCTGACGTGAAACTGGGCATATCTACCACAGAGACATTTGACTTGATTCGGCAAGTTTACAGCGATGCTGCAATAAGTCATTCAAGGTGTTTTGAGTAGCCCGTTCGTTTTATGAGCAGAAGACGACGAGAGATCAGGAAGACCTTCAACTAGCTCAACCCCATGATTGTCGAAGAACAATCCACAACATTGCTGCCGCTGTCGGTGTATCATATGGAAAAGTCCCGGAAACTCTCACATGTGATTTGAACATGCACCGTGTCGCTGAGGAAGCAACAGTCTTCACACTGGAAGAGCCCACCATCTCCACAACCGAAATAGGCGAGGCAGGTCCACAGCTCAACCAAGTGCATGCTTATCTGCTTTTTCGACATTTGCAGCATTGTGCATTGAGAATTCGTCCTCAGGGACCAGACCAATAATTACAAATTCTATTTCTAGGCTTTAAGGTGTCTGAGGAACGACATGCGAAAACATCTGGATTTGTGGCGTGTGACTCTCTAAACTTTTTGATACCACCTTGTGGCTCTATTCTGACGTATTTCAGCTTTAAACATTTTCCCATGAACTACATCTATATTCGTGATCTGCAGTTTTTTTTTTTTTTTGATTTTTTTCTCGATTTTCTCCCTAATTTAGTCGTGCCCAATTCCTCCCCGTCACTAGGGGGCTCCCACATTAAGGCTACTACCACTCAGCGGGGAGGGCCGACCGCGTCTTTTCGAACTGCTCACTCACGCACCATCGGGGGCAGCATAACACACTCGGAGGACAGCGCTATCCACTCCCTTCGCTTGCATGAGCTCACAGACGCCCCTGATTGGCTGTAGAGCCGTGATTAATGTGGGAGCACTAAGTATCTCTCATCTCTCAGAGAGCTCGGCCAATCAGCTCTCTCTAGACCTCCGGCTGCGAGAGGTTACAGCATCACCCGGGAATCGAACCAGCGATCTCCAGATGATGGGGCGAGCACTTTACCGCTGCGCCACTCGTGATCTTCAGTTTTAATTACTTCCATTCAAGCTTTCATTATTCACTTAACCCCTGTTAAATAGATTAAGATCTTAAAAAAAAGTCAGTACTAATATTTAGGATCAGATCAGTGCATCAATACTTTACTTTAACCCGTTCTTTTTATTTTTTCATTACAACACTTTTGCATTCCAGCAACAGCCTCTTGAGGAGATCCCGGCGAAGAAGCTTCGTCTAACCAAGCCTAGTAAATCTGCAGCGCTCCATATTGACCTATGCAAAGCCACCAGCCCAACAGACGCCCTGCAGTATCTCCTAAATTTTGCACGCAAGCCGGTGGAGGCAGAAAGCGTAGAGGGTGTAGTGCGTATCCTTCTAGAGCATTATTATAAGGTAAGAGGGAAGATTTAAAGAGTTCAGGGACCAAGTTATCAGAATGTTCATGATGTCTCTCTGATGTCTGTGTTGTGATGTGCGTCTGCAGTGTGATCGTTGTTAATACTGTGTATGTCATTTATCAGGAGGTCGATAACTCGGTCAGGCTGAAGATTGCGTCACTGCTCGGCCTGCTTTCTAAAACGCCTGGATTCTCTCCTGACTGCATCGTCGACGATGTGATTAACACTCTCAGTCATGACAGTAAGTGGTTTGAGTGGTTATCCCACTTCAGGCATTTTTTGACTTTCAGACTCATCTCTGGTGTGTGTAAAAAATAAAAATCCTGCAGAAATACCATTCCCTACTTTTTGTCCAGATTCAGTGGTTGTATTGGCTTGAACAAAGCAGTTAGATATTTCCTTCGTTTGTTTGTTTGGCTGGTTGCATTACCGCGACCTTCTGGTCTTGATCTTCCTCATTTTTCTTTTCAGTTTAAATCTTCCATTATCAAATACTTTCTTCCTTCTCCTTTTTCTCCATTCTCCAAAATACTTTTCAGTGTTTGCAACCTTTTCAAATTCCCATTACTCTTCCCCTGAAGGAGACAGCTCTTCTTTTCAGTTAGATATTTCCCCCTCATATAAGAAGATACTCAGCTCTTCTGTTCTCTGGAGGGATGTGGCTCAGGAATAGCTTATTTACATAGATGCTGAAACAGTGCACATGAAGGAGGAGTGAATTAGAGGGAGTTGAGTTATGAAAAAATGCCTTATCTTAGGTTTTTTTTTAGCTTTAGCATTAACAACATACTTGTAGGCAAACACACTAGTAAAATATGGGACCTTTTAAAGTACCAATGAAATCGGTGTTGTTTTTTTAATGCAAGTACTGGTCATGTACGCTCTATAAAATTTTCCCTGTTTTTTTTTTTTTTTTAATTGTTACTCACCCATCTTGTTGGTGCACTTCCATAGCAGCTACCCAGACAGCTACCAACCAGAGAGTGCACAAAGCTTGACGAACATGAAGCCGCTGACTGTGTCTTTTTAAACTGCTGCTCATGCACCCCATTAGGGGGAACATCACACATTGGACGAAAAAAGCTATCTGCCCACTTCCACTTGCATAGGCTCAAAGACACCCACAATTGAGTAACGTTTCTATGGCAGCTGTGTGACGAATCTCCTATGTAGGCTCCTATGTAGCATCATCCAGACTCATATCACCTGAACGTTTGATCTTCGGATCATAGGGTGAACTCGTTCCCACTGCGGCATTTCGAGAGCCCTCAAACAAGAGTCTGTAAAAATCTTAATATGCTCGTTGATCTAGTATTAGTTTTTCTGTATTTTTCTTCCAAACAAAATCATGGGGTTTAAAAGAGAGTGAGAGTTGACATGTTTGGGATTTTCTTCTAGAACCTCGATCTTGGATTAAAAGTACTGCTGCAATACTAACTCCAATAACAGCAATAAATGTGCTGTATGACACTAAAATGTGTATGAAACAGCAAGCGAGTATTTGGAAAAAATATGGTATGTGAGTGTGTGGGAGAGGAGAGTCCATAAGGCTTTTGTCCATTAAGTTTTTACCTTCTAACCTTTATAAAGAAATCTCTAACAAGCTCTGTGTAAATTTTTGACCACCTGTTAATCAATTGTCAAGTGTGAGTTAAAGTGTGGTGAATCTTGTGTGCTGCTGGCTTCTTGTGGAAAGTCCTTTGACACACTACTACCTCTCTAACTTGTTTTTAAAAAAAAGGAAATACATTAGCATCTCGAAATTCAATCAAAAGAAAAGGTTTTTGGACCACCAGAACATCTTCGACATGCATTGGTGTGGACTAGTTAGTGTTAGCATTAGTGTGCAAATCTCTGCAGGTGTACAAAAGGCACGAACACCATTCTTCCAAAAAAGTTTTCCTCAGAGGGTGATTGTTCGTGTTCATCGCGGTTGAGATCTGGTGACTGTGAAGTGTCATTTTCATGGCCATCTTAGAAGAAACCGGTCCTGCCAGGAAAGGTTTAATCAGGGGATAAATTGGTGATCAGAAGAACTTTGCCTTGATTTACAGTCACTTTTTGTTCAGCAACAAGTGAACCCAGACCATGCCTAAATAACAAAATATTTCCACAGCCACCACCTATATTTTCCCCTTCAGTTACCCTTAGTAGGGATAAATCTTTTTCTTTCTCTCTCAGGAAAAGTCTTTAGGCACCTTGCCACATTCCACACTAAGGACTTTAAAGCTTCAGTGAACAGGCCACTTTACTTTAAGAACAAAAACATTATTTCCTGTAAGCAAAAGCTTTTGACATACAAGCTCATGTTATATTATGTGAGAAGGAGTTTTAGAATTTTTCTTTCTGTGGTCACATGGGTTTTCTCCCATAAACATGTTCTGTGATGGTGTTCAGAGTCTCCAGAAGTTCCTGCTAAATGGTTGCAGTCGACAAATGACCCAGATTGGTTTAGTGGAAGGATTATATTAATTATTGACATAGAGTATATATACTATTTATAGCGTGCGGATTGGCATTCTTAGATCTGGTGGAAGACGCAAACTTTAAGTAATCAGCGTATTTTGCTCCACAAAGTGTATTAAAAGCTCTACAAAAGGTAAATTGGGTCTGTTCGAATAGAGAATGGACAATAATTTTCAATAGTAGTAGTAGTAATTAGTAATAAGAGTGTAATATAGGATAACAATATAGTAAAAGTATAAAGGTAATTGTATAATAAACACCTGATATTTCCCACCCACTTTTCTATTCAGCAACTGAGAATAACTGATGTGTCACTGCAATCTTCCAGGAGCTCAAGTGGTCTCCACAGCAGATCATTCGATACTGATCAGCAGGTGCCAGGTTCAAACCATAGTACAATCATGTTGCCACTTAACCCTCAACTGCTCAGATGTATGAGGGCGAGTCAAGTTATCCGCACTCTGGTTATATTGAAACTTTTTTTGGCCACACTTCCTGTTCCTATCAGCACTTTCAGGTTAAGGCTACTGTCTCCCCAGTCACTGCTGTGCAGGTGTGAACATGTTACTTCAGTTCATTTGTAACTGCAGTGCGAGCAAAGGTGGATGTCCCACTTGTGATTTGCACGAAAGAAGAGCAGCATGCAGTGATTGTTTTTTTGTGGTCTTAGGGTGTACCTGATGCCGAAAAGAGCATAAGCAGAAGCATTTGGATAGCTGCAAACAAAATTTTAATCGATACTTTAATAAAGAGAATCATTATTTGTGATGAGACATGGATTCATCACTACAAGACTGTGAAATAGAATGGAATAGAAACTTCTTCAATCGCTGACTGAGACAAAGTTTAAACAGACAATCATCAGCTGAAAAATTTGTGCTTATAGTCTTCTGGGATTCTCAAGGGCCAGTATTGGAACATTATCAGGAAAAAAGTTAAACAAACAACAGTGCTTCTTATAGTGAGATACTTATTGAAGAACTGAAGACTAAACTTCTGATTAGTCGCAGAGGACTGCCGTCCAAGGACATCGTGATCTTGCATGACAATGCACGTCCGCACACTTCTGCCTACACTGTCGACACTCTGCAAAAACTTCATTTTGAGGTTTACAAAAATCCTCCTTGTAGTCCTGATCTTGCTTCAACAGACTTTAACCTGTTTGGTCCCCTGAAAGCAGTCCTACAAGGATGAAAATTTGCTTCCGATGAAGAAGTGGAGCATTTGTGGCTTGCAACTTAGCCTAAAACATTGTTAATGAGGGAATATGAAAGCTTCTTGACAGATGGACAAACTGTAGTAAAAAGCAAAAAGTTTTTATATATATATATATATATATATATATATTTGTCTTTTCTAAAAGTTTATTAAAATAAATTCTACACCCAGAGTGCGGATAATTCTTGACTTGCCCTTGTACAATGAGAAATAATGTAAGTCGCTCTCGATAAGGGCATCTGTCAAATTCTGTAAGTGTAAATTTGACACAGGCATTGACTAGGCTATTTTATCTGGGCTTGTGATTTGGTAGCAATGTTACCCTGCATTAAGTTAAAGTTAAGGTTAAAGTGCATTATTCAGTGAAGACATTGAGGGTCCTCATTTGCCTCATTGTGCAAGGGTCAATGTGGATTTGGAAATGTTTGTTTTTGCTTTAGATATGTCCTCTCTAGAATTATACAGTACACATTTCAATTACTGACTCTAGTGTGATTGAACGGATTGTAGTCCAGATGGGAAAGTCTGGGGTTTGCATGGTGGATACATTGCTCCAATACATTGCTCCAAATCATAACTTTTGTTTTTAGAGTCTAACCAGGTGCTCGCGCAGCTGCTTGACACTCTGCTGGTCATTGGCACACATCTTCCAGACAACACTGCAGTCACTCAGAGACTCTTTGATGTGGCATGCAAGGTAACATATTTTGACAAGAGGGCCAATCCTAGTTAGACTATATCAAGTAATTCATTTAGAAAATCTCCATCATCAGTCTTTGTTATTTAAAAACTATTATGTCTAAAAAGACCCACATTTATCATCTTTAATTCTCCTTTAACAGCACCTTCAAAGCACTTATTTCGGGGTACGCAACAAGTGTCTACGGCTCCTTGGCTGCTTGGGTTCTGTTGAGAAACCTTTGAATAAAGAGCCTGAGGCAGTAGCGGGAACTTCGGCCGCACCCCTAAGGGACGTCCAGAGTCTCATCAGTGATTACTTCATTGACCAGGACCCAAGAGTACGCACAGCAGCTATTAAAGCCATGGTGAGCCTCTTTAGATTTGCTTTAGCTGTTCAGCTTTGTGGCCTTACATGCATAGTTGTGATAAATTGAAGTGATGTAAAGGATTAAAGTAGGAAATTTATATTTTTATATTTTTTTCTACTAAAATTGCAAATTTTCTTATTAGCTATTCATACTGTCAGAATGATTACATTCCCTATAAAATAAACAAATAAAACAGTCTAATATGTCTGAATTATAATTGAGCTCAAACAAATGCTAGTACATACTAGGGATGGGAATCACCAGGGATCACCTAATATGATATCACGATACCCAGGTGTGATTCAATTTGTATTGCGATTATATAAGTATCATGGTTTTATAAATATCCAGAGTCATAAATATTTTTTTTTTTTTTTTTTTTTTTTTTGCGGATTTCATTACAATTCTAAACAAACTTCAAAAATCTTTTTCTCTCACCACATATAATGCTCTGCTGTGTGAATAGTTTAGAGCATGCCGCCTGCAGGATTATGGAGGACCAGCAACATTTTTAATTTAAAATAATATTCTTAAAAAATCGATTTTGCAGTCAGTGAATCATATTTTTTTTCCTCCAATATCTAGTACATAAAAGTTTTTTAAAAATGGCTACGTTGGTTTACTGTTAATGATGTGAGCAGCCATGTTGGTTTAATGTCAAGTGCAGAACATAGACTTTTTTCTCAGTAGGATTTTCTTCAGACATTCCAAGTTACAGCTTTTGCTACCCTTCTAGTCTGTCTATATTAGTCTAATTGTATCTTCTTAAAACTCCTATTTAGATATGTTTGTCAGTCTCTTAGCTCCAAAAAGTGTAAATTCTGTTTAGTGGTATTTGCTTGACTTATTCTTTTCCTGTGTCCTCAGCTGCAGCTGCACGAAAGAGGAATGAAACTCCAACAGACGATCTACAACCAGGTACAAGTCTAATATAGGCTAATATTTCACCTGTGTGTGTGTGTGTGTGTGTGTGTGTGTGTGTGTGTGTGTACATATACACACACACACACACACGTTTGTTTTGCATGTTGGTTCAAAGCTGATTTATTTATTTTTCACCCCGCAGGCATGCAAGCTCTTGAGCGATGACTATGAGCAAGTGCGCTCGGCTGCTGTGCAGATGGTGTGGGTACTAAGCCAGCTTTACCCTGAAAGGTGGACTGATATGTTCCTTTTATAGTGTATCACATGATTCATGGAGATGCATGCCTATTTAGTTTGCATTGTTTCCTATATGAAATAATGTCTTTTTTTTCTTCTTTCCTCCTCATGGTCGTGCAGCATCGTCCCCATTCCATCATCCAATGAGGAGATCCGGCTGATGGACGATTCCTTCGGGAAGATCTGCCACATGGTGAGCGACGGCTCCTGGGTCGTGCGTGTGCAGGCTGCCAAGTTGCTCGTAGGTTTTTTTATGGTACGATCGACGGTTTAGCCAAGATTTTCCTGGACACACTGAATGTTTATGTTGTAACCTATTTTCGTCAGGGCTCCATGAGGCAGGTGAGCCCTCACTTCCTGGAGCAGACTCTGGACAAGAAGCTGATGTCAGATCTCAGGGTATGGAAACATTTATAGTGTTTGTAATGATATTGGCTTTATCTCGGGAGCTTAAACAATGCCAAACCCTCTTTGCAGTAGTAGTGACATGTATTTTGAAGGGGCTATGCTGAGTTCATTATCGACCTACATCTGCTCTTTGCACTTTAGAGAAAGCGCACGGCACACGAGCGAGCCAAAGAACTGTACGCTTCCGGGGAATTCTCCTCCGGCCGGAGATGGGCTGACGACGCTCCCAGGGAAAAAGTGGACACGTCAGGCGTGAACCTGATCGACTCTGGAGCCTGTGGAGCCTTTGTGCATGGGCTCGAGGACGAGATGTACGGTGTGTATTCTAGCCTCTAAGGTAGCTTCAGTACGTCGCAGTGTGTGTGTGTGTACGGACGCGCCGTCAGAATACATTTACACCGATGTTCCTGTTCTTTATTTGCAGAAGTGCGGATCGCAGCGGTGGAAGCTCTGTGTTCCTTGGCCTTGTCCTCTCCCAGCTTTGCGGAAAAGTGCCTGGACTTCCTGGTGGACATGTTTAACGACGAAATCGAGGAAGTCAGGCTGCAGTCCATCCACGTCTTGCGACAGATCTCCACTCACATCACGCTGCGTGAGGACCAGCTGGACACAGTGCTCGCTGTGCTCGAGGTACCACCAACCCAGTACACACAGGGTGTTTACATATCGTGAATATTAGCAGAAATAAATGTAACAATTGGAGCGCTGTCCAATTCTGGATTCTGATTGGTCAAACTGGTTCAATGATATTAGGGCATTCTTCCCACAGGCGATAAGGTCTCTCAACCACAACACCATGCAGAACTAATACAATCTGTTTAACATCCATGGACACTATGGACACATTCACGCACACCTATACTTGCATATTTATGTTTACATTCTGGACCATTGCACAAAGTCACTTTAATACTTACTAAGACAAGACTAGTAATACCTTACTAAGACACTTTTTATGCATATTTCTACACCCTCTTTCTTTCACCGAATAAATTTTTTTTTTTTTAATGTTCTATTGTACAGTATATTTCTATTTTTATTCCTATTTTTATGTACAGTATTTCTATTTTTATCCTAGTTAAATTTAATGTTCTATTGTATTTCTTTTATTCATATTTATTTCTTATTATAAGCTTTAATTCTGTTTTTAAGGTCACTGGCGGTCGTATAAGCATTTCACTGCATATCGTACTGTGTATGTGACAAATAAAATTTTAATTTAATATGCTATCCTTACACAAAACAAAAAAAAAAACATACTACATAAGCATCGATGGCTGACTATATAATAAAGCAACACTCATTCCTTATGCATTTAGGATTCATCACGGGACATCCGAGAGGCGCTGCACGAGTTGCTGTGCTACACGAACGTCTCGACTAAAGAGTGCATCCAGCTGGCCCTGCTGGAATTGCTGAAGAACCTCGCCAAGTATCCGACAGACCGCAACTCAGTGTGGAAGTAAGCGTACCAGCTGTTTTACTCTACACAATTGGCACTAACTATGTGTTTTTAAAAATGTGCCTTTTGTACTCAATGCATTGGCACTAACTAGTGTTGTCTTTTTTTTATTTCCCGCCTACAGATGTCTAAAGTTTCTTGGAACTCGTCATCCCACCCTGGTGTTGCCGATTGTCCCTGAGCTCCTGAGCACACACCCATATTTTGACACTCCAGAGCCAGACATGGATGATCCTGCATGTATCCTGTCCATTTCAGCTCACATTTCTTTGTGCGATTGTGCCAAACTAAATGCTTACTAGAGCATCATAAAATAAAAAAATTAACCCGCACTTTACTTTTAAAAAGAAGTAAAAATAAATCCCGACAGACAAGTGTTTCTATTTGTGCGCGCAGGTGCTGTGCCATTGTTTTAAAAGGAAACAAAAGTGCAGAACAGTGTTTTTGAAAAAAATAAAAATAAAAAATGTCACTTTCTAAATATTTCACTTCACCCATATATGAATTTAGTTGTTGGTTAAAAATAAACCAAAGCTGCACAATTCATAGGGTTTTCATGTTTGTATGTTTATTTCCTGATTTGAGATTCGATAGACATTGCAGTTTTAGTGTTGGTGTTTAATGCGGCAAAGTCTTGTCCCACAATGCCAGCCCTGTTTTCAGACCACACGTTCCGGCACTACGCCTACCTCCGCGACAGCCTCTCGCACCTAGTGCCTCAGCTCAGGGTGAGATTTAAATTTTTTTTAAATCAGGCGTCATAAATATTTATATAATCATGTTTTTGTCTTTCTTTTAACACAACCTTGCATTTACTTTCAGTTACCAGGCAGGAAGCAGATGGCAGCTCTGGGCTCTGAGTCCTCGGGAATGGAGTCCTGTAGCCTGGAGGCGGCACAGCAGTTCATCCAGGAAAGTCTGGCTCGAGTCAGCATCCTGCAGAACCTGGACTCACCTGGAGCTCAGGATTTGCTTGACTTTACCATCAGGTATGATCCACACAGGGTTACACTTAATCACAAGTGGGTGTTATACTGAAGCGCTAATGTGCTGAAGTTTGTGTCTCTTTCTAACACAGAGATCTGCAGAGGCTTGGGTTGCTTCAGACAGAGCTGGCTGGATCTGCTGATTTTTGCGCCACATACCTGCACTGTCAGCTTCTACTAATGAAGGTGGGTTTCTCATAAATGTAGCTTGAATGTCAGTATTTGGTTAATGCAGTTGGAAGCTTTGGAATGGTGTCTCTGAGATTGAGATGTTTCTCTTTATTTTATATTTTTACTTGACAATAACTTATTTTTAAAACTTGCTCTCCAAAAGGATTTTTTTTTCTTGGACCATGAACTCTGTGTCAGTAAAAGTTCGAGTCCACTAATTAAGTGCACTTTTTCATGTAATATTCACTAAATATTACGAGTGCATATGTGAATTTTTAAAGAAAACCTTAAATGTATTTTATTTAAACATACCAGGCTCTACAAGAGAAGCTGTGGAACATGGCTGTGCCTTTGTGTCTGAAACAGAATGCCACAGCATCAAGTGCTGCACAACAGGTATACACACACACATGCACACATGTATGCACACACCCTGCAAAGAACAACAATGCACCCTAATCTGATACATCATTATATCCATATTAGTTTAATTTCCCTGCCTAAATTCATCAAACCAAATGCTTTCTAGAGCTTCATAAAAATATTGTTTCATATAAAGTACTTTACAGCACAGTGAAATTATTTTCTCTGCATACCCCAGCTATGTTAGGAAGCTGGGGTCAGAATGTGTATTCAGCCATAATGCAGCACCCCTGGAGCAGACTGGGTTTAGGGCCTTGCTTAAGAGCCCAACAGTGGTAGCTTGGTGATTCTAGTTCTTAAACCCCTGATCTATAGAAGTGTTATTGTAAGTAAGTGATAAATAGAAGTGTTATTGTAACGCGTTCGAGTACTTCGATTACTTTTTTGATGTAACGAGTAATCTAACGCGTTAGGTCTGCCATTTAAGTACATTCCCAATCCGTTACATTACATTATCAATCCGTTAGTATGTGTGTTTGAAAGTCGTCCTACAAGCCCCGCCCCCCTCTGTTATTCCTGCTATTATACCCCTATCTCACCTACGCGGTTTGACTATGCGAGGACCGACGCGCGAAACTCGCGTTGAATCATGATAAACAGTACTTACGGCAACTGCGCGAAACCATATAGGTGAGATAGGGGTATTAGTAGTAACAGATTATGGGCCAATCTTCACTGAGTGATGATGGTAGAATAATTATAAAGGTCTTGACTAAAACAACATGCATGTGTAATCACAAAGGAATTTTCATTTTCTGCAATGGAAAAGTACTCAGAAATCTGATCCTTTTATTAGAAAGTAACGCTGTAATGTAACTGATTACTTTTTAAAGACAGTAATTTTGTAATGTAATTAGTTACTT
>JAQMYJ010000038.1:23488134-23520911 GCA_030014305.1 Clarias laeviceps
TGAAGATCTGTAAAGTTATTTGGATTTTTACATTATTGTTGAAATACACAGTCCTGAAAAAGGGACGTTTCTTTTTTGCTGAGTATAGTTTAGATGAATATTTGTTTGTCTATGTGTGCACATGTTAGATCCTGGAAGAGACATATAAGTTGGAGTTCCTATACAGCGGACTGGAGACACGTCAGGTGGCAACTATCCATAATGTGCGACTTCAAGCTAAGGCGCTACAACTCGTTCTGTCCGCCCGCACCAAACGAGGGTCAGCACTGCTTACACACACAAAAAAAAAAAGAGATAGAAGAAAAAAAGTAAAAGGGAGGATAGCATAGTGATATGGAAGATTTATTTAATGTACTTATTCAGAGCCCACTGGACTGATTTAGTCACAATCAGCTTCTAACATTCTATACAGCACACGATTTTGTAAATCGATGCAGCTGTGTTTTCAAATATATTCAAAGATATAATTTTTGTAACCATTAAATCATACTGACCAACTTTTCCCCAGGGTCGAGCCTCTTCTCGGACTGGGCGAGAAGTTTCTACAGGAAGTGGAGTCCTTTCAGAGGTATGATGCAAGACAGTGCTTCGAGGTGTCACATATCCACCTAAATGATAACCGCAGATAATAATGTGGGTGTCGAGTTTAGGCGCAAGGTACGGTTAGTAAACGGTAATAATGACGAATACGGAATTTGATTAAATGGTGTAGACTAATTTTCTGTGAAGGAAGCTCTGACTGTAAGGCAAATCACTGCTTTATGCAAATGATGGACACGTACATATAGTAACAGGGAGGTGTATGGTGGGTTAAAATCATGTTATTTATTAAAGGAAAAATAGGACCATTGATTAAAGTTTTCTCTAAGGAAGACTTTAAATTTGTAACAGGAAGTTTTCTATTAGGGGAGTCGTAAGGACACAAAGTCTTGGTAACAAGCAGCATTGCTTTTTCTTTTTGTCTCATTAATATATAAGAGAGGTTGTTGATGGAGTGACTCCTTATGGTTGCTTTTTTTTCGGGGTGGGGGGTTTTTCTTTGGCAATTTAGTCATGTTCAGTTCCTCCCCGTCACTAGGGGGCTCCCACATTAAGGCTCCTACTACCACTCAGTCGGGAGGGCCGAAGACTATCATGTGTTTCCTCTGAACCACGTGACGCCAGCCGACCGCATCTCACTCACACACCATTGGGGGCGGCGTAACACACTCGGAGGACAGCGCTGTCCGCTTCTTCCGCTTGCGTTAGCTCACAGACGCCCCTGATTGGCTGTAGAGCCGTGATTAATGTGGGAGCACTAAGTAGCTCGGCCAATCAGCTCTCTCTCTAGACCTCCGGCTGCGAGAGGTTACAGCATCGGAGGTTACAGATGATGGGGTGAGCACTTTACCACTGCGCCACTCGGAGGCTGCTTATGTCTGTTTTAACATAATGATAGTGATAAGAAAAACTAACTTTATCTCACAATTGAAGGACAGTCTTTAACATGATGAACTGAAAACACTTTTCTTAATCAAATTACAATACTTAAGAGCACACCCTGTCCATTTCATTTGATCTGCAAGGAAATAAACAGCCTTCTTTCCTCCTTTTCCACAGGCTCTTCATGACTGAGCTGCCTCACCTTCAGGACAGTTTTGTGGAAAAGCTTCTAGAACTGATGCCCAGACTTGTATCCTGTAAACCTCTGGATTTAGTAAAGATCCTCCAGACCACTCTGAGACAGAGCAGATTCACTCACCTCAAGCTTCCAGAGCAGGTCTGTTTATTCATATCAAAGTGTTTCAAAAAATGAAAAGAAATTGTTTCAGAAAATATTCCCTACAGCTTTAACTCTCGATTGGTTTGGGGTTTCCAGATCCACAGAGCTTCAGCTACAATTATTGAGCCAACAGGGGAGTCAGACAACCCGCTGCGGTTTACTTCTGGCTTAGTGCTGGCATTAGACATCGATGCCACTCTGGAACACGTCCAGGACCCACAAGCTACAGTTAAAGTGCAGGTCAGAGTTCTTTCACTATTGACGCATCATTTTAAGGCATGACACATAAGTATAATTGCATTATTCTAAGTGTTCTCTCTCTCTCTCTCTTTCTCCTGCTTACTTCTACAGGTACTCTACCCAGATGGGCAGTCGCACATAATTCATCCTAAACCTGGAGATTTCAGGGCACCAGGACCAGGAAGGACACGGCTTATCACTCAAGTGTATCTGTCTCATTCAGCCTGGACAGGTGAGACATTCCTGCTTGTGCATTTTTACAGTCCGAGCACTTGCCTGGAATTTAGTCATAATGGACAGGTGTTGTGTTTTTCTGTAGGGTTCTTATCTTAGACTGACGCACGTTTTATTTTTTCATTAGGTGTTTAAATATATTTTTCAATTTTGTAACAGGGAGAAAGGATACAGTAGGTCAAGGATGGGTCAAGTTGGTTTTAAATGGCCTTTTATGCAATTTATTTATTTATTTATTATTTTATTTAGTTATATCCAAACAAAAAAAAAAACATGAAGACATTTCCCTCTTTGTCTTTTTTTTGTTTTCGTATTGGCCAGGTTTAAAACAAGCTATTCGATTTTCACCCTAATGTGACATCATATGAGAGGAACCTTCCCCGGTTTGTTGCTCAGCTCTGCTGTTCTCTGCTGGGGTGGGGCTCGGCAGTAGCTCAATTAGACAAACACTAAAAGGGTACGTTCGGAGGAAAAGTGTTCTTTATATGTGTTAATGCATTATTTGGAAGGTATTTGAGCTGAAGGATGTTAACTTGTTAAATAAATAGCAAAATATGCAACCTTTAAAACAGCAACGGTGTACCTATATGTACATGACAATAGGTCTGATCGCTGTAACTACAAAAATCCACTCCGAAATTCATCCAAGGCTTAAATAAAGCAGCATTTTGTACTACTTGCCAAGATCACTTTGTTTAAAAACTCTAAAACACTCTATGGAGTGGACATGCACATAAATGCAAAGAAATTAAAATATATATGCATATGACTGCCCTTGGGCGATATCCTGGCATACATTAAGATTTGTTTCTACGAGGGATGTCCAAGACAAACCAAGACTTTTGATTATGCAGAATAACAGAACATTTTTTGTGGGTAAAAGTTACCTTTATTTCGCTGCACCTATCCCAGTGTTTCACTAGTGCTTGGATGCATCAAGGTTTTCTCAGTACACCAGAGCCATGATCACATTGCCTGCTTCATATCTGGCTGATTTTTTCAGTCCTGCCAGGTGAGGATCCAAGTAGTGTATTCAGATAGTTCTAGTCTTCTAAGTTTAGTTTTTGTATGACTGGAAAACACCAGAAAAAGTGTCCGAGTGTTCCATAACACTCACTAAACAAGTCACACCATATGATGTGGCATGACGTTGTAGTGTCTGCGGTGTGTCCTGCTTGGATGTGAAGCACAAAAAACAACAAAGAGCCATCTAGGGGCAGGACCTATTGACTTTGTATACTTTTGTATATTTTACCAAATTTTCAAAAGTAAATTAAATATTACCTCTTGTTTATTTAAGCATATTTAAATACTCATGACTATTCCGATAATCATACACATTTCTTTTTAGTTTTTTTGTTTTTGTTTAGGGATTTCATTAAAATGCTTTTCTAAAAGGAAGCCATAAGTCCTTTGCTGGTGTGGAATTATGGCGTACAAAATGAAATCCTAGCAGCTACCTTGATATAAATAGAATTGCCCTATCCAGAGAACGTAGTTCTTGCCAGATTAATTTTGAATGTGTGGGAGTCAAGAAATTTCTTTAGTACACATAGTGATGAAATAGTTGTATAAATGAATTTATAAATGAATAATTGTATAAATGAATTATAAAAAATTGCCCATAGGTGTGAATAAGCATGTAAATGTGTGTTTGTAAGGTGTCCTGCAATAAGACTGGTAGGAATCTCTTCATTTTGAGACGGGGACAAGCTCTGGATCCACCAGGATAAAGATGGATGAATAAATGATGTATTTTACTTAAAGGCTTCTTCTTACTGTCTGCTGTCGTTCTGACTCTCTTAGAGCCATCACAGATCGAGGTGCAGTTGCTCTTGGCCTACAGCAGTAAACTGGCTTCACCAAAACCAGCCTGGGACGAGAGCTTAGAGGCCCTGCCAACAACCGAAAGCTCGATCGAAGGCACCATCCATCTGAGCAAACCAGTCAAGGTCTTCATCATGCCTAAACCTGCTCGGCGCTAACCTGAGACTTTACTTCAAAATAAAGGTGTAAGAGAGGACCCGTAAAACATGACCACAACAAATGACTCAACCATTTTCCCCATAACATTTATTTTATTTTTTCAGAAAATATTGATCTGTAGTTTTTTTTTTTTTATGTAATAAAACCTTGTCTTTTGTATGTTGGAAATCCTGTTGTGAAACCACCTTTTCATGTTAACTAAACACCAAAGGTTGATGCATCGTTGAAGATTTTTAACATGCAGCTCAGATGTAAAGAAACCCGTTCAACTTGGGTTAGCATGTTCAGCAAGTGGAATGGAAAACTCCTCCCACTTTCATCCCCTGTCCTGCAAGGTTGTTGTACTCTTTCACAGCCTTCTCAGTCTGCAGTATCTTTACATCCACGCCCTGTTTCTTCACATGCTCCACTGTAGAAGGAGGCACCTGTGGCAGTAAGATATGTAACAGTTAATCCAATTTCCAATCGAACCACCCCAGAGTTACATTTTGCCAGGCTGTATTTTAAAATGGGCCGTTAAAATCACCTGTAATGCTTCACTCATTCCTCTTCCTATGACAAGCGTCTGAACTCCTTTCCTCAGGATTTCCTCTAGGTCAGCTGGCTGGACACCTGGATAATGCTGAAACATGCATGGCATGGGCTGAGCAGTTTAGTCACCGAAATACAGATTTGTAGAGACTCAGCAGCAGCACTTACATTTGTGCAGGTATAGCCAGAAGCCACGAGGATCTGGTGTATGAAATCTTGTTAGCTAACTCAAGAATAGTTAGACAAGGGAAAAAGAAAGAGCAGACAAGCTGGCAAAAGAAGCGAACCAAAAACGTAAATGTTGAGGTCAATATCAAAGGTATAATGTGGAGAAAGGCAAAACTAAAATGGCAAGAGTAGTGGGATAATGAACCAAATGCGAGACAAAGTATGATGACAGAAAAAAATTTAAATAGAAAAGAGTTCAAAGTCTTTTAGAATGGAGAGTCATTGATCAGGGAAGGAAGCACTTAAAGCTTTTTTTTTTTTTAGGAAGACTGGACTGGAAAGCCGGTGTAAAGGACAGGGAAGCTGAGGAGAGATATAACAAGACTCCAACTAAAGATGAAGGGTGGTAATGAGAGGAAACATGTAGAGAAGAAAGAGTGTGTAGAAGTGCCAGATAAATCAGATGAAGAGTTCAAGAGACAGAAGAAGACAAGAAAAGATCAGGGAATGATGCATTTATTTATAAACATTTTGGAGCAGGAGCACAACAATGAAGGAGAAGAGACAGAACAAGCAATATCAGGGAGGATTAAGGAAGGCTGGACTGGAAAACTGGTTTTAAGAAGCCAGGAAGATGAGAGTGTGAGAATTTAGTTGGGAGTAATGCAATCTACTGGATTTCAATTGCCTTTAAACAACAAGGAGGAAGAACACCACCACCTAAACATGCTCAATCTTTTCCTTTGCTGTGGCATCATATGGGTGTTATGGTACTGAAAGTTAAATTGTGCTTCAACAGAACCAAGTGAGCCAAAGGCAAGCAATCAATGCAGTCTGAGTGAGTTAGTAAGTTGCTCCTGCAGTGAACTGGCACTCACGTCTGTCCCAGTCTCTCTCCAGTCCCATTCCCGGCTACCACCTGGCCACACCTTGCAATCTTTGTAGGAAGAGGCGCAACCTTTGACCTTCATGTGGCCCCAGGACAGAGACGCAATTTCTGGGGACGTCATGTCTGCTATCTCACTCTCTCTGTCTCCTGTAACGTAATAAATAACATTGAATGACAGTCTATGATCAGACCAAGAGGGAGACACTATTACTACACTTTTACAACAGGAACGAGACAGCTTTCTGCAACAGTCTAAGTACGTGCAGATAAAGATAGCTTTTCACAAACTCACCCTCTCCTCTCGTCTTGGATATGTCACACTAACGTTGCTGAAACATAATAATAAACATGGCCGTGACTGCCTGACACGCCCACTCGCCTGCGTCATAATTAATGTCCAATCAGGACGCACGTTATCCGCCTGGTTGCCTGTGGAGGCTCACAAACGACTTGCGTCTGTATGTTGCTATAAATGTTATATAATATCGCTTTAACACAGTAAATATAAGATCGCAGTCGCTTTGGTAGTGTGCTTAATCGTAAACAGTCAAAGTGCCCGGATGTAACAAAATACGACTATTTCTCACGACTCTCTCTCTCGTGCGCGTTGTTCAAGGGAATCGCTTTAACAATTACACGTTTGAATCAGGACATTTGTCTATCCTTTTTAGCAAAGAAAAAATCCGATTAACGCACCGAATCTGTCTTCAGTAACGATCATCGCATTGGAAATTTACTTCCGGTACTGGCGATGACGTAGTGACACACCTATGCATTCTATTGGCTAGAGATCGTGACGCATGGTGCTGGCGGATTCGACACATTCACAGCGAGCCGCTCACAGCGCAGGAAGGCGGGGTTTATTAAAATACCGGTGGGAGAAAGGTAACGCCCACTTGGAGACGGCATGGTTTCCATCCTCTTCCTTGTCAGCAAGACTAATTATCGAACATTAATACTGTTGAGAAACATTATAATGGGGATTTATGTTGTTTCAGCGGCGCAGCACTAAATCCAGGTTCCCGCTGCTGTCCTGATTGAAATGCTGGGTTGATTGATTATTGGTAGCCACAACACTTTGCATCACTAACTCGGTTTCATTTTAGCATGACGCATTTTCTCAAAGTTGTAATCACCGGGTTGATCCACAACGCGATCTGGTAGTGATGTTTTCCCCGTCGCGGTGAATTGTGGGCAGGCCTCGGGTCCTCCCTTGGCTTTAATCTCACTCTATACTGTGTAACCCGGCTAGGAGGGGGGGAAAATGGCTGCTCCGGTGGCTCCAGCAGGTCTTCCTCCGGGTTTATGTCCGAGCTTTGCCGTCGTGTGCTCGTTTTTAGAGCGATACGGTGCTGCTCTGGATCTGCCCGAAATGACTTTCCCGCAGATGGAGGGATACTTGCAGGATACATCATCAGGTGAGGGGGAAAAGGGACATTTTACTAGAGAGGGTCTCCATCATTATCATCATCTTTATCACCACTACTACCAACACCACCACCATCATCATCATCATCATCATGGTGCTGTTCTAAATCAGTCTCTTACACCGTATTAAGTCATTTGATCTTACCCCAGCACTAATAAACATCCTATATACAGTTATTAAAGAGCTGACAAACGTCTGTACTACAGAAACTAGCTACAGCTCTTGACTAGCATGCTAGTTTTCTACCGTTATAACAAGAACGCCATTATTCAGAGTTGTTTAATAAAGATTAAACCCCACCGCATTTGACAACCTTTCATTTATGTTTCGTGTTTTTCGACATATTTGTTTTAACTAAATTTCTAGCAGTTTCTGGTCAACATTAATTAGCGGCTCATTCCCGCTAGCTAACTGTCAGGTGGAAATATATATATATTTTTTCCATCAGGTTTGCTGGTCCAAAATATTTCCCTAATGTATATATACATTAACACTTTCTGGCTGTGATATTCCAGCAACATATATAAACGTAGTTTTATGGTTTTATTGAGTTGCGATACTGTTAATCCTGGGTCGTGTTTACATTCACTTTTAGCTAGCAACATTCTGTGACAAACAGGACAGAGCCGCCGGCCGTCTCTTCTGCGCATGCGCGCAACCCCTTGGTCAACCGTCCTTTCCCCCCGGGAATCCTCATTTCCCCCCACAAACATTAACACCATTTTAGTAATCTTTGTTTGGACTAAAATGTCTGTTTTTATTGTATGGGTTTTTAAAATAAGCGGTTATGACATTTTTATAACGCTGTATTTAATCAACAGGTGAGGTAATGTTAATAGTGCCATCCATCTAGGAACCGCTGTAGTCCAACTAGGGACCATGGTGGCCATTGTATTTATTCCCATTTTTCCAACCATTGTAGGACCTCGGGTCAACGTTCACATGCGTATTCACACGCTCTGGGCAATTTGTAAACTCCAGTTAGCCTAATCTACATGTCTTTGGACTGTGAGAGAAAACTGGAGTACCTGGAGAAAACCCACCAAGCACAGGGAGAACATGCAAACTCCATGCACGCAGACCCCAGGGTGGGAGTCGAACCCGGACCCTGGAGGAGCAAGGCGACAGTGCTAACCACTAAGTCACCGTGCCGCCTAATAGTACAATAGATATTAAGTAATAGTAATAGGAGTACAATAGTAATAAAGTTAGTAACCCTGCACAAATAATATGCCTATGCATGAAACACAGTTGTTTTTCTTTGTTTTTTCACCTGCTCCCATCGAGGGGTCGCCACAGCGGACCTTCTAATCTGCACAACAAACTTGCACATGTTTTATGCCAGATGACCTTCCTGACATGATCACACCAAATGTCTGGTTTAAGGGTTCCAAAACCTTTGCACCCACCCCTATGAATGAATTTTTGTGATTCATAATTGATGATGATTTAATCTTTTGATCATTTTTCTGGGTCTTTGTAGTTTCACAGCCTCTTGTCGAGCTCCACGTGAAGTTACTCCGCAAACTTGGCAAGTCTGTGACATCGGACAGATGGGAGAAGTATCTTGTTAAGGTAAATGAACCATTCAGTACTCAGCACTGTGTTTACCTGGTTTAGTTGTAATATAATAAGTATGTCTGTAGTCCATGATTTGTTCATCTATAAATCTTGTCATCTTATGACCTATCCTTTTTTTTTTTTTTTTTTTAAATCAGGTGTGTCAGGAGTTCAACAGTACCTGGGCCTGGGAGCTGGAGAGGAAAGGATACCCAGAAATGTCCATGGAGTGCAAGGCTGACATCCTTAAGGTGCTGCTTTAAAAGGAGCTGGCAACTATACACAGTATAATCTACACATATACTGTACATTATTTCTCTAGGAGCATATGTAGTAATGCACCATGATTGTATCCTGATTTAATATGAATGTAGTGGGTAGCATATTGCTTCTTAGCTGGTCCAGGATTCCTAGTTTTATCCCATACTGAGCCTGACTTACTGTCTCAATGCATATCTGTTGTTGTTTTGTCAAATTGGGTTTAATCAGAGTTCTCATATTTCTTCTAACAGGCAAAAAACAGCTGGATTGGCATGATTAAATTGCGCTTATATGAATGAATGTGTCTGTATGTTGTATATCCTGCTTCATACCCAGCGTTCCCCCGTTTCTGTGATGTCTGTCCCTGGGATAGCATAGCTTTACTATAATCAGTTCACTAACCAGCATGTTTTTGGGAGGTTAGTGAAACCCTGAGGACATTTGACAGTCAAGTTAGGCACTTACCTGAGGGTTTATACTGTATATTACACAGTAATAGTAACAGGTCTATACAAAGTGCACTACTTTACTGTTTTTGATTGCTTGTCTTGTCTTGCAGTATTTGTGTGAAAGCCAGTTTGATGACAACCTCAAGTTTAAAACGGCAGTGAACGAGGAAGACCCCGAGCAGATGCGCATGCAGCCGATCGGCCGAGATAAGGAAGGTCTCCTCTACTGGTTTCAACTCGACCAAGACCAGAACGTGCGGCTCTATGTGGAGGAGCAGGACGATATAGATGGGTCGTCTTGGAGATGCGTTGTCAGGTAAGCAGTAAAGAGGACTTCAAGAAGTCACTTCACTCATGACTGAGCAGCCAGAAGACACACCGAAAACAGAATCTGCTGATGTCCATATTTGTACTGACCTCAATCCTGGCATGGTTTATACTGCAGCACTGTTGAATCCTTGAAACTGCTTTCTCAGAAATTCTTGATTACTTTTCTAGAACAGCGTGGCTCAGATAGTTTAAATTAATGCACTATTTTCATTAATTGTTTTATTTATTCATTTGTCTTCTATGTAGCTTATCCAGTATAGGGTCGTGAGGGCCTGGAGCCTTTCTCAGGAGACTTAGGGCATGAAACGGGGTACACCCTGAACAGGGTGCCCATCCATTGCAGGGCACACATACAGTGGGTAATTTGGTAGCTCTAATCTGCCTGTCTTTGGACTGTGGGAGGAAATCGGAATACCCTGAGGAAACCCACCCAACATGGGGAAAATGCAACTATACTCGTACAGACCCAAGGAGGGAACAGAACCCTTGATGCCACCGTGCCACCATATTCATGCATTATTGTTTGATTATATTTCTATAACAGCAGTCCTCTCTTGTATATTGCTTTAACTACAGTAGAATAAAATAGTAGCTTAGTGTCTAGCACTACTGTAGTTGTCTTACACCTCCAGGGTTGTGGGTTTGAATCTAGTCTGTGGTCTGTCTGGGTGGAATTCGAATGTTCTCCCAATGCTTGTTGGGTTTCTTCCACATATTCCAGTTTCCTCCCATGGTCCAAAGACACATTACCTGATTGATGTGTGTGCTTGTCCACTACGATGGGTTTGTGTCCGGAGTACACAATATAAGCTGGATGGAAAATGGATGGTGAACAAAACCGTACATTTGTATTTGGCTCAAACTCTTCGTGCAGTAAGTCGTAATCCTGCAGTAGCATAGTGTCCTTGTTCTTAAAGATCGACTTTTGTTGAATCTCACAGTGTAGCCCTTGAGGGCCTTGAGTTCGCATTTACTCCTGGTCACTTATTAAAGGCTGAGTCATTGGCAGAGCAATATTATTTGTCTCAACAGGAATAGGAACGAGTTAGCAGATGTTTTGGAGCTGCTTAAAGCTAAGATAGAACCAGCAATGACCGATGAAGAGCGACTTGGTGGTACTTCTGGCGGCCCAGGAGATGAGAAAAGCTGTGGAGGTAATAATAAACAAAAATCACACACACACACAGCGTTCAATGTTCCTGTACTTACTGAATAATTATGATCCTGTTCCCTGTATTTTACTACTCTTTTCATAATCATATTTTCAATATTTTACGCCTTTATTGCTATCTATATTTGGGTGTGACTTAATTCTGCATCTCTTGAAAATATTTTTCTCCTCAGTTGAAGTTAAAGTCACGAACAAGACCACAAAGGTGGAGCGTGCGTCAGATGAAGAAAGCAAGCCGATTACATTAAGTAGAGGCAATGTCAATTCTGACAAAACTCTCAAAGAAGAAAGTCAGACAGTGTGTGAAATGAAAAGAAAAGGATCTTGCGGACCACTTAAGCTGGAACCAGAGCGAAAGGAAGAGCATGAACTGAAAGCAGTTGGCACCGAAACACCTAAACTGGATCAGACTCCTGTTATAGACAACAGAGTGAGCACAATTAAAAGCCTCATCAAGGACGAGCCGAGGGACTCGCCTCGACACTGGAACGCCATCTCTGTCGTCATGGCGCCTGGGTCCATCAAACAGGAACTTCCAGCAAAGACAGAAGTTTGCTTTAAGGACAAGAAAGAGAGAACGGCGGAAGATTTCGAAAGGGCTTTGAAAAGCGACCAGCAGGCTAAGATACCGCTGAAAAAGAGGGAGCTGAAAAGAAGCGACGGCTACGACAACAGTCATTACAGCCACATGAACAATAACAACAACAGCAATGGGAGCGTATCTGTCGGCGGCATCATCGTTCGCAACCCGGCAGCGATGGAGCACGCTGGAGAAAAGAAAACGGCACCACCGGCGACCCTTAACTCCCAGGAACAAAGCAGCGAGGGTGTCAGTGACGGGGTCATATCTCCGAGTAAAAGAGAGCAGTACGTAGGGTTCGGTGTGATCATGGGCCCGATTGAGCGGAAGCAAACATTTCCTGTGCCTGATATTTCAGGAAATCCAACGAAGGATAGAAACGGACTGCATGAAGATCGTGATGAGAAGAGCTTCAAGACCGAGCTGACACACGCTGAGAACATAAGGCAGTCGGTTCTAGTTAGAAAGCCGAGTGTCTCCCAGGGCTCTCAACATTCGAGCATGAGCGAAGAGATGACACTAAGAGTCGAGCATGCGGAAAGTGACGCCAAAGTCAAGTCTCTGGGATCGGATGCTAAGGAGCGAGCTGCGTTATTGTTAGCTTTACCAGCAGATGGTGATAACGAGTATAGTGACGGGAAGTCGGGTATTAGTTCCAGCACTGAGCAGGAAACCGTAGTAAAGCTGGAAGATCCGGGTAGTGCTGAAAGCAGGAAGTCTAAATCGACGACGCTTTCTGATAAAGGAACAGGTGATAGGACAGACCTGATTTGTCTTAAAGCTGTCGAAGGAAGAGACAACAAAGGATTTAAAATCTCCAGAAAAAAGCGTTCCGATAAATCCAAGATCAGGTCTCAAAGCGGGTCGGATCGGAGCAAACCCAACGAGGAGGAAGTGTCCTCCGAGCTTCAGAAGGAAGGAATCCGTCTCAAGATCAAGATCCCGCTGCACAGACGCACTCCCGAGCTCCGCAGGTCGGCCAGAATCTGCAAGCCCAGTCCCAAGCTGGCAGAGATTCAGGAGCGGAAACATGCAGCGCCCTCTGCAGCACGGGAAGCGGAAGAGCACGCAGATCAGGATGAGGAGAGAACGCTCCACAAGAGGGAGCTGCACAAAAAAATCATCTCGGATGGACAAATCAAATCTGCCAAGGTTAATGATTTATTCGCATTCAACCCAGAAATAGTTTTTAGGATTAAAAGCATGCGTTTAATAAATCAGTTCAACATTTCAGGGGAAACGACGACACAGACGGGCTCGCTGGTCAAAACCCACGAAGATTCGCAGAACCGAAGTCGTTCTCGGAGGAGACGCGGTGTGCGAGAGCAAATTTGAGAGAGATGACGAGAAGAGCGAGCTGGATTCTCAGCACTCGGAGGAAGCTCCACCTGAAGATGCATGTAAACACTGTGGCCTCCCAAACCACCCTGAACTGGTAGGACATCCCGTTACATTCCTCAACATCTTCCTCATTAGCAACTGTGACAGTCGCGTTGAAATTAGCAAAGTGTTATTTTTAAATTGTTTATAAATTGTTATTTTTGGTTGCTTGCTTGTTTTCCAGATTCTCCTCTGTGACCAGTGCGACAGTGGCTACCACACAGCCTGCCTGCGACCTCCTCTGATGATCATTCCTGACGGAGAGTGGTTCTGCCCTCCGTGTCAGCACGTGAGTAGTCTTTAAACGCACTTTAATGAGAGTGCCAGGTGTACTATGCATGAGCTTACAGTTGGGAGGGTCGTAACGGACTGTTACTCCCTGCGCAAAGTCATATTTTAGTTTTTTTTATTTAGTAGAAGGAGACGTAAAGATTAGCTTACTTTTTTTCAAATTGCGCGCCAAGTGCAAGCATAGCATGTGAACAGCTGCGTAATGCCGTTTTCAGAAGCTGCTGTGTGAGAGGCTGGAGGAACAGCTGCAGAACCTGGACACGGCTCTGAAGAAACGGGAAAGAGCCGAGAGGAGGTGCCGATACCTCACACACACACCACACATCTGACAAATGCCGTTTGCCTGTTTGACCTCTGTGGTTTTTTGTAAATTAACAGTGTGAAGTTACCCAAGTTGCACGCCTTCACTCCTATTTTTTCCTGTCTCTAGGCGTGAGCGCCTGGTCTATGTAGGAATCAGCGTGGAGAACATCATTCCCAATCCGGTAAGTCCAGTCCAGTTATACACAATCTTGTTCAGCATGTACGAGGGTGAGTCCAAAATGATCCGCACTCCAGTTATACTAAAATTTCTGTTGGCCGCCTGTCTTTCCGTTCAAGTGAACGTTTCTTAAAGAGAATCATTACTGGCGACGAGACATGGATTCATCACTACGAGTCTGAGAGTAAACGGATCCGTATGAAACAGAAACGTCCCTAATTTCCGGTCAAGAAAAAGTTAAAAAGTCAACCATCAGCTGGAAAATTGATGCTTACAGTTTTCTGGGATTCTCAAGGGCCAGTATTGGAACATCAGGAAAAAGGTTCAACAATCAACAGTGCTTGTTACAGTGAGATGCTAATTGAAGAGCTGGAGACTAAACTACTGATTAAACGCAGAGGACAAGGGCGTTGTGATCTTGCATGATCATCCATGTCCGCACACTGCCGACATTCATTTTGAGGTATTACAGCATCCTGCTTATAGTCCTGATCTCACTCCATCGGACATTCACCTGTTCGATCCCCTGAAAACAGCCCTACAAAGATGAGAATTCACTTCTGGTGAATACAGCATTGCATTTGTGGCTCGCAGCTCAGCCTAAAACATTTTTAATGAGGGAATACAAAAGCTTGATGACAGAAAAGCAAGGGGATTACGTCGAAAAATGATGCGTGAATGTTAAGTAAAATAAATTCTACAGCCAAAGTCCAGATCATTTTTGACTCACCCTCGTGTTTATATAATACTCTGTTGGAGTGAATGTAAAGAAATCAAGTAACACCATTTTTATTTAATGATAAGACATCACTGTTGCATCCTTACTTCTGATTGATCAGATGTTGTTAACAGTAGCGCTGTAGTACTGCAATTCATATCACAGGTTTACTATAGATAGATAGATAGATAGATAGAAAGATAGGTACTTTATTGATTCCAAGGGAAATTTCAGATACTTGATACTTAATTTGTTTCTATAGTAACATAAATCACAGAGACTTGTCTGGCCAGTGTGTGTTTAAAATAGTCATAACTAAATTTTAATGAAAATTTTTTTTTTTTTTTTTTTTTTTTTTAAAGTAAGCATTTAACATTTTTGAGGTAGGAAGAGTCTCCACCATGAATAAGTCTTCAGGATTGCCCTTTTTTTTTTTAGTTATGTGATGGTGTTCTCTTTCTCTCTCTCTTTGCATATATTTCATTATGCCTGCTATATGTGCAATTATAAACTTGAGTGATGAGGTTGAGGATCTGTCAGAGCCCCAAAAAAAGGAAAAAACAGATTTAAAATAAAGTCAAATGTAGCTTCTGTCCGTGTTGTGCTGCAAGTTCTGCTCTGTCATCAGTTTAACCGTGGATTTCTCCTTTGCATCAAAAAAAAAAAAGTCTGACCAGCCAGATTCATAATCCATTTCCTGTTTTCACACACAGGACGGTGATGCAGAGGATGGAAAACAGGAGAAGAAAAAAGGTGCAAAGAAGTGTAAGAACTTGGAGAGGAGATCAACACGAAAGAGAAAGTCCATCAGTTACAGGTGATTTTGACATCTCATAAAATTCAAACCTGACAATCTCTCCTACTGTATTCTCATTTATTTATTTATTGAACTACCAGGTTCGACGACTTTGACGAAGCGATTGACGAAGCGATAGAGGAAGACGTACAGAATTCAGATGAAGGAGGTGAGGAAATGCACGAGCTGCTGAAAGAATGTCAGTTTGCCCGTTATTCTTGGAATAAGCTTTCATTTAAAAAATTTTTTTTTTTATAGATGTGAATCTTGGAAAGGACATGGCTGCTATCGCAGAGCAGGACGAGAAAGAGGAAGCCAAAGAGATCCGACAGCCTGTGAAAACCGTTGCTGCACGGAAAAGGAAGCGTCGCCGGAGACTTAACGATTTGGACAGCGAAAGCACGCTGGATGAGGAGGAGAGCGAGGACGAGTTTCAGATCAGTGACAGGTGAGGATTTTTTAAAAATGTATTTATTTATTTATTTATTTCCCCCCCACAGAGGTCTACCCTAGAGATCAATAATCACATCTTTTTATCTTATTCCTTCCTTCCATCCCCTTCTTCGAGCCCAGTATGGAGGAGGAGGATTTTGTGGTGTCCGGGGATGACGGAGCGAGCGATGCTGACGCTGCATCCTGGGATGGGAGCGAGAGAGGCAGTGTCTCCAGCAGTGTAGAGCATCTGCCTCCAACCAGGAGAACAGCCAAGATCGGCCGCGCGCAGAGAAGCAAGAAGAGGACGCGCAGATCAGCTCGACGCCACCCAGGCTCTTCAGAGGAAGAAGAGGAGGAGGAGGAGGAGGAAGAGATGGGTTCGTAGTCTCAATTATTTCCACTGTTATAATGCTACGCACCGACTTGATGTAGGAAGACTCTGACCTGGTAATTTACACATCATAGTCCAGAAGACATTTGGCTTAGACTAGGGCTGCACGATACATCGTTTCAGCATCGACATCGCGATGTGTGCATGTGCAATAGTCACATCACACATTGTGTGTCCCACATGTAGAGTAGATTAGAGTTTGCGCCCCCTTTGTAAAAATTTGTCTGTCTGCCATCCTCGGTCGATTAACTAGCTGCGGACATTTTCCTTTTGCGCGAACAGAATGAATAGCAGTGGTAGCGTGAGCATGGCGTACTGAGATGCAGTGGATGCTAGCTTACAACGTTTAAGAAGGGTGTATTGATTGTCGTACATACTCTGCAGAGAAACCCAGTTTCGCACAATGAATGGGCTGCTCTTATTATATCTGGACTGCTCTTATAAGTGTCTCAGCCAACAACATACATTAGTAGTATCATTACCCTTCATTCATTCATCTTTAGTCAGCTTTAACCTGGTCAGGGTTGTAATGGATCCTGGAGATGCATCGTATATGGGTCACCAATCCATGTACCTTGTGAACACACTTATCTTCGTCTTACTTAGACTTCGACTTACAGTACCTAGTCGAAATTTGGCGTCCGATGTCAAGTGTACGAGGAAACCGGAGAACCCAGAGAAAACTCTCACTTTCCTGATTAAAACATGTTAAAAAAAAAAAAAAAAACGCACAGAATTTACCCAAACCTCAGGATGAGTTTGCATTGTACATAGTGTTGTATTGGTGCATGTACCTGTATTTGCTGCGGTTTGGTGTTGCTCTGTGGTCCGACTGAATACGGTCTAGTCTTAATTAGTGCTGTGCAATTTTCTCCATTAATTGGGTTCATTTAAATTAGTTTTACCAATCTTTTCCAAAACTTGTAATCAAGATTGTACATTAATGTATATACAGTACATATGATAAGGTCCATACATTTTGGAACCATTTATTTCTTTGTTTTTATTTATATATTCATTGTTTTTTTTTTTGTTTGTTTTGTTTTGTTTTTTTGCATTCAGCCTCTGTACACCATGACATAGAATTTGAAATGAAACACTTTCAGCTTTCATCCAAGGGATTTGACAAAGGGTGAGGCATTAACCATTCAGGAATCAGTGCCATTTTCATTCTTTTTTTGTTTTGTTTTGTTATTTTATCTCATAAATAATGGAACAAGCAGTTGCATGGCCAGGTGTGGCCTGTTCCCTCATTACTCCATAACTGTTAAGCAAATAAAAGACTTGGATGTGTTTCTGTGCGGCATATTTGCATTTGGTCTCTCTCTCTCTTTTTCTCTCTCTCTCTCTAGGGATATCGAGATAGATAGTTGGATTTAGATTGAGTGATTGTGGTGTCCAAGTCATGCAAGTGATGCAACACACCATCACTCTCTCCTTCTTTGACATATAACTCTTACATCTTACATAATCTAGAAGTGTGCTTGGAAAACAAATGATGGTCCCATCAAGTCTAAACCAGACGTGGTACTGTATGTTGCTGCAATGCCCTCAATTTTAACTCCGTCACTAACAGTGTCACCAGCAAAGTCTCTTCTGCTTGTTGTTTTTCCCCGAAGAGTTCGTTTCTTTGCCAGTTTGTTCATTAAGGCCTGATTAACCCAGTCTCCTCTAAACAGTGGATGTTGAAATATGTCTGCCACTGGAACTCCCTGAAGCATTTATGTGGGCTCTGCTCTGAGGTGCTGTAAATCGGTGGTTTCTGAGTCTGGTTATTCTAATAAACATATCTTGTGCAGCAGAGGTAGCTCTTGGTCTTACGTTAATGGGAAGGTGTTCATGATGGTCTGTTTCATCATAGCATTTGATGGTTTTAGTGATTGCATTTGGCATACATTCTAATATTATAAGATTTTTTTTTTCTTTTTGATTGACTGAACTTTTAAAGTTTTTTTAAAGTAATGATGGAACGTCTTTTCTCTCTTGTTTTCTTGCCATCTTAATATGCTTTAGACCATCAGTTCTATTGTGCAGATGAAGGGTAGTGAATGAATGATGGTTTGGAAGTCTTCAGTATTAATGTACAATAAAAATAATCATTATAATGTCCAAACTTTTGGCTGGTACAATATGTTTCATTAATTAATGGTAACTAAACATTGAACATTTTTTCCCCCTGCTTTAGACACAGAGGGCTCCAGTGAGGTCAGTGACAGTGATGTGAATGTGAGTAGAAGGCGGTCGCGGCGCAGTCAGAAAGCCCAGATCAACTATTGCGAGACATCCGAGTCTGAAGGGTCGCAGAAAACCTCAGAACGGAAAGCTAACCAAGCAACGCGGCGGCGCCGGATCTCTAGCTCTAACAGTGAGTCGATCCTCCTTCCCCCCCCCCCCTTTCTAAACCTCTATTGTCCTCTCTTGAGCAAGGAGACTCCCTCTAAATGGGTAGCTATATGTTTTTCTAGGTCCTGTGATCTGAATTACACCCAGCACTAATAAAGTTTTTAATGTTATTATATTATACTAATTGATCTGCGTTTTATTTCAGCATCTGTGATTTCTAAGGACTCTGAGCCCGAGGAGGAGTCTGCCTTGAAGATCAGACACCGAGGTAGGAAGAGACAGTCTACGAGGGAAGACTCGAAACAGAGGCACAAACAGCTCAAACTAAAACCAGCAAGAAGTACAAGCGAGGAAGAGGAGGAATCAGAAGACGAAGGTGCATCCGATGAGGAAAAGAGGCCACTCCGTAAAAGCCTGAACCGAATCGAATCGGACGACGATGAAGAGGACGGTGTAGAGAAAAGACCAGTGAGGAAGACGGCTGGAAAGCAGGCCAGCGGAGTTACAGACTGCAGGGAGCCGAGTGTGAAGGCACACACTAGAGGCTCGAAGGACTCGATGCTGAAGCACAATGGCCTGCTCCCTCCAAGATCTTCAGCTCAGGAGGAGGAGGAGGAGGAGGAGGATGAGGAAGAGGAGGATGAGGAAGATGACCTCACCGCTGATACAGACTTTGTTAACTTTGTTTTTGACAGCGAACAGTTATCGTGATGTGCTGTAGAAAATTCCTATATTATTTTCTCATTGCCTTCTTTTTTTTTTTGAGTGTTTTTGAGTGTACAGGACCAATCCAAGCTTCCAGAGGAATTTTCACGTGATGTCGGAACACATTTTAGTTACTCACGTCACGCACGTGTCAGCTCTAGAGCAAGGTCTTGGTGCACATCCTGATTTTTATGAGTAAAAGGTTTCAAAGTTTGAAGTTACATTTGATCAACCAGTTGCAAACTTGATCATATGACATGCATGGCCACACTAGTTCCTCTAAGGTTAGCTAGCTTGTTAGTGGGCCTGGCTCATGATTATAATGACCAGGAGAATTAAATGTCTGGGGAATTTCAGAGCTAGAAACGTATGAAAATAAGTTGATGTATAAATAAATATATATTCTAAATGAATATAGACTCAAGACACTAAAGTTCAAGTTCCCTTTTTTTAAGAAGCTTCAAAAACTTAACGTACAAATTCTCCGATCAGATCAGATTATACCAGAGCTGATGTGATCTGGTTTTGATTTTATTTCTGATGAATGGATGAGGACTAGTGGTAGTATAGTGGTCTTCCATGTCTAGCCGGTCCACTAGTGATAGTAATTTTGGCTCATTTAGCTCAGCTCAACAACTTAAATCGAGATTGTGATTTGACTTAAATCTTTCATATCCTAGACAGACATAACAATTTGCATAATTATTATACAACTAATAAATCTGCTAATCTCAAGATAGCTAACAAGGAGTAGTTTGCTTTTGTGTAAGAATGTGGTAAAGGATTGTGTTATGTAATGAATAAAAACATGTTGGTCAATACTGTTCTAGGGAAGTAATCAACAACGGGATTTGTGTGATGCGGCTGGGTAGGAAAGCAGAGTTATCGCTCTTACTGCCTAAAAGTCGACCTGTTGTATCCGTCTTGTACCACAGCGGTCTGTCCCTTTTCGATTTAAAAAGTTACATTATGACATGGATCGAAGTTAGTTCCTGTTATCGCTTACATTATGGCAGCTATACGGAGTCGCTCCCTCACCTGCATCTTTTACCTTTGTCTTAAAATACAGTTTGAAACAATGTTACAGAAAAAAAAAAAATCAATGCACTGAAGACTGTCCCGTGGTAGAACACTTAGACTGTTACAAAGCTTAAGCGTTGCCGTTGTGAATGAGCTTTTACCCCCGTGAATGAGCTTTCACCCTAGAAAGAGTACCGTATTAGAGTGAGCACATTAACATAAACCTGAGGTTTGAATTACAGCCAGCGTTACCGCTCGACAACGTGAATTAACATCTTTTAACCAATCAGGATTGGGAATGTCATGGTGCTGTGGTACAACCCGACATTCATCGCCAAATGCAGGAAATGGCTCTCGAGCTTTGTACTAGCTATTTTAACTATAAACAGGTGTACTGTAAAGATGTAAACTACGTAAGTTGTCTTAACACCACGTCTTGACACCATAGCTTTGATAAATCCTTTCCTAAACATGATGTCGACATGAATGCCTCGGTCGCCATGCTGGTTTTTTAATTACGCAAGAACTGCGCAAGTTTACCTAAAATAAGCTAGTTTGCTAGGATATTGGCAACTACCTAATGAAACAAATGTCAGACTATTGCTGACTAGTTAACTAGCTAATGCTTTATTTTGATATCTGGTGAGTTTAGTTCAAACTAAATCTGTATACTTATGGTGTGTAAATAAATTGTTGTTTTCTTTTTAAATGCTAAGCACTACATTTAAGCCAAATAAATCTATCTGAAGAAAAAAGTTTAAAGGTGATGTTTTATGATCAAGTTTGCCCTGATCGTCCGATCAGATCGGTCCTTATCGACTCAGGGAAAATCAGGATGTGTGTGTGTGTGTCTCAGCAATCCACGTACACTATAGAAAGTAAAGCACTGTCATTCGTAAGGCCAGTAACGCGTCCTTTGTCTAACACGAGCTTAGATCAGCCTGTAGAGACACTGTACATTTATTGTATTTTTTTTTTCTGCCTGTAATCTAGCACCTTTTAAATCCGTGGTTTAGTAAAGTTTTCAGTTTTATCCTCTGTTTAAAAAAAGAAAAAAAAAGAAAAAAAGGTTTTTATATATGACGAGAAGGAGATTCTGCGGGAATCTGTTCGGAACAGTTTTGCTAATCTTGAATAACAATCCTCGATGCCAGCCTGTGTTTAATACGTTAATACATTTGTTCAAGGATCGTAACCTGACCGTATTGGTGTATTGAGGTGTTTTGCCTTCAGAAAAGAAATTCAAAAGAAAAAGTGCCACGAAACACCAAGGCACAATTTAGTCAAAGCAAATGAGCAACTTTTATGTAAACTACTTAGATACAGGATTACATGAAAGTAGTCATTACTATCCTCGATCTCATTTCTGATGTTTGTTCATTTAAAATTGTGTATGTTTTGAATCCTCCACCCCCCATCTTTTTAAATTTTTATTTTATTTTATTGGTTATAGTCCATCTATAAAAGATAATCTACGGTAGTTCAATCGGCCCATGGTCATTTTATTTTTTAATTTCTTGTTCTATTTGACCTCTACTTTACTTTTCATACTGTATAAATTGTATGTGCCTGTTGACTTGCCCTTAGGCTGAAGTAAATTTTCTCGACTGAATGCACTTTTCAAAGCACCTTTGAGCGTACCACACGGCCCGGCCCGGCACTAGACGGTTTCGACTCTCGTTCGAAAGCACTTTAAACAAGCGCCCTCTTCTCGCTCGCCCTTCGTTCGTTCTAAACTGTGCTGTGTGCTCGACTTGGTTATTTGAAATCTGACACTACCGAATCATTCCAGGTACACACCACATGAGGCAAGTCTAGAGTTCCCGGTGAATGTGGCCTTTGTCTGCTGTAAAGTTATTCGACTGGAATGAGTGTTGCTTATATTTTACTGTTCTAATGTTCAGTCTCAGTACATAACAAATCGAAAACCTGAATAAACGTGACAAGCGGATGTCTGTGTGAGAAAAGTCTCTGCGCTTATTACAGCATCAGCAAAACATGGAGCTTTTTTCGATTCCCAGTTATGTTTACATCTATAACCTTTGACTTGTAGTGTCACTTCTAGAGCTGAAGATGGCAGTAGAGAGTCTGTCAGTCTTATTAATCTACAGGAAGTCTTTTCTTCTGTTGTCATAAAAAAACGTGATGCGTCCTAAACCGACCCCTTGTTTTGTAGCCTATGTACTTGGTGCTGCCTAGGAGTGCAAATGTACTCAAATGAAAATATATCTGCTGTTTTTCACATTTCTTGTACACAACCATACATAGTATGATATGCAGTGAAATGCTGTTCAGCTGTACATGACTTAAAATAGAAAGAATTCACTATAATGAAAAAAAAAAATGCATTTGAGTGCCATTAAAGATGATAAAATTTTCAATTTAAGGAACAAATTGAAATAACATTAAAAGAAATTAGGCTGGAATATATAATTTTACAAAAGTATAAATATAAAAATATTTGTCTGTGATGTCTAAGGATGGGGAATGTGTTTATTGTGTGAAGGAAACAAAAGCAAATCCATCTGTTTAGTTCTTCGTGGTGTTTTGGTTGAGGGCCCGAATAGCCTGATGTGACAGGACCATGTCAGGTCCTTTGTGACGTGAACACCGTGTGAAGAAGGCCCGGCAACGTCTCTTCCAATTATGGTTTTTTAGGCACCAGGCAAGATTGAATGACTGAAATGGCGGTGGAAGTCGAGTGGACTCCTCGTGCACGGCTTGAATCGCATATGAAAGCCAACCATACCTAAATACAAAAGTGGACCTCTGTTTAAAACCTCATCAAATTTTCTTTTCCCCCCAAATATTAGGGGACAGGTCCTGCATGTGGTAAACACCAAGGTACTGCAAGATGTCCTTACTCAATAAAAAATAGAAATAAAAAAAATACTACCTTTAAAATTAACTCAGAAATTAAAAAATCAGTATGTTTAACTGGTGAAATCAGAAGTAAAATAGTATAAACAGTCAATCCGTCCATCCATCTAGGAACCTCTGTAGTCCAACTAGGGACCATGGAGGCCAATGGTGATTTCAACTTAATTTATTCCCTTTCATGCCCACATTGTGGGAATTCCACTTAGCATAATCTGCATGTCTTTGGACTGTAGGAAAAAAACAGGAGGAACCCTACGAAGCACGGGGAGAACACTCACGCTTCATGCACACAGACCCCCTGGTGGGAATCGAACCCTGACCCTGGGCATTCAAGGTGACAGTGCTAACATATAGACAATACGTACATATTAACTCTGTAATATGTATATATTTATCTCTGCTTTGTCTGCATTCTTAATATATTTTTTTCTGTATTGTGTGCGAGTGGACAAAGTGATACCATTAACCCACATTGTGTATTTTATAATATTTAGTTATTAATATTGATTTCTTCTCTGAAAGAAAATAAATCACGTGATATTCGTGGTATAGACAACGATGACGTCATCTGGCGATTTTACGGTTGTTGTTTAAACTCTCTCTCAGAGGGAGCGCGCGAGATTGTGATTTGAGACGCGTCCTTGAGCTCATGTGGCGCGCGCATGGAAACGACAAACTAACGCACAGACAGGACTGTGGAGATTTAGCTAAATAACTGGTTTATCATATTTAAGCCGTCTGTCACTGTATTTTTATTATTTTGTGTATAAACGGTATTCTCTAAAACTAAGTACAGCTGGGCATTTGTTTATACAGTTAGCTAAAATACGTCCGTTGCTGTTTTAGGCTAGAAGCTCCTCCTGTAGCTAGCATCTTCTCGTGGAGCTAGCAGAGGAAAATACATAACGTGTGTATGAAAATATGGTTTTGTTAAAAAGTTTGCCTCCTCCTGCTGAGGGAGTTCGGCATCAGCAGGCCGAGACGACAGCGGTGTTGGACGGGAAGCCGCTCGGAACCGGGACGCTGTATGTAGCCGAAGCGTAAGTAACAGCGCAGAGATGATTCGGTTTCGAGCGAGTCGACTCAGTGAACCGATTCCCGTCTGAGAGCCAATATTCTCTTGTTGTTGTGAATACACCACAGGGTGTTGGGTGATCTTATCACCACACTGTCCTCCACAGGCTCTCCATGTACTGACCGAATGTTTTGTTGAGTGTGATTTGTTTTGAATGGTCTGTTTAAAAAAATATATATATATTATTTATATATTTTATTTCATATATTTGTTTTGATTTGATTTGGACAGTTAGTGTAATTAACGGGTGAAAGTTTTTTGCTTGTTTTTTAAAAAAAAATTTCCCCAGATAATAATAATTCACAGCTTTCGCTGCTGCATTATTGCTTCCTGTTCTCTCTTTATTTTGAGGCAGAAATACTTGAGTTTGAAAATATTGCACTAAGTTCGGTCAGTTCCTTTTCATGTTAGTTTTTGTTTTTGATTGTGCAGTAGGGAAAATGGCTTGGGAAAGATTATCAAAGGAGTCAATGGGGTTTGTAGAAGTGTGTCTACCATGCTTTAGCCTTCTGGGTTGTTTGGTAATATGCAGAAAGTAGCACGTCATGACTTGACTGGCTAACGAGCATTTCAGTGTGTCTAACTTTTAATACTGTGAACTTTGTAATGTGTATGTATGGTAGAGACTTTTAATAGTAGCGCAAAAACCAAAAACATAATTAAACTTCTTTCTTGTCAGGTGCCTGTCATGGTTTGACGGCTCAGGAATGGGTTTTTCACTGGATTATCCCACCATCAGCCTGCACGCCATCTCCCGAGACCCGAGTGCTTATTCACAGGAGCATCTGTACGTGATGGTCAACAAAAAGCTCAGTGGTAGGCAAATAAACGTCTGAACCCCACGACACTTTTAGATATATTTAATGATAATTATTAAAAGATGCAAGTGATAGTTTGTTAAATATTGTTGCTAAGATAAGTAATAATTAACCTTTTATAATCTGTCTGTATTGGTAGACGAAAATGAGGCTGAGATGCGGGAGAAAGCTACAGAAAATGAAGGCGAGGAAGAGAGCGACAATGAAGACGAAGACGAGGTCATCACAGAGATCCGATTTGTGCCCAGTGATAAAGCAGCTTGTGAGTGTGTGCATCTTGATGGCAATTGAATTAAAATTAAATGAAATGATTTTTTTTTTCATGCACAGCTTTGGCACTATTAGCTTGGCTTTTGGGTTTCACACTTGCTGTGATGCTACATGCTTGAATTGTTTGTTACCTAAAATAAAATTTTGACTGTTCTATTATAATACATCAACCAATTGAAGATTTTCAAAAAGGCAGCAAACCATTGCTCAAGACTATATGCACCAGGGATGGGAATCACAGTTATCTCCCCGATAAGATCACAATACCTAGGTGCCGATTCAAATTATATTGTGATTTTGTAAGTATCACAATTTTTATAAATATCCTGATTCAATTCAATTCAACAATGGTCATTGTTACAAAGCAGTGTTACAGAATCAAAATTAATCGGTATGAAATGAAGAAAATATGTATAAATCAGAATTGTCAGATTGTACATTTTGTACAATTTCTTCTGATTTTGTTTCAATTATAAGACCGTAAACCTTTAAAAAGATGTTATAACTCAGAAGTTTTACACCTTAGCTTCACAGCTAATTCCACAGCACTACAACTTAATGAATGAGTAATTAAATGTAGTTTGTTCCTTATAGCATTAGTTTTCTCACTTAAAAACCAAGCGCAGCATGTAAACAATAAAAAACTAATTCAAACATAATAATTTCACATTTAACTTAAAATTAAATTAACTAAAAAGGCTACATATATTTTTGTTATGTCATCCACCATGATGCTATTTTTCTAAACAGACTTGCCAAATAATACCCCCTACCACAGGGGTTGCCGAATGTGAGAAGAGTTTAAAGTGTACCACCTGTAGGATTATAAAGAAATTACCATCTGAAATACCTCCACTTGACAATGAGCGCTTATTGATCAGTTGCAAGCACGTGAGCGTACGGCTTCTAACATAGCACGTTTGACTTCTAATGCACAAGATTTTTCGAGACTAATTTGCGCTCTTGGTGTTTTGCAGGTGTAAGTGTGTGTAATGAGTGGGTTTGCTTGCAGAGAAACACAGCTGATCTGATGCTTTTTAATGGATGCAACTTTTGATAATGTAGCGCAATAAAAATGTGTTTCTGTTGTGCCACTCAGAAGCTTGTGTAGTCGACACAGAATCCGTTCGATCAAATTCAAATTTTCATTTGTCACATAGACAATCATACACAGTGTAATGCTTACACGACTGTTTGTGACCTTGAAAAGGAAAAAGAAAGTAAGGAGGCAAGTAGAAATAAGTATATAAAAATGTAAAATGTAAAAAAAGTGAGAATTGTATAAATAAACTTTAAGTATGTGCAATGTGCAGGCAGCAGCAGTATGTTGTGGTGATGGAGTGTGAAATGAAATGATGAGCAGCAGGGTTATTGTCCATCTTTAAAGTGCAGTAGTGCGATAGTAGTCTTTTGTATGTAAATATAACCAGAAATGTGCAACATATATGTTTTGTGTACTTCACTCCTTCAGTCAAAGGCTGATCAAGCTGAAAACCATCCAGTTCTGGTCACTAGATCTACCGGTGCATCTCTATTATAAATGTAAAAAAAATAAAAAATCTAATCGCCACACAAAAGAATCTTAATTTATAACTAAATTGATTTTTAAATAAGCACAACATGGATCCATTCTATAGACAGTTTTAGTTTTTAGTGAGAATAGTGGTGATATCTGATGAAAATCCACTGTCAGCTATTTGAGCAAGTAGTCCTACACACTAACTGAACTCTGCTGTGTGTTGCAGTGGAGTCCATGTTTTCAGCCATGTGTGACTGCCAGGCTTTGCACCCTGACCCCGAGGATGCAGATTCTGAAAACGAGGAGTTTGAAGGGGAGGACTATGAAGAGGAAGAGGAGGAGGAGGCAGCTGGTAAATAATCTGTTACAAAAAAAGGTCATAAACTTTTAGCCACAAAGTCGAGATTGCTCAGTGCTGTACTCGCTCTTCCCCATTCTCATCCAGGCCAGGGTAACATACCTACATTCTACACATATGAGGAGGGTTTGTCACACCTGACGGCAGAAGGCGAGGCCACACTGCAGAGACTCGAAGGCATGCTCGCTCAGTCTGTCACACAGCAGTTTCACATGGCCGGAGTTCGCACTGACGAGCCACAGGCTGAGTTCGAAGGTTTGTGATGTCCTCAGTTAGTTTTTGCAAGTGAAAATGAAACGTTTAGCTTTAGTGGCATCAGATTTGACATTAGTAAGCACTAGATGTCAGTAGAAGGTCAAAGCCCAGTGATGAACCTGCTGATTAGGGTGTGACACCTAACACAATTTATTATCTAATCCAGATTACATCTTAAGAATGTTTGGTAAACACCCTGTATTGTTCTGCAACACATTGTTAATCTTTTATTAGAAGGGTGGTTCAGGATTATACAATACGTTCAGTAAAATTGTGTCTTAAACCAATTCTATACTGAAATGTGTTTGGGTGAGATTAGCCTCTCTTGCATGTTGGCTACATTCACCTTGTGCATTATGATTGTGTAATTGGTTTTTCACTGAATCATTGCATTACCATTAAATGATACAGTTGTTTGAATTTAGGTTTTGTGATGCTGAAGATATTTTGACTGAGGTGTATTTATAGGCTAGAAATGATCGATGCATATTCTCTGATTTCTTTCTGCGTGTTCGTTATGCAGATGGAATGGAGGTTGACCCAAATTCTGCAGTAGCTGGACAGTTTGACGATGCTGATGTTGATCACTGGTAAATTATATCTTATTTTATACCTGTTCATTTAAAAATTTAAATTTTTGTCTCGTACATAGTATTAAGATATGGTAAGATAAGATATACCTTTATACGTCCCACAGTGGGGAAATTCCTTTGTTACAGCAGTGAAGAAAAAAATTGTGGAAATAAAAAAAAAAAAATTTAAATAGGGACAGTACAGTGTATAAATACAAGAGAAAAAGTAAAGACAATACAATCATTTTTTAAAAAAAGTTTCCATTGCATTGAGATGCACTATGATAATATTGCACAGTTTAAAATGTTATTGCAAACATAACAGTTCTGTTTCAATGAATTGCACTAGAATAATGTTGCAGTTTCAAATGGTGTTATTGCACAGTTGCTACACCCAAATCTAAGATATTATAACTGTATTGTAAGATAGTATTGTAATGTCATATTTAAAATATTGTAATTATTGTAAAAATTCAGATATTGTAACATTATATAACAGTAAACAACAGTGTGGAATATGGAGACTGGTTCACTGGGTCAGCTCTGATTGTATAGTCTAATACCAGCAGGGGAAAAAAGACCTTCAATATCGCTCCTTCAGACACTTGTGAGGTAACAGTCTGTAAAATGCAGTTAAATGCTTATATGACCTAAAATGGAAAGATAGGATGGGATAAAAAGGTTTTACTATAATAAAAGGAATATTGCACTAGAAGAGTACAATTTAACTAAAGATAAGTTTAATTGTAAATCAAAAAAACAAATATATCTTAATTAATAAAAAATAAATAAGTATTATTATTATTATTATTATTTTTTATTATTAATTAATTAATAAAATTTTTTTTTATTAAACTTAATTGTAAAAATTGACTTGGGATTAAAGGACATGAACTTGCACAAAATACAGTATATGAACATCACACCCATATATGGGCGCTCCATAAAACTGTTTCTACAAAGTTCGAAGCAAACTGTTGGATAGGATGTCATCGTATACTGTGGTATTAGAGTTTTCGATCACCAGATCGCAATTAGTATGACTGTGTGCCTGTGCAAAATGCAAGCTCTATGAACACATGGTTTACCAAGGTTGGCATGGAAGACCTCGAGTGACCTGCACAGACCTACTGAAAGCCTTTCAAGAAGTGTGGATGTTTTAACAGCAAATAATATCACTAAATTGTGAACAGGATGTTCACAATTCAGCACCACATATAGCTCTGAGTGATTAGGTGTCTTCAACCATTTCATTTACTTCTAGTTGCATTCTTTATTGCATATGTGGTTAAGGTTTGACTTTAATGTGTCCAAAATTGGACATTTTTGCCTTGACATAAAGTACTAAGTTAGTTGCAAACACAACACTGCTTATTATTATGACAGCACCAAACTTGAAGTGAAACATGGTGGTGGTAGCAGCATCATTTCTATACTGAAATATGTTTGGATGTTCAGTCAGCACATATAGCTGTGAGTGATTAGGTGTCCTTAACCCTTTCACCGCATATGTGGTGACGGTTTGACTTTTATGGGTCCAAAATTTAACATTTTTGCCGTCATTCTTGTAGTGAAACATGGTAGTGGTAGTGATCAAAGCCCAGTGATGGATCTGCTGATTAGGCTATGACACCTAACACAATTTATTATGTAATCCAGATCACGTCTTAAGAATGTTTGGTAAACACCCTGTATTGATTAGGTGTCACCAACCCTTTCACCGCATATGCGGTTAAGGTTTGACTGGGAAAACATTTGATCATCTGGGACTCAAAACTGGTCAGAGTGAAAGGCAAGATTTATTGACCCTAAAAGAAAACCTGTGAGACTGGGGAAGAGTGTTAACATTCAAAATGACAACTGCTCTGAGCATATTACCAATTAGTGTTACTATGAATCTGTGGAAAGACTGCTGTTCCTTACTGTAATTTGTTTTTCTACAGATGCAGTGTACTTCACTGCTGCTAACTGAAGCACTTAAAGGGATCCGAGTGACCGGGACTTGTTCAGGTAGCCGTCTGCTCCAAGTACAGCTGCTGGATTTCAACACCAGTTTTCTTGAAGTCAGCACCATGTCTGTTTCTGTGTTACGTTTTTGTATTCTTCCTTCAGACGAAATTAAGTGCTTTCTGAAAGTAAGTCGTATTTGTATGCAATGTTATAGAATAAAATTGTTTTTTTGTAGAAATTATGCCTAATTTACTTCTAGTTGCGTTCTTTATTTCTTTATTATTTTACACTGCATCTTCTTGGTTTTATAACTCGAGCACAATTTTATCGCTCAGAAAAATCATTATATTCAGATTCTTTGAGTGTGAAACTGTAAGTGTGAAATTTGGTCCGGAAAAACTGTAAACTTTCAACAGTCTTCATCCTTCACTTATACAGCTTGTGTGTTTTTTTTTTTTTGTTTTTTGTTTTTTAATTGTTTAATGCAATATCTTTTCAAAAGTATTTTACTCCTTATTCTCCTGAACAAGTTCAAACAGGTCTCAGATTTCCCCCAAATGTAAGGCTCCAGATGAAGTATTTCTCAGATAATCCATTATTTCATATCCCAAACTCCCCGTGTTTTACTTCATCTCCAAATGCTTTTTATCTTCTTATATGAGGTCACAATAGAGGAAAAATCTAATTGATTGCTTGTTTAGGATATGACCAATAGAAGAATTAAATAATAAGTTTGTATTTGGTTTGCACACACTGGAGACCCTTCTGAAAGCCTAGAATGACTAAACTGAATTTTGCATAATAGGTCTCATAATAGTCTGAAACAATCTTTTTATCCTGCAAATAATGCATATTTTATGTTAATTTGGTTCTGGATTGCTACATGTCATAAACCTGACTGTAGACCCAGTCAAAGCCCTGTGTAGCCAAAAGGAGGCAACCTCAATAACTTGTCCTTCCATTGGGGAACATTTCTTATTACAGTAAAATTATTTTTTAAAGTATTATTTGGGATGTGGACCCCTAGTGCATGTTTGAAATATATGCATATTTTCTATTCATGGAATAACTTTCTATATGATTGTCCTTACCTTTATTTATATCCCTTTTTCCTCGGGCATGGGTCTTAGGTTTCTTATGCCATCCCATGAGAATACTGAAAAGACTGACGCACAAATATGTCATATATGTTTGTTGAGCTGTAATAGACAATCATATAAGATTGTCCATATCATGGGCAAAAGAAATTTTGTATTTAGTACTATTCAAAAAAAAAAAAAAAAAAAGTAAAAACAAATTGTATGAAAACCCCAAATCTAATTCATAATTTAGTTTGACTTCTTACATTAGGAACACAGGCAAGGTAATATCACCATCATGCTCCGTCACTTGGATAACCTACCTACTTAATAACTCACCTTCTTAAGGGACGGTATGCACATGCACAGAATTTGCCCTGTGATTATATCCAGATTACAGCACACAATGTGATGGCCAGTTCATGTGTGAAAATGATTCTTCCAGAATCACTCTTTCTTTCATAATTTGACTCCTGGAATATACCAGTGCCTTCAGGAAAGGAAAAACTCCATAGATGTGATAACCTGTTCAGTCAGTACATTCAGGTTGTCAGATGACTTCATTTTATGCCACATAATAATGCTGAGTCTAGACCTGAGCAACATAACTAACCCAAGATCATAACACTGCCTCCAGAGACTTGTACACTGCATGATGGATGCATCGTTTCATGTGCTTCCCTTCTTACCTGCACACATTCCTTTGGAATAGAGTCAATCTGAAATCATGTGGCGACATCACCTTTTTTCATTACTCCAGTCTGAAGGCTTTTTTTAAATAAATAATCTCACTAAGAACTGGTTTTCTTATGTCCACACAGCTGTTTAATCCTCATCCCATTGTGTTCATATCGAAATGCTTTTACTTTCATTATTAAACACAGCTATGATTTTTACTGTTGATTTTTTTTAACCATGCAACTTCACCAAGTGTTTAAATGATCTCTAAACATCATTTTGTTCCGACCACATTTCTTCCACAAAGTTCACAGTTCAGCACTATCCTTCCAGGATAATGTGTTGAAGGGGTCTTAACCCACTTCCAGTAATTTCAAATCATCTTAGTGATTGGTTTTTGTTTGTTTGTTTGTTTTTTTTTGCTTGATACAGCCCAATAATTTGACGCCTATAAAATGGCATTTTTTTTTTTTTTTGGCCAGGCAGCGTATACTACTAAGACAAGGGTATATGAGAAATTGTTTTCATTTTATATACAGTGATTAAATCAGTGGAAATGTGATCATTACACACCATATTGTAATTGTGAAAAGTAATTTAAAAGCCTTTAAAAACACTTTCCCTTTGCAGAGGTGGTTGTTTCTTTGTGCTTCGCATTTGTTTCACCTCCAGATTGCTTAAAACTTTTCTGTACCTCTGTACCTTTTTTGCCCCAGGTTATCAGCTGGTCAAAGTTTGCTCCTTGTACCTCCTCGTGTTCTCACTGATCAGTAAATCATTCATGAACTTCTCCCCAAGCCTCTGCTGTCACACAGAACTTTTGAGTGCATATTCCTGCTGATCTGGAATGTAGGGTTCAAACTGACATAATTGTTTAAAGGACTGATTAGTCACAGAAAGACTTCACAGAAGAGAGATTGTGAGAGATCATTATTGCTACCAGAGCACCTGATAATGAGGTCCAGCCTGAGGCCAGTCTCCTAATTCCATATCCCTTGCTTTGATTGTGTAATACAGTATTGGGGCTGGATTACTCCAGTGACTACTCATCATGTGGAAGTCTTCGCCTTGGGAAGAATAGTGTTAGCACTAGCATATAAACTACCGTTCAAAAGTTTGGGGTCACTTGCAAATTTCTTTGTTTTTGTTTAGTGATTTATTTTCTACATTCTA
>JAQMYJ010000038.1:23529543-23542102 GCA_030014305.1 Clarias laeviceps
TTACAACATTATTGTTGAAATACACAGTCCTGAAAAAGGGACGTTTCTTTTTTTGCTGAGTATATATATATATATATTTTGTTTACAAATTCTGTATTGTATATACACTTACTGTTTTTGATTGGTAATGGAAATATTGTAATATTTTGAGATATTGGATTTTGATTTTCATGAGCTACAGACTGAAATTAAAGCCCAAAAAGTCTTTAATTATTGTGGCCTGTAATTAATCTTCAATATATGAGGATTTAATTAAATTATAGAAAAAATGCTTTTTCACGATAGTCTAAATTATGAAATGCACTGTATTTTAAGGTCACCTCAATTTACCTGAGCCATACAGTCCTGAAATGCAAGCATGATTAAATTACAAACATGCACTGCCTGGCCAAAAAAAGCTTTTAGCTTTGATTGTAGCAAACAGTGTGGTGGCCAATTCATGTGTGAAACTGATTCCTCATGCTTTCAGAACCACTTTTTCACAATTATATGTCTTTGAGTCAATCAGTACATTCAGATCATCACTTTCGTCACTGTATTGCCATATAAAGTTTCTGAGCCCGAAGAAAGTATTTGATGGGTTTCTTGATAGAGGCTGGACCAGAAAAGAGGATGAAAGAAAGCAAGGAAGATCAAGAACAGAATGAATGGATGCTAACTGCTAGTACACACCATGAAAAAGAAGAAGAAAAAGAAGAAGAGGTTGCTGTTCTGGAGCAACACTGCCTCCAGAGGGTTACAGTGGCCACTATGCATGATGGGTGCATCGCTTTATGCTCTTCCCTTCTTTTCCTGACATGCCCATCACTCTGGAATAATGTCAATCTGGACTCCTCAGACCTTTTTCTGTTGCTCTAAAGTCCAATCTTTATACTCCATAACAAACTGAACCCTTTTTTCTGATTAATCTCACTAACAAGTGGTTTACTTATGGCCGTACAGCTGTTTAGTTCCAATCCTGTGCGTTCTCATCACATTGTGTTTGTACGGAAATGGTCTTACTTTCACTATTAAACATAGCTATGTTTTTTTTACTGTTGATTTTTTTACCATGCGACTTCACCAAGTGTTTAAGTAATCTCTATTCGTGATTTTTTTCTGACTACATTTCTTCCATGAAGTCGATGGTTCAGAGCTATCCGTCCAGGTTTTGATAATGTGTTGAAGAGTTCTTAATCCAGTTCCACCAATTTCAAATCTCCTTAGTTGTTTTCTTTGCTTGATGCAGCATAATAATTTGACCCTTCTGAAATTATTTTTGATGATGGTGATGCTGACTATGAATATGTCATGTTATTTATTTTAAGCAGTTCCACAAGGATTTAGTAACGACAATAGTTTTGACCTATAAAATGTTATTCCTTAAGTGGCTTTGCTGCCACTAAATTGTAAATTGTACAATACATATGAACTGTAATGTACTAGAATAAGTCAAAAATTATCTGCATACAGTTATATTAAAACCTCTGTTAGCCGCACTTGGCCATCTTATCAGTGCTTTCCGTTCAAGGCTACTGTCTCTCCACTCACTGCTGTGCAGGTGTGAATGTGTTACTGTACATCAGTTAATTTTTTAGCTAATGTGCGAGCAAGAATAGATGCTCCACTTGTGATTTGCATGAAAGAAGAACAGAGTGCAGTGATCTGCAAACAAAGTCTGAACCGATACGCTAAGGAAGGTGAACGTTTCTTAAAGAGAATCATTACTGGTGATGAGACATGAATTCATCACGAGTCTCAGAGGAAACAGCAGAGTATGGAACAAAAAAAAACCTTAATTGCTGACCAGAAAAAGTTTAAAACTCAAGCAAAAGCTGAAAAATCGATGCTTACAGTTTTCTGGGATTCTCAATAGCCAATATTTGAACATTATCAGATAAAAGGTTCAACAATCAACAGTGCTTGTTACAGTGAGACGCTTATTGAAGAGCTGAAGACTAAACTTCTACACTACTATCGACACTCTGCAAAAACTTTGTTTGAGGTGTTAAAGCATCCCCCCTATTGTCCTGATCTTGCTTCATCTGACTTTCACATGTCTGGTCTCCTGAACGCAGCCCTACGAGGATAATGGGTTTGCTTTTGATGAAGAAGTGAAGACAAAGAAAAGTAGGTGGAAGAAGGTGGAAAAGTATGTATTTATCGTTTCTAAAAGTTAATTTAAATAAACTCTATAGCCAGAGTGTAGATAATTTTTGACTCATCCTCGTACCTTATTTGAGGAACGAATAGCATTACAGGATATTATGATGTAATAATGATGACAACTTCTTTGCTAAGTTTCTGTTAGTTTGCTAGGTTGTGCATGTGACAAAAGTATTAAAAGATAATATTATAAAAATAATATTATAGTTAAAGAGAAGACATGTTATAGATTCATTTTTATCCACAAATCTGAAAAATAATTGACCAAAAAAAGGTCATTATACATTTCAACAGTAACAAAAGATTAACAAGTTAAAGAACATTAGTACCAAATGTTGAAAGTACAATAGTAATAATATTCCTGTTAAAAAAATTATGTTAAGGTTATATTCTATATATGTGCTTGAAATAACCCAGAATTGTTGTTTGAGAGGTATTTTCTGTTATTACAGTTTTTAGGATATTTTATGCATCCCTGCAATAATGAACAGTGCTTCAGGTTTTGTAGAATACTGCATTTGTCCTGTAGGAGTCGCTGTGTTCCCATCTAATGCAATTTCCATTCGGCGAAAAGGTGTGGCAGCATGACAAAATCATAGATACCAGTTACCTTTTAATTTGCTTACTTTGCTGTAACCTGAAGAGAAATGATAAATAATTATACATCATTATACGGCATTAAGAAAGCAGTGGGATGCAAAATAAATATTTTAGTTTAGTGTATTAGAATATTAAAATAAATACGTTATTATCATGATTAATATTATTATTATTATTATTATTATTTGCTTTTTATGCCACATATTAAGAAAAAATACAAATAATAATAGAACGTATTTATTTCAATATTCTAATTCACAACTAAAATACGTTTTTGCATCCCACTGCTTTGTTAAGGCAGTAATTTAGTAAATCTAGTAATTTAGATCACGTTTTGCATAATTTCAAACTAAGAATATATAATATCAAGCATTCTAAATATTATGGTTAAAATATATGATGAATTTCAGAGTTAAATTGCTGTAATAATTTGTAAAGAGCAGAACAAGTCGACAAGAGTTGCCAGATTTGTATAAATTATTCTTCATACAATTCACGTTACTGTATACATAATGTGTCCAAAGTACTAGAGCTAATACCATGCTTTAAATGATCTTTATTTTAAAATGTATTATTTTGTAGTAATTGGTAAACGTTCTCGATGTGAATAGTAGAGGGAGGGTCGTGTACAATGGAGGCGCCTCAGTCAGGTTTTAAAGCAATAGTTAATAAAAAAAAATATTTAAAAAAGGAATCTGGCAACCCGATAGCATGACTCCCCGAATATGGAAGCAGGCACGAGCGGTGTGGGCGGGGCGTTGCTACGCAGCAGTAAGGTTGTGTGCACGCACGCGCGCGCTCCTCGCGGGGCAAGTTTGGGGTAAATGAGAGAGAAAGGAGAGGCAGAGCGGCGCTGCGTGAGTGTGCGTTTTGTGAGACAGTGGACGGGGATTATTCGTGACGTTTAAGATCATTTTTGCTCCGTTGTTAGAGGTGAGTGAGATCGGAAACCGCAAAATGGCTACAGATTTTTATTGCATTGCTTTTTGTGTGTGTGTGTGTGTGTGTGTGTGTGTGCGAGCCCACTGAAGCGCTCGCGCTGTGGGTATAAAAGTAGCCTGTCTGTGCGCGTGCGTATTCATGTGCATGTGCATGATTTCTTACAAAATGAGAGGCTGCTTAAGGAGGGTGAGAGAGTTTCATTGCAATATAAGAATGTTGAGAAATAATCGAAGTAATAAATGAGTGGTGAGTTATTTATTGCATCGATAATATTACTAATCTCATCATGCATTAATCTCTGTCTGTGCATTAAGCATGTTTCTGCTTATGATTGTCTCATTCTGGACAGAGACATTCAGTTAATTTCCCCCCCTCTGTGCATGCTGTGATTGCTGCTCATGAGCTCATCATTACCCAGCCATCGAGCATAATATGGATCTATCAGTCTGCAAGACTGGTGTCTGCTTCTAACCTCCACATCTTACTGGTTTTCCATCTCTGTCCTAATGGAAGTGAGCTCAGGAGTTGAGGCAGGCCTGTTCGAGGATGTAATTGAGGAGGAATGGGAATAACTGTCCAATTATATCATCTTCCAGTGTTCTGTAAGCTGCTACATCTGGAGGTTTAGGTTTTTATTCTGATTTGGCGTGGACTGTGTGTGGATCTTATGTCATTCTTGCACTTTGCTGTTTTGAGCAACTAGACATCTCACTTCCTTTTTATCCACATGACGACAATCCTCTCAGATTTCGTTTAGAAATTTGTCCTCGGCCTGATGAAAGTCCCACGGCTGCCCTGTGACCAAATCTATCCGTATTGAGTGTGTGTGCTTTAGTCATGATGATAACCACAGTATTCAACTTTCTTTGTGTGATTGGAATACCATGTATACTTCTGCAAGAGCAAGAACCTGAGCTCAGGTGTGGAGTTTCCCATGATCCCTCTGTGTCTTTGTTGGTTTCCTGAGGGGTAAGACGAGTCTAAAAGATAAACACAGTGGGAAAAAAAAATTCAGAGTTAGACAGACAGACAGACAGAGGGGGGAAAGGGAAAAGAAAGAGGGAATAAGATCAATAGTAAAGTAGAGAGAGTGAATGATTGGTAAGACAGAATGAAAACGAGACAGACAGACAGGGAGACCGACAAGTGTAGAGAGAGAGCATGAGGGGGAGGTCGACAGAAAAAGGGAGATATTGTAAGACACAGAATGTGACAGATAAGCAGAAAGAGGTAGAGTGAGACCAACAAAAAATAGAGAGATTATAAAACACACAATGACAGAGAGATAAAAATGAAAGTAGAAATAAAAAGAGAGACTGGTGTATATTCTAGAGAGGGAGATGGACAAAAGAGGGAGTGAACCCAACAAAAAAAATATAAAGATGCAGAATGAGAGACACGGACAGACCAGGAGCTGTAAAGAGATGGAGAGAGACAGAGTGAGACCAACAGAAAAAGACAGATTGTAAGACACAGAATGTGACAAACAGAGAAGGCAGGCAGAAAGAAGGTGTGAGAACAACAGAAAAATAGGGAGATTATAAGACATTGAATGAGAGAGAGAGGGGGAGTGAGGAGTAAAGATAGACTGACCTACTCATAGGTAGATAGAGACAGAGTCTGAGAAAAAGACAGAAAGAGGGAGTGAGGCCAGCAGAAAAATAAAGAGATTGTAAGACAGAATGAGACAGACAGACTGACAGATGTAAAGAGAGAGGGAGACTGACCTACTATATAGGTGGAGAGAGAGATTGAAGGGGGAGACTAATAGAAAAAGGGAGAGGCAGACGGAATGAGGGAGTGAAAGCAACAGAAAATAGATATTGTAAGACAGATTGAGAGAGACCGATGGACAGGGAGGGAGGGAGATGTAAAGAGAGAGACTGATCTAGTCAGAGACCGAGAGATAGACAGATGACACTGGTGTCCAGGTTGACACTCATTATTACAGTATTTCTATTAAAAGATCCCTTAGTGTTGACGGGTAGAAACACAAGCACATGTTTGTGCAGCGCGTGCCTTTCTCCGTGTTTTGCACTGTGTGTCGGAGTGGACGCTGTGTTCTTCGTCTGCTCAGAGAGTTCAGAGGTGCAGTTATGGGGGCAGGGGCAGACAAGTGCATCAGCGTTCTGTAACGAGCATCTCCCTGGAGCACAGACGCCACCATATGTTCCTCGAAACACCCTTACGCGTCGACACTAACACCCCAGCCGCTCTGACACACCCTCCAGATGTGTGCTGGCCCTGTACGAAAGAGGGGGGGATCGTGGGGCGGAGTGACCCCTGACCTAAAGCGTCGATATTGTATCAGATGTGTGATTATGCAGGGTTTCCCGTCTGCGAACAGAGCTTTGGGTTGGGGTTACCCAGCGTGTTTCAGGATTGATATTTCCTGAAATAATAACTCTGCGGTTTGTATTTAGGTTTAGCGGCTCCATGCGATTAAATCATTTATCACCGTTTTTTAAAAAACGAATCAATATTGAGACAAGCTTGAACCCGTGTCACTTTTCCCTTGGACTTGTGCATGTTTTTTTTTTTTATCGGTTAGATACGCTGCTATAAATAATAATCTGCAGTATCTAAGAGAACGTGTGAAAAAGAAAAGCAGGCGAAGTTTAGTGATTTGATTTAAGCTCTCACTACATTTGGGATTCAGGCTCATCGCTGGTCAATGTGTTTAATCATCCTGAATAATCCTACATAATTTAGGATCCTGAATGTGAATAATTATCTGATGGATGTCCGTTTGAAGCGCTGAATATAAAGTCATAGTGTCGTATGATTAAGTAGTGTAATAGAACCCCATCTGTGTAGTATTTGCTGTTGAGAAATGATCCTATTACCTCATGTTGTAGATCTGCCACCTCACATATCATATTATATAGGCACTCCTCATATTTAGGCTTAGCACTGTAGTTTTTTTTTTCTCTTCCCGTCTGTGCTCATTTTTTTATCCTCAGCGGCCCTGTTAGCTGAAGCAGTTACGCAACTGCCATCGTTCCACATCAGCATCTTCGACCTGAGTTACAGTTCCACGAGACGTGTGGAAGCTACTTATGAGTCCTTCTGGCTGCGTTGGCTGTTCTTCATAGCCTTGTTATGCCCGTCACAGGGTTGAGGACCTTGCTCGAGGTGGCAGTGGCACCCTGGTAGTGGTGGGGTTTAAACCATTGGGCAAACTCTGCTTGTAGAAAAACGAAGCCAGTGCAAAATGAAGTGCCAAAAAAGTGCAGTTCCTCAAATGTCCACTAGCTCCAAAAGTGAATCAGTCTCCATATGGCCATGTTAATATGCCCAAGTCTACAACAGAAATAAACACATTTATAGCCTGGTAGCCTAAAAAAAAATCTCCAAAGCTAGATTTCCCACCCCTGACAACTGTAAGCAAAAGAGATTTTCATGTCACTCATCAGTTAAAATGATAATAAGCATTAAAATTATACATGATTAGGGGCGTGGTAACTTTGAGTGCCAGCTGCTATACAGTTGTCAAATCGCATTTAACTGAGGTAAAAATATATGTTCCTACCAACAGTCAAGCTCCTCCCACATTTCCATTCATGGATTAACCAGGCTTTAGGCGGAGTCGTCTTCTCCCAAGATCAAAGTCAAATAGGCTTTTATTGGTTGTCATTCCAACCATATACAGTAGTACAGTACACAGTAAAACGAGACCATCAGTCAGGCTCTAGATGGGACTTGAACCCACAATCCATGACTTAGGAGGACAGTGCTTTAACCCGTTAGTCACTAATCACACCAGCATCTGTAGATCATTCTATCAAATCTGTTTTATTCTGTAAAAATGGTTTCGCAGGATTAAATGATGGAACTCCACATCTGAACTATCTCCAAGAAACATGTTCAGTAAAAGGTTGGATGTTCGTGTTTCATCGGCAACAAGCTTGCTAGCTAACTGTGATGAGTGATATATATTATCCTCAGAAGAACAAACTCTATAACAAATGATATGGATTAAACAAGCAAATACGTCTCTTTGTTGAATAATCTAAAGCAAATGCTGGTAAGGATGGTCTCTGCCTTATTACAGCGTTATGTCCAGATTATCTAAACCATCATATGTTAAAAATATCATAAGTAGAAATATTTATGATTAATTGCCTTTAAGAATTTACTTGATTTAAAATTTGATCATGTTTGTTTTGCGTCATATTACTTGCATGCCTTTTAACATGTACAACCCGAGAGGGAGCAAAACAGAACTTTTTTTAGTTAGTTTTTTTATTATTAATTGTTAATGTGTGGCAATAACGTATTTGCCACCTTCATTCGGGGAAGTTCGATTTCCGGATGATGCTATACCCATCCGTTGCTGGGAGCCCAGAAAGCAAATTATCTGTTCTTTCTAAGAAGAGAGGGGTGGCATACTCCTGCTCCCACATCAGTCATAACGACACTAGCCAATCATGGGTGTCTGTGAGCTCATTCAAGCAGGAGGGATCACGCTTCCTGTTATACTACTCCTCAATGATGCCTAAACAGCAGTTTAGGCATCATTGAGGTTGTCGGACGTACCTCATTACCGTACAGTGCTTGAAGTCTTCTGTAAGTATCGATCGATTTTACGTATTCAAATCCCGGTTTGGCTTGAACGCTCGTTATATGATCTAAAAGGCATGCGTGCTTGTGCGATGTGTTTAGTATGCTGCTGTATTATTCAGGATGGTGAGTTTACTAAAGAGTCATTACTAAAGTTTTAAGGCTCTGTTCATTATCAGAAATCCGTAAGGGAACCGAGAGGGCTGTTGGTCTGCGCTTCCACATAGCACAACCTCACCCTGCGTTCAAACAAGGGAATGAAAGTCCACCGATGACTCACATTCAATTCTGTTGTGAATAGTTTCCTTGTTGCTGTTCTGATTCGAAACACTAACCACGTTCTGTACAGTTTTACTTCGTGTTGTATTGAAAGACATTACTGTATTTATGATTAAGGTATATTTTAATGTACATAAATAGCAGGAGAGATCAGTGGAATATTCCGGAGGTTTTGTATGTTAACAATGTTGTTGTACAAAATGGAGGGAATCGTTGATTGATTTTCCCATTCCAGCATACCAGATCATCTTTAAATAGTAGTCCCCCGAGGAAGATGGTCTTCCTGTCTTTCTTATAAAGACATAGGAATAACTGAAAATCTGTGTATAACACAAAGAACACGTTTCCTTACAGTAGTCTGACAGCTGGAGCAAATTGTGTATGTTCAGGCATTTTTAACGATACTGATTATGATGGACACTTTGAGACTGCTTGTGTAGAGGACTCTACAGGTAACGTTAGGTCACCTGACCTAATAGTGATAGCTTAAGGTTTTATAGCATGAGGTGAGGATGAGTGCTGGCCGTCTTACTCGATCAGGGTTGTCATGGTACGGAATGGACTTTGAACTACAAGTCATCAGCGCTTTGCTGACCGAGTGCCAGGACCAGACCAGGAAGTTTCAGAGCCCGTCATGAGAACCTGCCAAGTAAGGGTACTACACATGCTGACTTTGATCAGTTATCTCTGTTAATATTGGAGCAATGAACAGAAAGTGCTTTTGATATATAATACAATGTGTTTCTGTGCTCACTTCTGTATTCTCACTCGCCCTTATGAGAAGTGAACTTTTTCTTCACGGCCTTGTTTAACAAACCATTGTGGGCAGTGCCGAACATTTTTAGGGCTTATCTAAAATAATTAAATCAGTAATCTTAAACATTGCATCATGCTTAGAACTGTTTATAACCGTGTTGTCATTTACATTACGGCATTTGGCAGACGCCCTTACCCAGAGCGACTTACATTTTTATCCCTTTATTTGTCTGAGCAGTTGAGGGTTAAGGGCCTTGCTCAAGGGCCCAACAGTGGCAAATTGGTAGTGGTGGTGTTTGAACCTGGGACCTTCAGATCACTAGTCCAATGCCTTAACCACTGAGCTACTTCTGCCCACGTCATGGCAATCTGTTTCTTGCAATCATTCCAGGTTCCTGCTTTCATTCTGAATAGAAAGCTTCTTTTATCTAAACATGACTTAAATAGCTGATGATCATCACATGTAGAAGAAAAAGAAGCAGCAGTTGAATCAGAGCTATGAGCTTCCACACCTGTTGAGTTGAAGCAAACCCTAGATCATTATTTTTAAGGGCACTTTCACAGTAGGAGTGATTGATTTGTACCATGCCCAGGAACAATTGCTCCCCATTCTCCCACTGGCCAGCGTTCACATTCTTCTTCTTCTTCTCCATATTCTGGTACACTTGCACATTTTCACTCTCCGATACAGCAGGTGGCGGTTTGCACCTGGTTGGTTTGTGAGCCGATATTAAACACAAAGAGAAGAAAAGAACGTGGGCACCATGCCGAATAGTGATATTTTGGAAAATAATGTCAAGAGCAATGCTTTTTCATTCCTTCCTACTTTATCAGCTAAGGCTGTGTAGGTGAGAGGATGAGCTTGGCGCTTGCTATGCAGGAAACTGCCAGCACAGCATTCATATTGGATTCGATCCGTCTCTGAGTATGCCATACCACGCCCGCGACCTCGGGATCAAGTGTTCTCAGAAATGCTCCAGGATCCCTGATGTGAAAACGCCCCAAGAGGACCACAAATCGTGTTCTGGAAGCGAAACCAGCATTCATATGAATACCGAACGTAAGGACCAAATGACAATAGTTACCCCTTTTCCACCAAAGTGAACCAGGAACTAGTTCATGTCTGGTGCCAGTGCTGGTTCAGAGCAGGCTTAATAGCAAATCTTCTAAGAACTGGCTTTATTTTTCAATGCGATAGTGAGTCGAGTCATTACGTCACTGTATAGGTCCGTGTACATCCCTCCTATCCCGGCAATACTAGTTGCAAACAAAGAACAAATGCTAGTACAGCAACAACAATGATGGACTTCAACATGACTTTACGAGTCTACTTTGGGATCAAAGTGTTGTTACTAGAAAGCATTTTTGCTGCCCATGGCTATTATTAGTCCATTTCCTTTATCTTTTGTGGTACACTACATGTGACTACACTACCCCGGGTTATAGATGGCGGTCACAAACTTTTAGATGATCGTCATACTCACGCCCTGTCGGCCCCTGACATAAGCGATTCTTTGTTCTAGCCCAGCGAGGTGCCGGTGCCGGTGCCGCTGCGAAACCGGTTTTTCTGTCTAAGGGCCAGTGCAAAGGAAGGCTGTCTCCTGTTTTAGCAAATAGAATCTTTTTGAGCATGTTTGTCCCACGTTGGGTTAACATTAGGTGATATGACGAGTTTCTGTGAAGGAAGTGTTGCTGAGACTAAATTCTTGTAACCAATCGTATCTCAGAAGGCGGGATTTATAGGAAAAGATGCGAAGCCTAAGCTAACCTCAAAGCTGGCGAAGAATTCCTCCTTTTTATTCTTTTGCTATACCGGGTGGGCCATGGACAAGTAGCCTGCCTACAATACCGGTGTCACCCTCTTTGGAGGACCAGTTTTTTGCAGTATCCATCCATTTGCTCGTTCATCTTGTCATGCTATCGGCAGAGGCGGGCTACATTTCCGTGGCCCGCCCTGCATATACGGGAGACAAAACGCTTCACAGCGGGCAGGACCACATTCTGTCAAAAGCATTTACACACTCCGATTAAAAAGATTAGTGCGGTTAAGTGCACATCTTATCAGATCACTGTTCATGTAAACAGGATGATTTCAATCTGATTAATATTATCCATTTAAACATGGTTGTTGATATCCGATGGTCCTGGTAAATATAACTGCTTCAGAAAATAAGCATGCTAGACATGCCTGCTTTCACGGAACAGATTTATATTCTTTTGGTCTCATTTAGACCCAAGGGCATGTGTTTTTGTTGGCCCGGACTCGGTATTCTAGGCAGGATTGGCCGTTGTGAGTTAATCATGTGCCGGTCATTCATTATTAGCTGGATTATGATATTTAGCAAGCACAACATTGTTATTGTAGACACGAAGCGCTAGAGCGGAAGCTTTCGAATTTTTCCTGGCAGTGTTAGTGCTGCTGAGACGAACTCGGTCCCATTTGTAAGGACAGCTGTCTTGTCAAGAATGGCAGCGTTGCATGTGTCCATCTTGGACAAGGCGATGCTGTGATTCTGTTTACTGGACAAGAGCTTCAGCAGAATGGAGCAGGATGAGTGGACGCGAGGAATCAGTAGGTTCAGGAAAAAGGAAAGAAAAGCATCTTGGCAAGTGAAATATTCTAGAATTTAGCCAAACATATCTACAATTCAATAGTATTTTTTTTGTAAGATTACAATAAACCATATATAAGATGATTAATCTTATTTTTAGTCAAATGTTATTGAAATTGCAAGCGGAAAATGTCTTTTTCTGTTGGCAGTTAATTTTGATAATTTAGTTTGTCTTACACTGAAACCATGGCTGCGTTGTGTTTCACAGTATTCTTTAAAATGTGATTAATACTCCCTGATTCCTGTTACAGGGAGCGTCGATTTGGGGAACATCCCTTGACAAAATCCATCTATTCGGAGCACCCTGTGCTATCACAGGCATCACTTTCTTCGTGCGTCACCCCGGTAACATAAGCACCTCGAAAACCTGTTTTTGCTACAGTGGAATTGTCACACTACTGAAATTAAATGGGCGGCACGGTGGCATAGTGCTTAGCATGGAGTTTACATGTTGCATGTTTTCTCCACGTACTCCGGTTTCCTCCTACAGTTCACAGACATGCAGATTGGGTTATTTATCATCTACAAATTGCTTGTTTTGTGTGTGTGTATGTGTGTGTGTGTGTATGTGTGTGTGTGTGTGTGTGTGTGTATGTGTGTATGTGTGTGTGTATGTGTGTATGTGTGTATGTGTGTATGTGTGTGTGTGTATGTGTGTGTGT